>JARFXV010000048.1:0-425000 GCA_031761425.1 Cosmopolites sordidus | reverse complement strand
AAGGGAGCAACTGCGTTTAAATGCATATTTTCTATTCTATTCTATTCTATTATACCGTGTGCCGGTCGCGTTGGTGCGGCGGTAAGAGCGCCTGTTTTGCCGAATCCGCGCTGGAGCGATAGCTGGTTCGATTCCAGCGCTCGGATGGTTATTTTTCTTTCTTCTGTCCGTTTATCTTTCCTAAATGTTTGTGATTGTTTCTAGGCAAGAGTGTAAAATCCGACTACGAATTACCCCTCAGTCACGCCAGTTAAAGGCTGGGTAAGGCCGGATGCCTTCTGAGAAGTGTTCTACGTTGGTCACTCGCCAGTCGGTAGGTTTCCTGATAGACTTATGGGTAGGCACATAACCAAGGGTTTATAGCCCGAGGGGGGTGCTGGCCTGGGTTTGTCGGAAGCTGATGACCGTGGTTCGGAACCCACGTTAAGCTGTAGGTCCAGTCGCTAAATAGCCTAGTTGCTGATGCGCCTCTAACCCAAACACTTTACTTTTACTTTATTATACCGTGTGTCCTAGCCAAATGGAATAAATTTGTTAATAAATAAATGGGGGCGTGTTCGAAAAAACGCTGGAACACATCGATTGGTAGTTTTAGAGGCGCATTTTTTTCAACAAATTTTTTTTATACAGGGTATGTCATGTAACAGTGGCCAATACCAACTTTCTTATTTTAAATACAACACTCTGTATATTATTTAATTTTTGGATTCTTGAGGAAATTCTAGACATATTTCATGTAAAATATCCTAGACTTATCTTCAACTGTTTCGGAAATATTAAGTGTTTTCAGATTTACTGCAAAAATTAACTGATTTTTTTTTTTGAAAATTATTTGATTACAGAAATTCGCTACAACACACAATAGAAAGATGGTATTGGCCTCTGTTACATGACACACCCTGTATGAAAGGTTTTCGTTGGAAAAAATACGCAACTACACTTTTTTTTAACACTGTAAACAAAATTGTGGAAATTTCAAGACTATTTAGTTTTTGTATAAATTTTTTATTTAAAACATTTAATGTAACAAATGCTCGAATTGTGAACCCTGGACGTCCTGGCAACACCGCAACCTCAAGTAGAACTGATTCCTGACATTATTTAATGTTTGTGGCGTAATTGAGTTAATGCTGTCGGTAATGCGTCCTCTTAAATCATTCAGATCTTGTGGCTTGGTTTTGTATACGACGCTTTTGAGATATTCCCATAAAAAAAAATCCAACGGAGTGAGGTCCGGGGACCTTGGTGGCCGTTCTAGTGGCCCTCTCCTCCCAATCCATGGATTTGGAAACACATTATTGAGGTACTGCCGCACATTAACTTGATAATGGGGGGTGCTCCATCTTGTTAGAACCAAATTGTGTCGGCTAACAATTGAGGATTTTTTCTATTAAGGTACAAATTTATAAGATTTGGAATGAGCCGATTTTGGAAAAAGTCTAAGTAATTTACCCCATTTAAATTTTGATCGAAAAATATTGGACCAATTATTTGATCTCCTATAATACCTGCCCAGACATTAATCTTTTTAGGTCTTTGTGTGTGAATTTCCCGCATCCAGTGAGGATTTTCTCTCGACCAATAACGACAGTTCTGGCGATTGACATGCCCATGAAGAGTAAAAGTAGATTCATCAGAAAATAAAACGTTTTCCACTCTCGGAAGGTTGTTGTCTATTCTGTGCATCATTTGTTCGCAAAACTCCATTCTCCTGTTGAAGTCGTCTTCACTAAGCTCTTGAGTAGGCTGTAGCTTATACGGAAGCATTTTATTCTCTTTCGATATTCTGGCAACCGAAGAGCGACCAACATTGTTTTCCAAGGCAACTTGTCGAGTTGAGGTTTGCGGATTGTCTTGGAATGCAAGCATTACATGCAATTTTTTGTTATCGGTCAACGACACTGCTTCCTTCTTAATTTGTCTCACGTGTCCCAATTCTCTAAATTGTTTTTCAACTTTACTTACTGTACCTTGGGATATGGGTGGTAAGTCAGGATATTTTTCCCTAAAGAGACGAATAACTTCGGCTTGAGTTCGTGTCCTATCTTCATAAACTATCATCATTAAGATTGTTATTTTATGACTCTCTGATAAATACACCATGTTTAAATCAAATGAATCACACACGTCGAAGAAAACTAATTTAAAAGGCACGTTGATTTTTTTGACGTTTCATACAACAAATACCTACCTTTGAAAACCTGATTTTTTATCTTTGCCTATTTGCTGATAATGTTCGAAGAATTACTTAATATTTCCGAAACAGTTGAAGATAAGTCTAGGATATTTTACATGAAATATGTCTAGAATTTCCTGAAGAATCCAAAAATTAAATAATATACAGGGTGTTGTATTTAAAATAAGAAAGTTGATATTGGCCACTGTTACATGACACACCCTGTATAAAAAAAAAAATATTAAAAAAAATGCGCATCTAAAAATACCAATCACGTCGACTGGTTCCAGCGATTTTTCGAACACGCCCCCATTTATTTATTAACGAATTTATGCCATTTGGCAAGGACACACGGTATTTTCTAAGTCTCACAATACTCATGTGGAAGAAAATATACATGAATTTTTCGAATCGGGGCACTAGAGAATTTTTTGAGTGGACTGTTTATGCTTAACAACCGTTTAAATGGACAATGTATTTGAACTTCTTGGAAAACCATTTGGAAGATGAACCTAATGGAAGATGAACCATATCGTGTATGTATCATTCATAAATGCCATGTTTTTATGCACGATGGTGTTCCACCTCATTTCTCTGTAAATGTAAGAGCGCATTTAGATCGGTTATATCCAAGACGATGAATTGGACGTGGTAAACCAATGAATTGGCCACCATGTTCCCCAGATTTAAACCCTCTCGATTATTTCCTGAAGGGATACTTGAAGGCATTGGTCTATGCTATCCCAATGGGAACTGTAGAGGAATTGTGATTATATAAAAAAATAAGCCTGGCATTTTCGGTGGGGTAAGATCTTTTATGAAGAAAAGAATCAACAACATCTGTTGTGAATAAGTGCTAAATTATTATTACTAATTAGATCCATTTCGATATTCATATAATCATGCATCGATTTAGAAAAAGGCAGTTTTCTGGAAAACGGTCTATCCTAACGGGATGAAATAAGAGGATCTTTTTTAACTAAAAATCTTTGCGATAATTTAAAAAATAAAAATTATTACAAACAAAAAAGTTATGGTAGCATTTAAACAAAACACAAAACACGTTTTTCCATTCCAACTTATTGAAGTATACCGTATATCATCAGGTCGTGTGTAAAGTGTATTTCGGGAGGAAATCAAGGAACCAAAAAGGAAATGAGACGGATTTGTTTTGTTCATTTTCAATGTCGACTTCTGACCAGAATAGTCGTCGTCGTCGCATATGTTTTTTTTTATTTTGGCACCGCCGAGTGTCCGTACCACAAAAAGACCTTCAAAGTTGGCACATTATAAGTCAGTGTGTCTATACGGCCGGAAGAGTGACACGTGACGTCCCGCAATGTCCAGACGCGGCCACATTTTTACCGCCGCCACGACGCGATGTGACCGGACTGCCCGATGACCAAACGGGCCCCACTGACCCACCTGAAGGGCCCCAGTCAACCACCGCTGCCTCCCTCACAGCAACGAACGTGACTCGACGAAGACCCACGCCAAAAATGATAATTCGGTTTCGTCGTCGTGGGCGTCAGCCGGTAATTGGCCAAGGAAAGTGGAGAAAAAGGCACGACGTACGACAACATTTCAGTAAAAGCTGTATGAATTATTTAATGGAAGAAAGAGATGTGCTAATGGACCGACAGATTGACTAGGAAACGAATTTACGTGGGATTCTATTATATACATGTTGTTTTTTATTGTATCGGTCGTGACAAATAATAGTCTAGAGCATTATTTCGTCTAATTTTTAATATGTGGGCAACTTAATCCTCACCAAAATTTTTCCTATTGTTGACAATGTGTTAATTACGGGGTATGCATCATGTACGGAAAGTTCGTAAGGATTTTTCACTGATTCTTATATAAATGATTGTAAACAAATAATAGGTGTTTCGATTAATAATGTCGGTTTTGCTCACAGATGGCGTTATTAATATATTTGTGGGTATAGACCAAATCACGGGCATAGCCAGGATTTAGTTTTTTTTTTTTGGGGGGGGGCTTTAGTTTTGAAGTAAATAAAACAACAAAAATATACTTACATGAAATTTAATATCTATATATTCATGGGAAAAATACTACTTCATCTGCATGAATGTCTGTTCCATAGTGAATGTTCATGAGAGCCAAACCATTAAGTCTGTTTTTACTTGTAATGTTTCGTAAATAGTTTTTCAGTCTCCTTAGGCTCGAGAAAGACCTTTCTGGGGTAGCAGTGGATACAGGAATGGTAGCCAAGATTTGTAGTAATGTGTAAATATTCGGATAAAGGTTTTTATCGCACATATCTAGGCATTCCAAACTAGATTTCGGGGTAGGCGAGATACTTGTCATCACTGTTTTCCATACTTCAAGTTCTGCTTTAACCACTGATATGTTGCTTTCGGGAAGCAGTGACGAGTACATGGAAATTGCTTCTTCAATTTCAGAACTGGCAGTAAAATTTGAAGGTAGCACACCAGATAATGCTGATACTACTTTACGATGTTTGGTAAACCTTTCGACCAATTGTTGAATTATATGATCAAGAAATGGAAAGAACACATTAATTTTGTAATACGTGCATACATCCAATGCAGGAATGTTCGGTCTATTTAACTGTCTTCCGACGACGCGTGGCATTCGCAGTATACCACCATTTTCTTCCAGTAAAACCTTTGCGTCTTCATAGAGATGAAGATATTCGACGTCAGTGTTGTTTCTCGGGAGTTGTAAGACATTAATAACATCATCTACATGTTTGAATGCCGTGATAAGATCGATGTCAATTGTCTGTAATTATTTTAATAGCGACAATGTATAGCTCATAACTTTTTGAAGAATCACTAAACACATCACAAAATCCGAAGATCGAAGCGTACTTAACAATTGGGCGGCTTGTTGCGATGTTTCTTTATTGTGATTAAATTGGAGTTCTTCGAGAGCATTCACAATCGCTGAATAAATTTCCCTGAATCTTATAATAGCTTCATGTTTGTGAACCCACCGTATTTCACACATTGAGAGCAAGCTTTTTTGGTTACCGACGGGTAGTAGCTCTTGAGCTTTTTCTTTCAACAAAGCAGTGCGTTGAGCAGAATGTCGAAAGTAGGAACCAACAGACTGCACAATCCCAATGCAATTTTAGACATTTGCTAATGATCATGAATCAGCAATAGCAAGGTTGAGAGAGTGTGCACTACAGTGTACATAAAGAGCAAGAGGACATTCTTGGCGAACATAAGCTTGGGCACCGTGCAAATACCCACTCATAGCTGCAGCCCCATCGTAACCTTGACCAACCACATGAGAACATTCAAGTCCATGCTTTTTCAGAGCTGTAATAATAAGATTTGAGACACCGGATCCTGAAACATCGACCGTTGGAATGTACTCAAGGAACATCTCTTTAAGTATATGGTGTTTATTATCTGTAAAATCAACATATCGAAGACATAACGAGACTTGTTCTACACGTCCGATGTCGGTGATTTCGTCAGCCAGAATCGCAAATAGTTTGGCTTTCTTTACTTCTTCAATTATTTTATGTTGAATTAATTCACCACAAATGTCAATTATTTCGTTATGGATCTGAGGGCTTGTGTACAGGGCATTCTTCTGTGAAGTATTCAAATGCTCAGCCAGATCTTTATCTCCAGACTCAGCCGCAAACCGCAACAGGGCTCTAAACTTACCATCATTCTGTAGTGGTTGTTCAGGTTCTGGTGATTCTGGTGTAATTTGTATGCGCCCCGAATCGATTTTACCTCTCAAGGAGATGCCTTGGTTACCGCACAAAATTATTGCTTTTACGATAGGGATTAGTTTCTTTCAATTCTCCTCTTGTTGTCTCTTTCTTTCAGAAGACAGCTGTTCAGTGACCGAAAAAGCCTGCGAAGACATTACTTTTAGAAAGTTATCTGCCAGTTCTGAATTTCGCTTGTGGTATCCCGATTTCTCATGAGCTTCAAATATTTCTAGGGCATTTTTCCACTTACAAAAAGGTTCGGTTACCAACTGGCCGATCCTTTGATGACTGCCTTTACCTTCATCAAGCGAACGTCCCATTACCACGCAAACTCTGCAGTATGCTCCACTTTTATATTCCGAATATGACAACCAGGGGAATCTCTCCAACCATTTCAATTGAAAGTGCAAGTTTCGTTTTGTGGAAATAGGAAACTTATAATCTCTGAGTGGGTTCCACGGCGTTTTTAAAATTTGGACTTTAAAATATTCATCCAAGATTTTTTCTTGATTCGCGTAAAAACCAACACCCAGCTTAGCTACAGTTGTAAAAGATGAGGTAACAGGCAAGCTGGCCTGTTGCAGACTAGATGTAGATTCGGCAGTTGAAGGTATCAAACAGGGCACCAGCGACATGGCATCGATTTCGACATTCGGTATTGTGATTGAGGTCGAGGTCGAGGGCCCGCTTCTCATCACAGTCTTCTTATCAGCATGCAAGGTAGCTAGAGCTTTGATAGCTAAATCAAAATTTGTTTCTTTATTAGAAACCCCTTGACTACACCACTTTTTCCAGTAGTCCATTCCTTTAAGTTTATCACCCTTCCTTTTTTTTATTTGCTTCGAGTTCACATGGAACAATACTGCCGTAAGCGCGGTTACGCGCCGCTTATATAGCAGCCCAGTAGTAGACGGTCCAGAAACTACCAAACTACCAAACTACCAAACCTCCACAAAGCTCCGCTCATTCCGACCGAGGGGCGTGGCGAATAATCGAGAAACAACGCAAAGTTTCCGTACGATACAAAATAGTTCGACTACTCGACAAGAGATGGCGTTACTGTGTGCAACGTTCACTAGTTCGGATATATATTCAATTCAAATGTAATAATTTAACTCTCTTCACTCCTCGTATTTTTTCGGTTAATATTAGGTAATATTTGGCTTATTTCGGGGGGGGGGGGGTGGGTTTGAACCCGCAAAACTCCCCCCTTGGCTACGCCCGTGGACCAAATGCCTTCAAACTACGGCCCGTCTGTGCTTTCAATCCGACCCGCGACAGCTAATGGTTTATTATTGTTATTGTTGCTGTGATAAGTTGGATAAATAAACACAGAATGATAATAACTCAGTTTTATTTACTTGCTGGGTAAAGCTTAATCACGAGTATAATACGCAGAAAATTTAACTCAAGCATAATAACTAACAAATAATTGAATTGAATCCCACTAAATTATAAACTAGTGAATATCCCGCCTGAATCACACATATGATTTTTATCCTGACCATCCCTCAGGAACGGAAAAGCTAAATTAACGCAAATGAAACCGTGGGGTATAAACTTGTAAAATGTAATTGTGATTTTCTACTGACAATAGTTTGTAGTTGTGGACCAATTTTACTTGTACCAATTATGAAAAGAGATTTAAGACGCTCATTGGTTAACTTAGATCTGTAAACATTCTTTGTGTAAACTTGGAAGATTTACCACAAAACACCAAATCACTTTTTTTGAACTGCTCGACGCACGTTTCGCTAACCATGTTAGAATAATCAGGAGATGATTTAATCTGAATCTTCATTTTGGAGAATGTTTTCTCACACAAGTAAATAGTACCAAAAACAGAAAATAATCCACGAGCAAATTTACACAAATTATCCAGTGAAAGACTCATATAAAATTCCAAGAAATATGAGTTTTGATATTTGGTCTTAATTATATCACTGCACCGTAAATCAATAATTTACATTTAAAGTTGCGGGGCTATGGTTTCAATGTCAGCATCAAAAGTATTTTGAAAAATCTTAATTTCATTCGCAATAAAAAGCGTCTGAGAAGCGAATATCAAAATTTATCTTCAAAGTACTCAAAGCTTCGATTGCAAAATCGACGGGAAACTCAGTCTCAGTAGTATGGCTGAATATTTTACATGTTTTAAAATATGGGAAACATTTTACGTAATTGTGATCAAAACAGTATTATCAATCTCAAATTCAGTTCGTTCATATGTTTTTTCAAATCGACATAGAATGCTAACTTCCACAGCCATTCTCTTTTTTTGTAATTCGGTAAGGTATGAGGTAACAGGCAAGCTGGCCTGTTGCAGACTAGATGTAGATTCGGCAGTTGAAGGTATCAAACAGGGCACCAGCGACTTGGCATCGATTTCGACATTCGGTATTGTGATTGAGGTCGAGGTCGAGGGCCCGCTTGTCATCACAGTCTTCTTATCAGCATGCAAGGTAGCTAGAGCTTTGATAGCTAAATCAAAATTTGTTTCTTTATTAGAAACCCCTTGACTACACCACTTTTTCCAGTAGTCCATACCTTTAAGTTTATCACCCTTCCTTTTTTTTATTTGCTTCGAGTTCACATGGAACAATACTGCCGTAAGCGCGGTTATGCGCCGCTTATATAGCAGCCCAGTAGTAGACGGTCCAGAAACTACCGAGGGGCGTGGCGAATAATCGAGAAACAACGCAAAGTTTCCGTACGATACAAAATAGTTCGACTACTCGACAAGAGATGGCGTTACTGTGTGCAACGTCCACTAGTTCGGATATATATTCAATTCAAATGTAATAATTTAACTCTTTTCACTCCTCGTATTTTTTCGGTTAATATTAGGTAATATTTGGCTTGGGGGGGGGGGGGGGGGGGGGGTGCACTGCACCGTAAATCAATAATTTGCTTTGCAAAGCTTCGATTGCAAAATCGACGGGAAACTCAGTCTCAGTAGTATGGCTGAATATTTTACATGTTTTAAAATATGTGAAACATTTTACGTAATTGTGATTAAAACAGTATTATTTTCTGCCGGAACGGTTTGATATTAGTGTATAAATCAGGAAGAAACTGGTTTTCAACTTGCAATCTCAAATTCAGTTCGTTCATATGTTTTTTCAAATCGACATAGAATGCTAACTTCCACAGCCATTCTCTTTTTTGTAATTCGGTAAGAGGGCGATGTTTTTCATTCAAAAAAAAATCGAACTCTGCTCTGAAGGACTTTACCGCAACTAAGTCGTACGGTAGTATGATATGGTAAGTTATTTTCTCCAATCTCTTCAATAAACTCACGGAACTGTCTGTGATTCAGCACAGTGGATCGGATGAAATTAACAACTTATAGGACTGGTTTTAGAACTTCGGACATACCCAAACATTTTCAGCGTAAAGACTGTCGATGAATGATACAATGTAAGAATAATGGTTTTCAACAATCATTCCTTTATTTTTAC
This sequence comes from Cosmopolites sordidus, assembly GCA_031761425.1. NCBI lineage: Eukaryota > Metazoa > Arthropoda > Insecta > Coleoptera > Curculionidae > Cosmopolites > Cosmopolites sordidus. Next base: position 415,636 of record JARFXV010000048.1, on the reverse strand, counting down.
CACGTAAGTTTTTGCCTCCATCAGTTGTAAAAGATTTAAAGTTTTTCCATCGAAGAATCTTCTTATTAATGGCATGAATACTATCAATATCAAAAAGTTCTTTATACTTCTTCATATAAAAATCAACAGTTGAGCAGTATCAAACACATCCGTTGACATCCGTTGAAGGCCAGAGGAAACCACTCTAGATGTCCATTTTTGTCAGACAGTTGAGATGATAGATACATGATTGTGTTTGCTGACAAACTGACAGGTTGGTCTTTCACACTTTGCGATTTCAAAAGCTCCACGAAAGCAGCCTCTTGTTCATTATTAACTTTCGTAAAAAGTTTAGACCAAATTCTAAAAGTGGTTTTCCAAAATTGCTTTTAGCAAATGTTTACACTTTTACCCCTTTGCAGGATATCGTGTTTCAATTACGAAAAATATCTTGAGACATTTCATCTAATGGTGCATGGTATTTGAACACCCAGTATAATAATGTCTCTATGATTCATTTACTAGTTCGCCGCAATCATAAACCATTCTGAAATCGGTGCTATCGGCACGTACGACCCGTCGCCCCAGACCGATAAACAGAATTTACGATGGGGCGACGCCGAAGGGGGGGCGGCTGTCGACCCTCGTCCTCCTCCCACCGCTTCGATTTGCACCGGACCGCGACACGGTTCATATATGCTAATATCGCGTACCTTATAATCAAGATTCGCAGCGTGCTGAAGGGATTTCTTCGCGGTTTCGGCCAAGGACAAAGGGCGAGGGGAAGAGGCGACCTGATGTCGCCCACCCGTCGTGGGCGGCAGGTCGACACTTAGTTAGCAACGATTCGGGATGGATATCCGCGCTAATGGTCGGATATTTATGGGGTGAAAAAAGGTCTGAAATTTATTGCAGATGCAAAATAACAAACAAAAACTTGCAATATGTTATAAGAAAATGACAAAAAATTAAAGGACATAAAGTGAGATAAAAACGACATTATTCTTATTAGTTAACATAAAATGAAATTCTAAACTTGAAGAGATTTACCCCTAAACACCAAAAAACTCTTTTGAACTTCTCGCTAACTATGTTAGCATCATCAGGAGATGATTTTAATCAAAAAAAGTGATTTGGTGTTTAGTGGTAAATCTCTTCAAGTTTAGTGTTTCACACCAAAGGTTCCAATAGCAGAATTGATAAATTAAATTAAGCCCTTGTGAAATATAATGACCTTAAAAACTTAAAATACCATTTTTTGAAGTGAACTTTTTTGAATTGAATGGAGCTTGCTAATATTGAATGTTCTTAAATATATTTAACATTGTTCTAGAAATATAATATAAATAAATATTTGTGAGTTTAATTTGTCATTGATCTAGTTGTTGCTCTTTTTAGAATTGAATGACACATGCTAATATTTAAATATCATTCAAATCAAAGAATCCATGAAATTCTATTTGGAAGAAAGATTTTCTTCCTCAAAACTTAAAAGACGCTTATTACGAGCCTAGCGTGCGGTTAAAAAGGCTATATTTTTTAATTAAATGACCCTTGTTAATAACGAGTGTTCTTCAAATCATAAAAATTCGAAAAATACAATTATAGATAACGATTTCGTGCGTGCACCTTGATACTGATCTTGTTTTTAAGTTTTCCCAGAATTAAATGATATTTGCCAATATTTAAAATGCTTCAAGTTATCGAATCTTTAAAATGTTATGTTAAATATACATTTTTGATAGTTAAAATATTCAGTTAATCCTTCAAAGATGAGGGAACGCTTATTTGTAATTTTAAAGTCAAGTTTAGTTTTAAAAATGCTTCATTTCCTTAATTGAATGACCCTTTCCAATATTGAATGTTCTTAAACTCATAAAAACTTTAAAAATATAATACAAAGAAGGATACAGGTGTCTTCATTTTGGCATTAATCTGGTTTGAAGGATTTTTTTAATCGAATGATATTTGTTAATATTTAGAATGATTCCAGTAATTGAATATTTAAAATTATATTTTATATAAAGATTTTTGTTGCTTAAACACTTAAGTTAATATTTCAAACCTGGTGTAATTTTAAAAATGCTTCATTTCTCTAATTGAATGACCCTCGCCAATATTGAAAGCAACTCAAGTCACAGAATCTTCAAAACTTTAATACAAATAAGGATATAAGTGTATTCGATTTGGAATTAATCAGGTTTAGGCCCATTTTTTAATAGAATGATATTTGCCAATATTTAAAATGCTTCAAGTTAAAGAACCTTAAACATTTTATTTTAAATATAGATCGTTGGTAGTTAAAATACTCAATTAATGCTTCGATCGTTAGGAAGCGCTTATTTCAACTCTGGAGTAATTTTAAAAATGCTCATTTCTTTAATTGAATGACCTCTGCCAATATTGAATGTTCTTCAACTCATAAAAACTTAAAAATATAATACAAAGAAGGATACAGGTGTCTTCATTTTGGCATTAATCTGGTTTGAAGGATTTTTTTAATCGAATGATATTTGTTAATATTTAGAATGATTCCAGTAATTGAATATTTAAAATTATATTTTATATAAAGATTTTTGTTGCTTAAACTCTTAAGTTAATATTTCAAACCTGGTGTAATTTTAAAAATGCTTCATTTCTCTAACTGAATGACCATTGCCAATATTGAAAGCAACTCAAGCCACACAATCTTCAAAACTTTAATACAAATAAGGCTATAAGTGTATTCGATTTGGAATTAATCAGGTTTAGGCCCATTTTTTAATAGAATGATATTTGCCAATATTTAAAATGCTTCAAGTTAAAGAACCTTAAACCTTTTATTTTAAATATAGATCGTTTGTAGTTAAAATACTCAATTAATACTTCGATCGTTAGGGAGCGCTTATTTCATCTCTGGAGTAATTTTAAAAATGCTCATTTCTTTAATTGAATGACCCCTGCCAATATTGAATGTTCTTCAACTCATAAAAACTTTAAAAATATAATACAAAGAAGGATACAGGTGTCTTCATTTTGGCATTAATCTGGTTTGAAGGATTTTTTTAATCGAATGATATTTGTTAATATTTAGAATGATTCCAGTAATTGAATATTTAAAATTATATTTTATATAAAGATTTTTGTTGCTTAAACTCTTAAGTTAATATTTCAAACCTGGTGTAATTTTAAAAATGCTTCATTTCTCTAACTGAATGACCCTTGCCAATATTGAAAGCAACTCAAGTCACACAATCTTCAAAACTTTAATACAAATAAGGCTATAAGTGTATTCGATTTGGAATTAATCAGGTTTAGGCCCATTTTTTAATAGAATGATATTTGCCAATATTTAAAATGCTTCAAGTTAAAGAACCTTAAACCTTTTATTTTAAATATAGATCGTTTGTAGTTAAAATACTCAATTAATGCTTCGATCGTTAGGGAGCGCTTATTTCAACTCTGGAGTAATTTTAAAAATTCTCATTTCTTTAATTGAATGACCCCTGCCAGTATTGAATGTTCCTCAACTCATAAAAACTTTAAAAATATAATACAAAGAAGGATACAGGTGTCTTCATTTTGGCATTAATCTGGTTTGAAGGATTTTTTTTAATTGAATGATATTTGTTAATATTTAGAATGATTCCAGTAATTGAATATTTAAAGTTATATTTTATATAAAGATTTTTGTTGCTTAAACTCTTAAGTTAATATTTCAAACCTGGTGTAATTTTAAAAATGCTTCATTTCTCTAACTGAATGACCCTTGCCAATATTGAAAGCAACTCAAGTCACACAATCTTCAAAACTTTAATACAAATAAGGCTATAAGTGTATTCGATTTGGAATTAATCAGGTTTAGGCCCATTTTTTAATAGAATGATATTTGCCAATATTTAAAATGCTTCAAGTTAAAGAACCTTAAACCTTTTATTTTAAATATAGATCGTTTGTAGTTAAAATACTCAATTAATGCTTCGATCGTTAGGGAGCGCTTATTTCAACTCTGGAGTAATTTTAAAAATGCTCATTTCTTTAATTGAATGACCCCTGCCAGTATTGAATGTTCCTCAACTCATAAAAACTTTAAAAATATAATACAAAGAAGGATACAGGTGTCTTCATTTTGGCATTAATCTGGTTTGAAGGATTTTTTTTAATTGAATGATATTTGTTAATATTTAGAATGATTCCAGTAATTGAATATTTAAAGTTATATTTTATATAAAGATTTTTGTTGCTTAAACTCTTAAGTTAATATTTCAAACCTGGTGTAATTTAAAAAATGCTTCATTTCTCTAACTGAATGACCCTTGCCAATATTGAATGTTCTTTGACTCATAGACCCTTAACAATTATATTACAAATAAGGATATATGAATGTACAATTTGGTGTTAATCTGATGTTAAGCCCTTTTTAATTGAATAATATTTGCTAATGTTTAAACTATTGCCAGTAACAGAATCTTTGACATTACATTAAAGATTTTTGTCACTTAAAAACTTCAGTTAATATTGCGTTTCTTCAATCATTATGGAACGCTTATTTCCAACCTAGTGTAATAACAATGAATATTCTTTAATTCGTAAAAAATTGAAATGTGTAATGCAGATAAGAATGCTTGATCTTTTAATTTGATATTAATTTTTGCACACACATTTAAGCACACTTGCGTCATTGTATGCTATTTTTGTTCGATCAAGGAATGAAAGCAAACGAAGCAGTGAAAAAAAATTACCGATACTTACGGGGATGTTCTGAAACTAAGCAAGTACAATAAATGGTTTGAAAAGTTTAAAAATGGAAATAGGAATCTCACAGAGGCCGCACGAAAAGAACGACCCCAAAAATTAGATGATGATATTCATCTAATGGATATTCATCTAGTGGATTCAGATCCTCGTCAAACAATTGAGGAATTATCACCGAAGATTGGCTGTCCATGGTCTACAGTTAAGAATCATCTTCGTCGCATAGAAAAATCATACACTATGAATTGCTTGAACCTGGTCAGACCGTTATAACACAGTGTATTGTGAACAACTCGAACGAATGAAACAAGAGTTCATAAAAAAATTATCTGTTTTGGTCAATAACAAAAAAAGAATCCGTCAACACGATAATGCGAGGCCTCACGCTGCAAAAATAACACAGGAAAAAATAAGAGAACTTAGATTACCGGATTACCACCTTTTCAGCCATATATTAAGAAGTAAAACATTTAATAATGTTGGAGAAGTGAAAACGCAGTTGGAAAAGTTTTTCAATGAAAATTCGAAGGACTTTTTAAGAAATGGAATCAAACAACTCCCTTTACGCTGGCAAAAAGTGTTGGAAAATAATGGAAATTATTGTTGAAAAAAATGTTGACTAGTGTTTAAGATTTCTTTAATAAATAAATGTTTTTCGCCAGCAAAGAGAATTAAAAAAAAAATAAAGTGTTAGGGTTAGAGGTGCATCAGCAACTAGGCTATTTAGCGACTGTACCTACAGCTTAACGTGGGTTCCGAACCACGGTCATCAGCTTCCGCCGACAAACCCAGGCCAGCACCCCCCCACCCCCCCACCCCCCACCTAGTAATTCTAATATATATATATATATATATATATATATATATATATATATATATATATATATATATATATATATATATATATATATATATACACACATATATATATATATATATATATATATATATATATATATATATATATATATATATATATATATATATATATATATATATAATTTTGTTAATTCACTGGTGTTTTATAGAAAATTGGTAACATTTTCTTTAACAACGCTTAAAAAGCGACTTCATGGTTAATTAAACTTATTTTTAACTATTTTAATGATTGTAAATGTGTTATTTTGTAAGTACTATCAATATCATGATGCTCTCGTCAATCATAGGCCACAAAAACCGCTCTGACAGAATCTGGTCTCGTCTAAACCACAAACCAACGAGAAAATTAACGATCGTGGATTCATTAAAAGTAATTTACGCGAGACGACGCATAAATAAGCGATTGTTTTTATTGACATTGGCCAAAGATGAAGAAATAAAAGTGTATAAATTTGTGTCGTTTTGAACGGTAACAATATTATTAATGCCTCTACGGTGACTGTCGATTATATGTCATTCGTTTCACGTACAACACGAACGAGATGGGGAATATTAACGAAATTCCAGCCTGACTTTTTCGGTTCGATTCTTTGTATTACCGTTTGGCAACGTTTCGACTGAGTCAGATTTTTCTTGCGGTTTCTATGGGGCGATGAATAAATAAATCAACCACAAGTTCTTTTCAGGAAAACATTATATTAATTTACAGGAGTGGTACCCAACTAATCAGTTTAAATTGAATGCTATTTCTAATGCACTTGCTTTCGGAAGTTAATCTTCATCTTCAGTTCATCTTCTTTCTGTGGTCCACGGTGAACCTTGCCCTTGTTCAACCTTCACCTCTATACTCTTCTTTCATTAACCTGCCACCATGTCTTTGGTCTAACTCGTTTTTTGTTACCTTCTATTCGCACCTCTACAATTTTCCTTGGGATTCGGTTTTCTGGTATTACTCACTGACCACTCACATGGTCTACAATATCCAGATCTTTGTACAATTGCTTCAGTTCGAAGTTATCTGATCCTTCAAATTCCATTGTCACTCACGGCTCCGAAAATTCTTCTGAGTAGCCTCTTTTCAAATATTACAAGCATAACTTCTGTTTTCTTCGTGAGAAACCACGGAGTTTTAAACAGTGTAAACGCTCACAACTCTTCACGATTTATTCCCTGAAAGAGTGATTAGTCGAGGGGACTTCAACTGATCATCGAGGAGTTCGGATTTAATATCTGCTGAATTTTTCCTATGAGGCTACTTAAAAACTAAGGTTTTCAACCTATTACCACCCAATTTAATTGGCTTGAAGCAAAGAATAACTAACAGACACAATTCACGCAATCCAAGAGCGATACCCCAGCGAGTGATTGAACATTTCAGTTTCAGACTAAATTAGTGTGAAGAAACTGATGGTTGTTTATCATAAATAAAAATTCAAAAACTACTCCGTAATTTAAGTATCAAAAACAAAAAACACTCTGAGACAACTTTTACTTGACTGTCCTGTCACCATATCATCTGAATCATATTCACCTGATATCGATACTATTCCAAAAACTTAAATTTACACTGAAAATTAAGCAGGAGCGATGTTATTCATTTATATGTTTCAACAGGGTTTGCGCTTCAAATGGCTTCAGTCGCCTTTTTAGACCAAATGTTTTACAACTCGCAAATTAATAACCACACATTAGAAAATGTATAGTTTCGTTCCATTTTTATACATGTCGTACGCGTGTTATAAGGAGGTTAACAGATAGGATATTTCTTTTGCTTTTCTTAAAAAAAAATATCCATGACAGTGACAGTTCGTGAGTTTGAAATATAAATGTTCTGTATAGCAGCAGTAGATTTATAAAATGCATTTAACAAACCAAAATTGAAAATAAGATATATAAACTTACCAGATTTAATAAGCAAGTTAAAAATCACCACATAAACATTTAATTATTTCAGGCTTAAGGCCTATTTTCTAATTTTTTCGGTGGTATGCAACTCTGCAGCTCTTATATTCCAACCGCCATTGATCAATAATCGTTCTATAGATCATGCTACAGAAGCAAAGGAGTTATACAGTGTAAAAGTTAATGTATTTAAATAGTATGCAAAACATAACATTTCTGTCAATTTAACTTACGAAACTTTTTCAATAAAAAAAGAAACAATTAGTTATTTTGGCAAAATTATTTCATTCTATTCAAAATACATCCTGTCCGCATCAATACACTGTTGAGCACGTTCATTCAATGCTAGCATGATTTTTTATGACGTTTTCCCAAATCTCCTCAATTCTCTCGTCACGGCTCCTTTGACCTGAGTAATGCTGTTATAGAACATTCTTTTCATGGCCAGTTTAAGTTTCGGGAATAGGCAACAGTCACACGGAGATAAATCAGGTCAATACGAAGGGTGTTGAAGCACACTGCCTTGTTTATTCGCCAAAAATTCCCGAACAGGGTCGGTTTTGTGATGATATATATATATATATATATATATATATATATATATATATATATATATATATATATATATATAGACCAGGTATCCCATTAAGGATGGATCCCGGCCGTATCTTGAAAACTATTTATCCCACAGCTTTGGGGGGAAAAAAATTGTACTAAAAATGATCATGAGAAATTCACCAAAAATATTTTTAAGCTTCTAAAACGACCGCAAGAGGGCGTGACGAGCTAAACATTTTTAAAAATCATTTTTTTTTTGTATTTTCAAGTGTTACAAGTACAGCTTTTATTACATGGCTAGAAAGGCAATTTAAAGAGGAACCATCCAGTGAAAACCCGAAATCGATATCGCTGACATCTCAAGAGATATTTCGATTTTTCTGAAAAAATCAGTTATTATTTCACTACTACCTGCATTAAGTTAAAAAATATTAATCTACTGTTTGCCTTCCTTCGCACTTTACCCAGGCTTAGGACTGGTCCAAATTCTTCGTGCCATATTAATTTGGAGCGTGTTTAAAGGCCAAAGGGCCAACAACGAAGATAATAATAATAACAACAGTCAAATAAAATTAACAGCACAACAGTCTAATAATTAACAGAATCTGAACTTTAACGCCTTTCTAAATGTTCAAAATGCCTTCCATCCTTAGAAATGCAAAGATTTATTTTTCGACGAGTACTAAAAACGGCAGCTTCAATGTCCGCTTTTGAAATGCTGGTTATTGAATTTTGAATTCTTTCAATCATGTTTTCTCGTGTGATAGGACGAGTTTGAAAAACAAGGTCTTTTAGTCTTCCCCACAAGTAAAAATCGAGGACTATCAAATCCGGTGAGCGCGCCGGCCACGAAAATAAACTACCCCGTCCTATTCAACGATTTGGAAACGAAGCATCCAAGAAGTTTCGAACCACCTGCGAGAAGTGGGCAGGGCATGCTGGTACCACATTTGTCTTCTTGTTTCCAACGAATATCTTCCATTAGTTCTGGCAGTCCATTTTGTAAAAAATTTAAATATGTTTCACTATTCAAATGTCCATTAAAAATAAAGGGACCAATAATTTTGTCTCCTAAAACACCACCCCATACGTTCACACTCCATCTATTTTGTTGGTTGATTTCTGTGGTTTTGTGGTTGATTTGACTGTTGTTATTATTATCATCTTTGTTGCTGGCCCGTTGGCCTTTAAACAGGCTCCAAATTAATATGGCACGAGGAATTTGGACTAGTCCTAAGCCTGGGTAAAGTGTGAAGGAAGGCAAACATTAGGTTAATATTTTTTTAACTTAATGCTTAAGGTAGTAGTGAAATAATAACTGATTTTTTCAGAAAAATCGAAATATCTCTTGACATGTCAGAGATATCGATTTCGGGTTTTCACTGGATGATTCCTCTTTAAATTACCTTTCTAGCTATGTAATAAAAGCTGTACCATTACATTTGAAAAAACTGAACAAAACTTCAAAAAACTATTGTTGAATGTAACGCCACCTCGCGGTTTCATTTATAAACTAAATAATTTATCTCCCAGATTATCTGATTGTCCCAGCAATTGCCTTTTAAATGAATCCAAATTGAGGAAAACGGGCATTAGACAACTTTTTATCTCAATAGGTAACCCCCCCCCCCCCCCCTTCTATTCGTGAAATTACGACAAAATGTCATAAAACAAAGTTGTAGGAGACAGTTTGCTAATTATAAATGAGAATTTTTCTTACTCGGTTAACACTTGAAAATACACAAAAAAATGATTTTTAAAAATGTTTAGCTCGTCACGCCCTCTTGCGGTCGTTTTAGAAGCTTAAAAATATTTTTGGTGAATTTCTCATGATCATTTTTAGTAGAATTTTTTGTTCCCCAAAGCTGTGGGATAAATAGTTTTCAAGATACGGCCGCGATCCATCCTTAATGGGACACCTGGTATATATATATATATATATATATATATATATATATATATATATATATATATATATATATATATATATATATATCAAGAATATCTGTTCTGTAAATAAAAGAATCTGAAAGATACTGACAGACAATTAAATCAATTCCTAACTTATATAAACTCTTTACATAAGAACATTAATTTTTCAGTTGAAGAAGAACAAAACAACAGTATTAACTTTTTAGATTTAACAGTTACAAGAAAAGAGAATATACATGATTTTGCAATTTATCATAAGCCATCTCACACAGATTTAGTTATACATAACAAGTCTTGTCATCCTTATTCTCAAAAAATGGCAGCATTTAATTCATTCATACACAGATTAAGAAATATCCCAATGTCAATAGATAACTATAACAAATAATTGAATGTCATCAAACAGATCGCAGTGAATAATGGTTATGACCCAAACATTATAAATAACATAATTTCAAAATGTTGCATATTTAAAATAAATATAAAAAACGAAATCTTTTAGAGAGCCTAGAAATTAATAAAAGAAAAAATGAATGGTTCACCCTTGTTAAACTTATATTACTCTAGACATTGAGACGCGGGATTCTCACTATCATCATTTATGGTTTTATTACATTAGTTTAGGTAGTAATTGCTTTTCTTACTGTTAGTTTGTATTTGAAAAAGACACTGTGTGTCGAAACAATTGTCATACGTACACGTTTTAAATATAATGGAAATTTAGATATTAATCTTGGTTTTTATTTAAAATGAATTTCCATTAAGTATCGGCTACCTCAGTTAAAAAAAAGAATCACTGGATAAAAATCAAACCGGAGACTAATTTCTCAGTGATTCTTTTTCTGTAATAAATTTGCCTAAAGCTGGTTCCACACCAATAAAATTTTCCATGTGTGTTGAATTTATTGGAACAATTTCTTTGAATTATCTGGTGGACGTGCGGCAACAATATTTTTAACGAACAAAAATTTAAAAAATACCAAATTTTCTAAAATAAATACGAAATATTTCGCGAGGTCTTCTCTTCCCGTTTTCAAAACAAATCTACAAATAATTTATATCAATTACCATCTGTTAGTGTATTATATAAATTTAATATAAATTATTTTTAGATTCGTTTTGAAAACGGTAAGAAAAGACCTCCCCAAATGTTAACGTTCCAAAGTTTGTATTTATTTTAGAACATTTTGTATTTTTTAAATTTTCGTTCGTTAGGCAAATTTATTACAGAAAAAGGATCACTGAGAAATTAGTTCTCAGTAATTCTTTTATTTACAAAAGAACAGATATTCTTGATATTATTTTACTTTTATTACATTTTGCGGATTCCACCAAACCTTCAGAAAACGAGCCCGGTTGCTTGTTCTCGGAAATCATTCCAGCCGCATCTCTTTGAAAGCTTACCAATTTTACAAAAGCAACAACATAGTGTTATGTTATCATTGCCACCACATGGCTAGCATAGGATACGCTTAAAGCAGCTGATAAACAATAATGCAAGCTTTGAAAAATCAATTCGGAAAAAAGACCACACAAAATGATCTCGCATCACTGTTCGGGAAAAGTTTTCAAAAAATAGCAACCGTTCCAACGGCTGAAGCAAGTTTTGCTGCTACAGGAATATATCCTTTAAACCCGGACGTGTTTACAGACGAAGATTTTGTGGCTGCTGATATTTTAAACAGCAACGAAGTGGTAGTTTCGGTAGAATAAATACGGGCCCGGGATAACAAGACTCCAGATGTGTGATCCACCAACTCATTTCCAGACAAACTCAATACCAAAACTGAAAAAAGGGCAAGGAAAAGAAAAGGAAAATCGATTGATGTGAAAAAGGCTAAAAAAGAGGGAGCTTCAAGAAGACAAGGAAGATGAAATGACAGACCTGCGCGAAGATGAAGATGCGTCTTATGCCTCAAGAAAACTTGACCGGTATTACCAACCCAGTGACTGGTGTTACCGGTCTTACTGCTTAATACCGGTCAAAGATTTTGCCAAATTTGTTTTACTTATTAATTTCAATTATTGTGATTTTGTTCGAAGAATAGTTAAAGTTGAATTAGCAAAAATATTCATAAAGAAATATTGATTATCATCTGATTTGTGATTATTTATCTTTAAGTGATCGGTAATACTCATTCTTACCCTATATTTCTTTAGAGAAACTAATCTAAGTCAACATTTTCGGGCAAGTGGAGTGTGGAAGAAGCTCCAATTCTTAATTACGAAGAACCGATAAATTGTTATTTTTTGCTAGCGTGCATAAAATATCTACTATGCGAACCATAACATTTAAAAGTGCACATAGATTAAGAATAAGGAAGAAAATTAGCATTTTGCCCAAAAGTCCGTGTTAAGTTATTAAAACAACCCAAAAACTGCATAAAAGTTGAATTTTATTAAAAAAAAAGATGTTTTCTAAAATTTCAAGAGTCTCTAACAACGGCAACTGGTTTGTCATCAGAGCGCGCCCGGGTAATCTGTACAGCGAGAAGGTGGACCCCGAAAATGCAAATCAGCATCCGCCGGACCAAGCCGTGCGCTCGACCCATCTCATTAGTCTCTAATGGGACCGATCGACGCAGGTCGCCATTGGACGACGCCCGCGCCGCCTGACCAATGGGCTGTCGCCGGTCGAGCGCCGAGAAAATGGCCGGGCGGTACGTCGGGCCCGCGCCTGGAGGGGGCGTTGCACCATCCGGCAACACCGTATTCGCAGCTCCAGAACCGAACCTAAAAGTTATACGGCAACGTTACCAATTTTCTGCATTCAAATCTGCATACAAATCACATATTTTTATTTGGTTGAGTTGTCCAGATAGTTCCTAGAGAATTGTAATATTTATTTACATATTATTAATTCCTGTGGTGTTCACAGTGTTTACTTTCAGATGTGCTTTGATTTTCCTTCAGTTGGTCAAGTTGATTCAGATTGAAAATGTCGATCAATTACTGGTTTTTACGCCATATGTTTTTTTTTGTATTTCGAAAGCGGTAAGAACGCTGTCCAAACAAGAAAACAAGATATACGACGTTTCTGGAGAGGATTCTGTTGAGATCACGGTGAAAAAATGGTTTGGTCGATTCAGAAGCGAAGATTTTGGAAGACCTGGAAGACCAGTCATCGCTCTGACTGTTCTATATCTGATCCATGTGAAGCTCCTCTTACAGTGCGTCATGTCCTGGTGGACTGCGGCGAGTTGAATCACCTCAGGGTCTCCTGCTGTTTGAGAGACGATCTAGCTCATATATTGACGGAATCAAATATCGAACATGTCGACAATATCGATTGGGGAACCTGTATTATAGAATCTAGTCTTGCAACTGTCTCATTAAGTCTATGTTTATTCACTGTTTTTGTAACCTTAATTTTCACATCTATTTACTTAGGGTAGAGCGGGGCTAGTTGATCATAGGGGCAAGTTGTATAACTGAAATATCTCAAAAACTAGGCAACCTACAACAAAAGTGTAAATAACGAAAAGAAGATGTTATGAAAGTGAAATACATTGCGCGACTGTCAATTGCTGTCCGGTGCTCCGATAAAATACGAGAACGCTTTGTTTTTTTTTTCGGCGTAAAAAAATATTACAGGTCATCATAATGTTTTCTGCTCTGCTCGTATAAAAACACTTCATAAGAACCTCGTAAGTATTTAAAGACTACTTAATTATTGTTCTTTCAATTATAGATGGTTATTTATTTTTAACTCTTATGATTTTTTTATAACCGAATTTTTAATTTGTTGCCTCAACTGGGACTGGTTGAGCAACGCGCTCAACGCGTAACTAGCCCCTCTGGATGTTCATTGTAGAAAATGAAATTTTTCTTTAATACATTAATAACTATCAATTAATTTATGCATCTGATGATTCTACACAAAGTTTACTAATTAAAATTACTTGCATTGATAATTGTATTAATCAATTATTCTATTGGAACCTTTAGTATGAAACAGTAAACTTGAAAAAATTTACCAATAAACGTTTCTCTAATCATGTTAGCATCATCAGGAGATTATTTAAAGATTATTTCAAAGGTTAAATCATCTCCTGATGATGCTTACATGGTTAGCGAAACGTTCGAGCAGTTCAAAAAAAAATTATTTGGTGTCTAGTGGTAAATCTCTTCAAGTTTAATTGTATTAATGATTATTATTACATTTTAGGATGCGTACATATAAAAGAAAGACCTCAAAAGGTTTAGCTACTAGTCAACAATTGAGTGATACAGCAAATGCTGCAGAGGAGGAAAAATGAGTGTAAATGCTGCAACCAAATAATTTAATGTTAACAGGATGACTTTAAAGAGATATATTTGTATTGTGATAGAGACAAAAATGATTAAAAATTTGGGATTATTTATCATCTAGCAATATTCTTGATCTCATAATTAGTTATTACCTTCATTTATTATATATTTGCGTTGTAATTAATAAAATATATGATAATATTGTAATAAAATATATAATTTTGCTTGATTATGAGTATTAATAATTATAATAAATAAATATTTGCTTGTTGATTACAATTATTTTGTATTCAGATCATTCTATACAGTCATCAAGTCAATTTTAGCCACTGTTCAAGTAGCCCCATACCCATGTCTCAACATAGTGGGACACGTTGAGAAATCTTCAACGCTCCCACATTTCCGACAATAACTTTTAAACTCGTATTCGGATCGTTTTTACACCGCTAAACGCAGAGAAAAGTAAATTACGATCCTAACAGAGTAAGAATCATTTAAATCCGATGCATATTCTTAAAGTTATGGGAGATCAAGCGAAAAGTTGCTGAACTAGCCCCGCTCTACCCTATCTCATTCTCATTTTCAATACGTACATTTTAATAAGCGATTATCAATTATATTTAACTGAGGTAGCCGATACTTGATGGAAATTCATTTTAAATAAAAAACCAAGATTAATATTAAAATTTCCACTATGCTTAAAACTATGTATGACAATTGTTTCGACACACAGTGTCTTTTTCAAAAAATTAATTTCATTCAATTCAAATTCATTCAGTTTTCGAATGTGTCGAAACAATTGTCATACGTACAAGTTTTAAATATAGTGGAGATATTAATCTTGATTATCAATTATCCTTTCATTTATTACTTTCCTTTCCTATATACATAGTCCTTTATATTATATATATATATATATATATATATATATATATATATATATATATATATATATATATATATATATATATATATATATATATATCTGGCGAACCATTTGGCTTGAAAATAAACCTGAAAAAGAGTCAGGTTATGTTCAATAACTTCGCTCAGGACAGAAGAATTTCAGTTTTAGGAAGGGATTTAGAGATTGTGGACAGCTTTGTATATCTTGGGCAGAGGATTTCCATGGAGGGGAATACCGCCCGGGAGGTGGAACGGCGTGTTAAATGTGGCTGGCAGGCATTTGGTAGGCTCAACATAGTGTTTAAGAGCAGACTCCCACTTTGCCTGAAAAGAAAAGTATTCGATCAGTGCGTTCTACCCGTTATGACATACGGAAGTGAAACCTGGACACTCACATCGCAATCAATTCAAAAACTTCGGGTGGCACAGAGGGGAATGGAAAGATGTATGCTTGGCATTACAAGACGAGACAGAAAGTCCTGCGCATGGATCAGGGAACAAACAAAAGTCTGTGACATCATTGGAAGAGTAAAACAGTTGAAATGGAGATGGGCAGGCCATATAGCGAGGCGATGGGACGACAGATGGACTAAGGCAATCCTGGAGTGGATACCGCTTGATCGCAAACGTCACTGATGACATCATTAAGTATATTGGACCCGAGTGGCAGAGGAAAGCCCAGAACCGTGAAGGTTGGAAGCATGCTGAAGAGGCCTTCATCCTGCAGTAGATCGATACGGGCTGATGATGATGATGATGATGATATATATATATATATATATATATATATATATATATATATATATATATATATATATATATATATAAAAGCATACTTCCAACTGTTCAGCAATGCTTCCCTCTTCAGCATGCTTCCAACTTTCACGGTCCTGGACTTTCCTCTGCAATTCAGGTCCAATATACTTAAGAATCTTTTAGTCTTCTTCGTAGCCGTTTGCGATCAAGAGGTATCCACTTCAGGATTGTGTTGGTCCATCTATCGCCCCATAGCCTCGCTATATGGCCTGCCCATTTCAATTGCTTTACTCTTCTAATGATGTCGCACATTTTCGTTCGTTCCTTGATCCATATACAGGGCTTTTTGTCTCTTCTTGTAATACCAACTGTACATCTTTCCATTCCCCTTTGTGCTACCCGAAGTTTCTGAATTGATTGCGATGTGAGGGTCCAGCTTTCTCGTATGTCATAACGGGCAGAACGCACTGATCGCAAGACTTTTCTTTTCAGACAAAGTGAGAGTTTTCTCTTAAACACTATGTTGAGCCTGCCAATTACCTTTAACGTATCCTTCCACCTCCCGGGCGGTATTCTCTTCCATTGAAATCCTCTGCCCAAGATATTAAAATCCACGATCTCCAAACACCTTCTTAAAACTAAAATTCTTCTATCCTCAGCGAATTTATTGAACATAAACTGACTCTTTTTCAGGTTAATTTTTAAGTCAAATGGTTTGCCAGCCGATGGCGGCTCTTGTATGTGTCTTTGCAGCTCATCTGGGTCTTGTGAAAGGAGAACAATATCATCTGCAAATCTAAAACCGTTTAAGTTTGCACCATTGATCTTTGCACCATCGTGTTCCCAATCCAGATTTCGGAATACTTCATCAAGGCAAGTTGAGAAAAATATAGGCGATATTGTGTCACCCTGCCATACACTTCGCTCTACATTAGTTCCCACTTCAAGATCGTCAAAGTGAATTGTCGGTATAGCTCCATCATATACCGATCCTAATAGGTTTACAAGTGCTTTGCCCATTCCCTATCTAAACAATGCATCCATTATGACCTGCTTTAAGATCAAGTTAAATGCTTTTTCGTAGTTGAAAAAAGCCAAGCAAAGCCAGCATTCGTGCCGTTCTATGGCCTGCTATATAACCTGGATGTGATCCATTGTACTGAATCCTCTTCGGAATTCTGCTTGTTCTACAATTCTTTTATATATTATCGTAGTAAAAACTTTGTAAATATACAAAGTTTTTACTAAGATAATATCTAAAAGAATTGATAGGAGGCTTTTTGAACGGTCATCCTTTAAATATTCCTATGATCCTTTTTTTCTATAATCTTGCCAGTGTTTTAGGTAAAATCCGACCACCAGTTTTTAGCATTTTGACAGTTACACTGTCCTTTTCTGGGGCCTTGTTGTTTTGATCGATTATTGGTGGTGGTGACTATTTCGTCTGTTGATGACTAAACTCATTAGGGTACCGACATGTGCCGTCTTGCCAAGAATAAGGAGTCACTCTACCCAATCAAACAGGTCATATTTTCGTCGACTTTTGCTCGGAAGGCTTATTCATACAGTTCTTGTATTTCTTTGGAATGACTTCAATGAGACAACAGTAGTTAGGAGTTATGCACCCCCCACCGTTGGGTTGCACAATCTCACGTGAAAACGTACAACAACCTGCGTCTTCGCTCAGGTTTCGAGGTACAGGAATATGACTTGGTGGGCATTGAATACTTGGTATACCAACTTGATTAAGGTAATCATGTACCTCCCTAGCCACGTGAGGTCCAGCGTTGTCTTGCATAAACAAGGAATTGGGTCTCAAAAAATGGCCGAAAGTCATCACATGTTCTACAACAACATTCTCAAGATACTAATCAGCATTCGTGGATCTTGTACGCACAGGAACTAATTCTGTACGAGCATCAAAGCGGATACCACCCCAGAACATAACAGAGCCACCACCAAATGGAATTCTGGCAGAGATAATACAAGTAGCAAACCTCTCTCCTGTTCTTCGCCATACTTGCTCACAGCCATCTGGATGTTTTAGGCTAACCCTAGTTTCATCTGTGAAGAAAACTTGTTTTCAATCATCCACAGACTAATTTTGATAATTTCGAGCAAAATGTAACTTGGTAACTCTGTTCTCTCTAGTAAGCAAGGGCGCAGTGACTGGTCTCCTACTGCCTAAACCAGCTTCACGTAACCGTCTTCTAACTCTTCTAGAAAATATTGCGACATTGCAGGCAGCTTCGAGTTTGTTTCTCATCATAGAACTAGTTACAGTCCTGATCCTTAAAGCATATTGTTTACGAAAACATTAATTTCAGTATTGTCTAAGTAACAAAGAAAATATATTGCAAGTATTACATAAAACTGTTTATTTTCTAAAAAAATCATTAAAACTGTAAATCTAAACGAATTGTTTTGAATGCTGTCATTAACAATGAAACAAAATATTCATAGCTTATTATTCATACAATTGATAAACTTTAAAAGTGGCATAAGAAAAAGATAAATTGAAAAAAACTTCAGAATTCAAAAACACACTCGCGTTTTTCTTTTGCTTTTGCTTAAACTTGCTTTTTGCTTTTTATTTGAAAAAATATGACGCTAACTCGGAATTGTTTAAACATCAATGGCATTGTGAAAGCAGCAAATGTTGTCGTAGCAATGTTTCATAGCATGTTTCCATAGCCATCTCTCAAAAAATATAAGAATTATGAACCGTCACAACTAAACGAATGAAAGAAAACTTTAGAGAAAATCGAAAATTATTCTACAGCACACTAAAACAAGTAAAACCGAAGGAAACACCTAGCGGAAGGAAAATATATAATGAGTAAATATAAATAATATTTTGAGAAGATCGCCCAACTAAACCAAAAAAAAAAACCGGGAAGAAAATTCCAAAATAAACACTGATTAAGTGGTGAATGCTGCGGAACCAATAACTATGTCTCTGGTCGATGGAAATTATTATTATTTTTTGAAAATACCGTGAACAAAAAAAAACGTTAAAATATCTGAAAAATGTCGATATCGGATGGTTTTTTTGCTTTCGGGACGTCGAAAATAGTGCAGAAAGGCCGACGTTCCGATGCTGTCGTGATAGCGGCTCGAATCCCACAACATTTCTCCTTTTTTTCCACCGAAAATCCGAACCGTATCTCCGGCAACGGCAACCTAACGGCGAATTAATCAGCCCGAAGAACGGCATCCCCTCCGACCTATAAATAACCGACGACGCGCAGCTCGTTTACATAAATTTCGAAACGGCCCCGTAAATCGGGGCCCCCGATTGATTGTCTGCCGCGTTTCGCGGAATCTGGGGGCAACAAAGGGCCCGCGATAGTCCGATTCCCCCCTCCCCCTACAATCACCGTCCACCTCCATGAATAATGTATTCTCGATCTTTCTTTCCTCTACGGTAATTAACGGTTCTTTTAATTTTCCACCTTTGAGCTTATGAATATTTAAAGTGACGGAGGCGTTCCTGCGTACTAGCCTGAACTAGTGACACGAGACGTTTCCTTTTCGAAATCGCTTTCGACGAAAGAACAAATGAAAATATACAGGATGACTCAAAATATATTATAACATCAATGACGTCGGTGATTTTATTATATATATATATATATATATATATATATATATATATATATATATATATATATATATATATATATATATATATATATATATATATATATATATATATATATATATATTATTTATTATTCACGTATGGGCCCTGGTGGACCACGCGAAGTACATTTAGAGGGGTTTGTTGTTGTTAGCCTTCCTTTGAGCCCATACTAATTTCATTCTTTCGCTATGAGCTTTTTTCCTTTCGTCAGACCAAGTTGTTCCAGTCTTCCTACACCCTTCTCTCTGGCCAACCTTCCAAACGTTAACCTTGTGTCTGAAACAACATCTATCCTGAATTTCACTTTGTGTAATATTTGCTGATCTTAGGTCCTCTTTAATTGCCGCAATCCATTTAATTATTTCTACTTTAGCTCTACTCCTATTTTCATAAAATTCGACTATTTGTCTAGTTAGCCTACTCGGATTCATCCGTTTGATGTGTCCGTAAAACTTAAGTCTTCTTTTTCTCATATCGCTATGTATATCTGTGTATTGTTTGATTTCTTGGTTTTCTCGAAGTCGGTATGTTGTGCTATTTATTTGTTTGGGGCCTAGAATTTTTCTTATGATTTTTCTTTCCTTCTTTTCGATGTCCTCGATGTCCCTCTTTCTATTCAAAATGAGATTTTCTGCAGCATATAGACATTCTGGCTTAATAACCGTGTTGGAATGTCTCAGTTTTGTGTTTTTAGATAGGCATTTTTTGTTGTAAAAATTTTGTGTAAGTCTCAATGCCGTTTCCATATTTTGACATCTACCCTTATTGGCCGCTTTTTCCAACCCATTTTCCATTATTATATCACCCAAATATTTGAATTGAGAGACTCGTCTGATGTTACCATATTTTGTTTTTAGAAATGGTGTTCTTATATATATATATATATATATATATATATATATATATATATATATATATATATATATATATATATATATATATATACAGCGTGTAGCATTTAAGATGGCGACATCCCTATATCTCCGCTATTTGAAAAAATACAGATTTGCATTTTTGCACAGTCATACTGGTGGATGGGTCACATTTTTTAAGATACTCAACTGAAACCTGAACTTTAAACTCAGCCTACTACGAATTCACAAACAAGGTCAATCCTCAATATTTTGCTTCGCGTTAGAGATATCGAAAAAGATTATTAGAAAAAGTTGTTCGGAATATTATTTTAACCCCATATACCCAGTTTCATGATAAAATTCGCATTTTGCAATCGAACATGACCACAGTATAGATATTAGTAATTTAAGACTAATTAAAAGTGTTAATAATAATAGGGCTGTGGATGCATATGAAAGCATTCAAATAGAAAAATGTAAGAAAATCATGAACCGATATAAAGGACCGAGTCCTTTCAGTCAACTTTTTCAATTATTAATGTAAAGGTTAGTACACTGCACGGTTCATGATTTTTACACGCTTCGTTAGGTATTGTTTTCATATAAATAGAACATAGCTTACTTTTAGAATTAGATTAAATCATCTGATAATGCTAACATAGTTAGCAAAATGTGCGTCGAGGTGTGAAATACTAAACTTGATGAGATTTACCACTAAACACCAAAACGCTTTTTTGAACTATTCGACGCACGTTTCGCTAACCATGTTAGCATCATCAGGAGATGATTTAATCTATCAACGCAGACATTCGACAAGCAAGAACTAGATCTCTTAAATAAAGGTATTACTTGAAACTGGTATACTGAAACTGGTATTAACAAAAAAAAGATTAAATCATCTCCTGATGATGCTAACATGGTTAGCGAAACGTGCGTCGAGCAGTTCAAAAAAGCGTTTTAGTGGTAAATCTGCTCAACAAGCAACAACTCATAATGATCCTAGATATACAAGCACTGTGAAACATGGCGAAGGAAATATAAAAGGCTAGAGATGTTTTTCGTGGCGCGGTGTTAGTCATTTAGATGATGAATCCAAATGGAATAATTATTTAACACTGATTTTAACTAATAATAATCTTCGTACATGTACATATCTCAATGTAATAATCTAAGGCAAACATTGACAGTAATAAATCACCAAACTAAAAGGGGATCGTCAGAAGATGCTAACGTGGTTAGCGAAACGCACGTAAATATATGTGGTTATCTCACTTACCTAACATTTTACTGAGATCAGCGTTATGCAAGTCTGGATTCTCATCCGCGAGCTTCTTCCTCTCCACTTTAGCCCACACCATGAAGGCGTTCATGGGTCGCCTGATTCTTGTTTCCTTGGTCGCCTTCTGGCTTTGATTGGGACCACCCATTTTCTGGCCAAATCCCGCTCTTGCAGCGTAAACTGGTATAGCCTCGGCATATGGTGACTGCCTGGTGTAGTCAAACCTAGATGAAGAAAAAGTTTGCTTTCTATTTTGTTGTACCTGTTATTTTATAGTTATATGTTTTTGTACTTTGACGTTTTTGTACTGTAAGAATTTACTTGTATAGCTGAGAAGTAATAATTTTCGAAAAAGGTTTTCTAGTAAAGGGTCTTTGAAATGGATCGGTTTTTTAATTCTTGATATATATTATTTATTGATAACACTAGTTTTTATAGCCCAGCTGAAAGTTGTTAATTATTGTTTATGTAGGTAAGAGTTATCCAGAAAAAAATAATACAAAAATTCTGTCAGGTCTGCTTTTTGAAATATTTAATAAAACAGACTGTTGTATCTTTAACTCTTATAAAAGTAAAGATATCTTTTATAAAAATATTAGTATTCTTGTAAAATTCTCTGGTAGATTAACTAGTGAGAATCTTATTTGGATCATTATTCATAAACTATAAATGAACAAATACAAAAGTAGTTCTCGTTCGCTTTTTCGATGATATATTCTCAGTAATTATTTTAGTAAGTAAAAAATATATTAGGCCCTTAACGGTGTGTTGATACTGTTGTTTTCTTACCTGCCGTCGTACCCCCTATAGTCCCCGTAGGCGTCCATCGAATTAGCCCACATCTCACCAGTCTTGGGCAAAGCCTGAGGTAAAACCTGAGTCGTGGGAATCATCTCCTGCGGATCACCGCCTGAATATTCCTGCGAATACCTGCCAAGTGGATATTGAGGTGTAAGTAGAGGCGAAGGAGAATTGGATGGTGATAAACAGCTGCTGTAAGGGTTGGACTGGCCGGAAGGTGATGGGGTACATGCATGCTCCTCCATCAAACTGAAACCAAACCAAACACAAAAAAAAACTCTCAAAAATCTAATATTTAATTGTTGCAGTGGCAAAATGATAAATCTTAATAGAGATCGAGGGTTCTTGAACATATGTTTTTGTCATAAATGGAAAGAACATATATAAGTTTTATAACAAAACTATTTAACTTTGTTTTTCTTTGTAATTAAAAAGTTACATTAAATTGAAAATAAATTTTTAAACCTAGTACCGATAGTGCCCGAAAAAACCCGAAGTTATGTGACCTCACAATAATAACGAAGGCCAATATTGCCAATATCGGGTCGACCCGAAGTAATTCGGAACTTATACCGAAATTTTATTTCGCGTTCTTTCCAAGAATCGGAATCTCGGGCAAATAAAACAATTTATCGATCTTAATCATTGTTCTATAAGTTTAGCCTATGTCTTTGACTGAAATTGTTAGTTTGCTAGTGATTTGAAAATATAATTGCTTTTAATTGTTATGTAGGTTAGGTTAGGTTTAGGACGGAGGCTCAAAGATAAATTCAGAATGAATTATTGATTCATTCTGAATTTATTCATTCATTCTGATTCATTAAATTAGGGTTCCTTTTGTTTTTTGCGTTCATTTTTATAACTTTTATTTATATTATTTAATTCATTTAGGGAAAATAAATTAACGTGCCAAATTTATAAAAAGGAATAGTCCCACGTGTCCGCAAAGAATTTACATGTAGCAACACAACCGAGGGTATTTTATAGGCTACGAATAATAATATTCAAGAAAGCGTGCTGCGAAGATAAGAATAAAATTCGACTACCAATTTGGAAGGTTATCGTATATGAAAAGTCTCATACTTATGAAATTTACAGGATAATTTAATTTGTAGATGGTCGAAGAATACAAAAAATGATGTGATCAGTTGAATAAACATCAACTAGTGAAATTAAGGAACCGGCAAAACAGTTTTCCATGGAATCAAAACAAACATCTGAAGGAGTATACAAAAAAAGAGAACTAAAAAAGCATACCTACTATCCAAACAAAAAATAAAGAAAATGGTATATGTATATTCTAAATAAAAACAAAACAGTTAAATATTTAGTGTTTTTTAGGGGGACATTTCATGTATTATTGAACATATTCATTTGATAAGGTTTATTTAAATAGAGGTTAAAAAAATGTTATGCATTGAAGACTGATGGTGAGGCTGACAGTTGTTTCAGGATACGTTGTGGTACATAGTGGTTTTCTAGTGGTTAGACCTTAACAGGAGATTTCCACACTTCGACTATAAAAGTTTTCCACTTAAAAAAAAATGGTTTAGGTGCCTTCTCTTATTTGGGAAATTTCTTGCTGGCCATGCATTAAAGTTAGTTACCAACCAGATAAATCAAGAGTCTAATGTGGTGGTTTGTAAAACATGTAAACTGAAAACTTTAATCAAAGCAATAATGTTGTACGGGTGGATCTTTTTGAAAATATTGTTAATAGAGTTTAGTGTGGTGGTTTGAAAAATCGGTGTGATTTTAAAAGTATTGCAAACTTCAATATTGAAATCAATCAAACTATTAGGCTAACAAACAAATATGTATAAAAATTTTATTCCAAATTGATTAGTAATGCAGTTTTCATATGATCTACTGCAATCTACTGTATATCTACTGTAATATATTATCCATATTATCCTAGTTGGGGAAAGTTTTATTATGTATATTTAACAGTGTATTTTTTATTGAAATAACCAGAAAATAGAATATAGAATATAGAATTCTATAGATATAGAATATTTAATCGTATATATGTGTTTTGTTTTATTAATTATGATTTATATTTATATATATGATTTATATATATATATATATATATATATATATATATATATATATATATATATATATATATATATATATATATATATATATATATCATCATTCAGCCATTGTCGATTCACTGTATGATGAAGGTCTCCTCAGCATGCTTCTAATTCGCACGGTCCTGAGCTTTCCTCTGCCATTCGGGTCCAATATACTTGATGATGTCATCCGTCCATCGTGTTTTCGGCCTACTTCGTGGGCGTTTATAATTAAGCGGTATCCATTCCAGAATTGCTTTGGTCCATCTGTCTTCGCATCGTCTCGCTATACGACCACGCTATATGACGACTTCCATTTCAATTCTTTTGCATTTCCAATGATGTCACATACCTTCGTTTGTTCTCTGATCCATATGCAGGTCTTTCTATCCCAGTTTGTAATGCCAAGCATACACGTTTCCATTCCCCTCTATGCAACCCAAAGCCTTTGAACTGACTGTGATGTGAGGCAGCACGCACTGATTAAAAACCTTTCTCTTCAGACAAAGTGGGAGTGGGAGCCTGCCAACCACACTTAACCCGCCGTTCCACCTCCCGGGCGGTATCACCCTCCATTCAAATCCTTTGCCCAAGATATATGTAGTGGTCCACAACTTCTAAATCACTTCCTAAAACAAAAATTCTTCTGTTGACAGCAAATTTGTTAAACATAACCTGACTCTTTTTTAGGTTTAATTTCAAACCAAATGGTTCTCCCGCCCTTTGCAGCTCTCGTATGTGTTCTTGTAGCTTATCTGGGTCTTGTGAAAGGAGAACAATATCATCCGCGAATCTAAGATGGCTTAGATATGCACCATTGATTTTTATTCCCTGTTGTTCCCAATATAGATTACGAAATACCTCTTCAAGGCATGCTGAGAAAAGAACAGGCGATATTGAGTCACCCTGCCGTACATCACGTTCTACGTTGATTTTAACTTCAAAGTCATCCATGTGAACTGTAGCTGTAGCTTTCTCATACATGGATCTCAGTAGGTTCACATAGGCTTTGTCTATCCCTTGGTTAAGCGATGCATCCATTATGGCCTGCGTTGATACTGAATCAAATGCCTTTTCATAGTCAATAAAAGCCAAGCACAGTAGCATAGTGTATTCATTGTGCCTTTGGTCTGTTGGACAACCTGGATATGGTCCATTGTACTGAATCCACTTCTCTTGGTTGTGCGTCTCAATGACGCACAAGTATTTGTCCATAGACTGGGTATTTTTTGATCTTTGAGGCATTTTGAGTACAATTTTGCCAGTATTTTATGTAGAGTTCGACCAGCAGCCTTCAACATTTCAACCGTTACATTGTCCTTTCTTGGA
This sequence comes from Cosmopolites sordidus, assembly GCA_031761425.1. Lineage (NCBI taxonomy): Eukaryota > Metazoa > Arthropoda > Insecta > Coleoptera > Curculionidae > Cosmopolites > Cosmopolites sordidus. The sequence continues at coordinate 389,749 of JARFXV010000048.1, read as the reverse complement.
ATTTTTCCATTCTTCATTGCTGCTATGGCATTTATCACTTCTTCCAACAGGATATCTAGCATTTGCTCTTCTGTGGGCATTACTGTCTTTAAATGGTTTTGATTTTCATATAACTTTGAATAAAATCTTCTGATAACCTCTAACATTTACTTACGCTCCCTACACACTGTGCCATCCTTACGCATTAAGGTAAACATATGTGTCCTTTTGTTTATCAGCTTATGTTTGACTTTGTTTATTCCTTTGTTTTGAGAAGAGGGGTTATAGTTTTCTTTTTTATTTATGGCATGTGTCGTGATATCTTAATTATTATTATTCACGTGTGGGCCCTGGTGGACCACGCGAAGTACAATTAGAGGCGTTTGTTGTTATTAGCCTTCCTTTGAGCCCATACTAATTTCATTCTTTCGCTATGAGTTTTTTTCCTTTCATCAGACCAAGTTGTTCCAGTCTTCTTACATTTTTCTCTCTGGCCAACCTTCCAAACGTTAACCTTGTGTCTGAAACAGCCTCTATCCTGAATTTCACTTTGTGTAATATTTGCTGATCTTAGGTCCTCTTTAATTGCCGCAATCCATTTAATTATTTCTACTTTAGCTCTACTCCTATTTTCATAAAATTCGACTATTTATCTAGTTAGCCTACTCGGATTCATCCGTTTGATGTGTCCGTTAAACTTAAGTCTTCTTTTTCTCATATCGCTATGTATATCTGTGAATTGTTTGATTTCTTGGTTTTCTCGAAGTCGGTATGTTGTGCTATTTATTTGTTTGGGGCCTAGGGTTTTTCTTATGACTTTTCTTTCCTTCTTTTCAAATCCTCGATGTCCCTCTTTCTGTTCAAAATGAGTGTTTCTGCAGCATATAGACATTCTGACTTAATAACCATGTTGTAATGTCTCAGTTTTGTGTTTTTAGATAGGCATTTTTTGTTGTAAATATTTTGTGTAAGTCTCAATGCCGTTTCCATTTTTTGACATCTACCCTTATTGGCCGCTTTTTCCAACCCATTTTCCATAATTATTTCACCCAAATATTTGAATTGAGAGACTCGTCTGATGTTACCATATTTTGTTTTTAGAAATGGTGTTCTTAGTCTGTTGTAGGTCATGTATTGTGTCTTTTCAAAGGAGATTTGGAGTCCTACCTTTTCTGCTGTTTCTTTTAGGATTTCAATCTGTTTCTGTGCCGTTAATACATCTTGAGCTAAAATTGCTAGATCATCAGCAAATGCCAGACAATCAATTTTGATGTTGGTTCTCCCCAGTTTAATGGGCTGGTCAATATTCAGGGCCAACATTCATTCATTTTTTCACGCCACTCCTGTATTGCTTTTTCTAGAACACAGTTAAATAAGAGTGGCGAGAGTCCATCCCCTTGTCTCACACCAGTTTTAATTTCGAAGTGTTCTGAGATGTCACCCATGAATTTAACTTTTGACCTCGTGTTAGTTAACGTTGCTTTAAAAATTGCCAGCGTTTTCAGATCTAGTCCTTGTTCTTTCAAGATTCGGAATAAAGATTCACGGTCAATAGAATCATATGCTTTTTTGAAATCCACAAATGTACAGACGAGATTTTTATTGTACAGTTTTTGATGTCTTAGAATCAACTTTAAATTCAGGATCTGTTCAGGGCAGGATCTGCCTGGTCGAAAACCTGCTTGATATTCACCAATGTTAGGTTCTAACTGTCCCTGTGCTCTGTCTAGTAGACATTGAGATAGAATCTTGTAACAAACTGGGAGGTTTGTTTACATCCTATAATTGTTTACATCCGTTCTATCTCCTTTCTTATGTAGTGGATGGATTAGAGCATCTTTCCAGTCTTCCGGAATCCGTTCAGTTCGCCAAACTTCTTGTGACCTTCTTGTGATATCTTAATATTATAATATAATATTATAATATAATATTATAATAATATATTATTATGATTGAATTATTTCTATATATTCCATTGGTTCACTACGCAAAACGCAATAAATGTTAACGGGGCGCATGTCAGTCGATATCCCGCGTTTACGAATTTAGTCGGTATAAAGCTCGGGAGCAGACGTGCGTTCTATCCGCGAGAATTTTACAAAAACAATGATTTGAGGCTCATTTTCATCTCAATGTCATATAAATAAACAGAACTGTCGTTACTGGAGAGCAATGAACCCGAAACACAAACATCAAAAACCCCTACATTCACTATATGGGCTGCATGTCAGCGCGAGGAATAATAGGCCCGTGCTTTTTTGAAGACGGCAGAGGACGCGCAGTTAACTTCAATTCAGACCGTTATGTGGAAATGTTGGAAAAATGTTTGGTACCTTAACTGCAAAACTTTGCTAGTTATAATCAAAGAACATGCTTTTAACAGGACAGAGCAACGTCACACTCTTCCAACACATCTCTGCGACGAGTTCGCGAAATTTTCTCAAACAAATTGATCTCCAGGAGAGGTGACATAAATTGGCCTCCACGTAGTCCCGATTTGAACCCTTTGGACTTTTTCTTATGGGGCTATCTAAAATCGAAAGTTTACGTCAACAAACAATTCTTTGCTGCACTTAAAAGAAAATATCGAAAATATCGAAAATATCGAAAATATACCGATTTCTTCGGTCCTAGCAGTTTTTGGGCACGACACGGTTGTAAGATAATGTAAAAAGAAATCCTGAACAACTATGCACATTAAAAACTGACTTTTTATTTTTCTCCAAGAGGAGAAAGAGGACTGGGTCGTAGTAAGAGAGTTTTTCGTAAGCGAAGTTACACAGAACCCTAATGAGTTTTTGAACAATGTAATTTGAAAAAAAATACCTAAACCAATTTTTGTGACTCTAAAAACTTTAAAGTTAGGGGTATATGAAGCCGTAGGAACTTTTAATGAAGGGGCTATATAAAATCTTCAAGCGATGAATTAAACATAGATCCAAGAAATCATTTAATAGAAAAGGGCAACGACAGACACAGCACAAAAAACCAGGTCCAAGATGACAAAAGCAAAGCAAACATTGGACCGGCAATTTGAAGAAGCTGAAGCAGGATTCAAGAGGCAATTTTTAATTTGTAAATTCATTTATATTTATAGTATCTTATCTATCAACGCAGACATTCGACAAGCAAGAACTAGACCTCTTAAATAAAGGTATTACTTAAAACTGGTATTAACAAAAAAAAAAGATTAAATCATCTCCTGATGATGCTAACACGGTTAGCGAAACGCTCGTCGAGAGACAGCAAGTAATTTTACGTTCTGTAGAATCGGAGTTAAATATCTGAGAAACGGTGATCGATAATGGCCAGTGTTGAAATCGACGAATGCGTGTGTTTTTTTCTTCGGGTAAACATTCTCAGACAAGACGGAATATCTCATTTTCGGACTATCCATCAACATCGTTTAGGTGTCAAGGTTTCTTTTGGACACGATCATTAATTTTAGACGAATACGATTTAATGTCAGGCACGATATATCATTCGTACGTTGTGCCAAACTATTTCGTTTAGTTTTTTTTTCAATGCGACATTTTTGAAATTTTTTATACCAGGCTCAATCAAAAAAGATTTTGATAATAATTAAAACACTTGGTATTTGTTTCACAATACATTCAAAAAATTGTCTGATATGTTTCGGCCTCACGATCATTCTCAAAGAGAGTTATGTATAAACTAAACTAAAGTTTTAAAGTGCTGTTAATAGAGGTCGGTTTTTTTGTCTCGTTAAATTTATGACACTTTCAATAATTGGGGTATCGAACTCTAGCTGGGTGTTTGTTAGATGTTAGGTAGATGTTGCCATTCCTTTATTTTAAATGGTCATGGCTTTAGTCGTTCCTTCATCCGCTCTTCAGGTATCCAGCTTGAGCCAACTGATGACGGTTTAAGGCCAAAAAACGGTCTTGGAAGACGATTGCTAGCGATATATAGCGATATATATATATATATATATATATATATATATATATATATATATATATATATATATATATATATATATATATATATATATATATATATATATATATATATTAAAGGAAGAGCGAAGAAATCCAGAGAACACAGGAACAATTAGAACACAAAATTGGCGAGTACCAAGCAGGCTTTCACCCTGGTCGCTCATGCACCGAACAAATATTTAACTTAAAAACAATACTGAAATACAAAGTTATCAGGAACATCCCTATCAAAAAAGCATACGACTGTATCGACCGAAAATCTCTGTTCAACATCCTAGAAGAACAAGGACTCGTTTCTAAAACACTACGATTGACCAAGCAGATACTGACTGACACAACCTCTAAAGTGAAATTTATGGGAGAAATTTTCGAACCCTTCCTGATTAAAGGAGTACTATTATTACTGGAGTACGCCAAGGAGATGGGTTATCCCCACTCCTCTTCAACCTGGTTCTGGACAAACTCATGAAGGAATGGGAAAAAGAACTGAAAAATTAAGGACACTGGAAACCAATACGACTCGGACGAACCAAAAACAACATAGAAATATCTTGCGTGCCCTTCGCAGACCACCTAGCCATACTCGCAGACAATGAAAAGAGGACAACCAAACAGATCAAAGTCCTCAAGGAATGTGCAGAGAAAGTCGGCCTACAAATCTCCTTTCAAAAATCCGGATTCTTCTGCTCAAAATTAGATGTCCAAAATTTAAACACCAAATGCAGCAAAATAAATAGATTACAGAAGATTGATTAGATTACAGAAGATGAAGAGGGCATACGGCAAGACACACAATATCATCAATAAGAAATGCCTATCCACACACGCAAAAATAAGACACTACACTCAAACACAGTAATCAAACCACAAGTACTATACGCAAGCGAGACACTTACACTTCATACAAAAAGCGGCATAGAAAACATACTAAAAGAAAAACGCAAAATTATGAGGAAAATTCTCGGCCCAAAACTGACAGAGGATGTACCCTTCCTCTATATTCTACATTCTACGAAACTACATTCTCGACAGACCACAGAGAGAATATCCAACGTAGCGGGGGATATATGAAGGTTGAATTCTTACAGACATACAAGGAGTCAAGTCAATTGTACCATGGATCACACAAGTCATAGCTGATCTTGGAAAGGCACAAATGGGTCCGACAGAGATTGAGGATAGAAGAACTTACAGAAACAAAATACATATGTGGAACGTTGCATCAGAGAGCGAAGTTTCGAGGAGATCGGGAACAACGCCGACGGAGGAGAGAAAGATAATCCACGGGGAAAGGATGAGAGAGGTGTGGAGGATCAGAAAGAACTTAGATTCCTAAGTAAATATCTTTTTTCGTATTTTCTTCTATCTAAAATATTGTAGTTACTCCTTTATATGAAAAGTACTGTACCCAAAGTGTTACGAAGATTGAATTGTTTATTAATACTTCCACAACTTTTCTCACATACAACTTACCATTAGAACCAAATAAATTAATTTCGGTTTCATAGCTAAAAGAATATTTTTCCAGTTACGTTGGAAATCTTTAGTAGAGATTATTTTTGAAAATTTTAACCCCTGCTTTATATTCTGTTTACGTAACCTTTTGACTACCCAACATTGTCTTGACTCAAATATGAAAACAGACTAATTTGTTTAATTAATGCAAAAAAATCCATTACCCCCGGATACTTACGAAAAGCGGGAATTGTAATGGGACACATTGTCCCAATTGTACTTATAGGTGGCATTATAATTCTCATTGGTATTCAGAAGACTCTAATTCAAAATATGATATAGGTAAAAAAAGTAATTTATTTGCAAGGTAAACAAAACTTAAGATAAAATAATTAATTACAATTATATATATATATATATATATATATATATATATATATATATATATATATATATATACCATATCATATTTGTAATACGTATTATAATTAACTATGATATGGATTAAAGCAATTTGTACACAGCAGAATGTTACATCCTGAACATATGTATTTGGTCCTCTTATCTTTTTTGTCCGTGCCACATTCCCTAGAAAATAGTGATTGTGCAACAACCGACCAAAAGATATTTTGCACAGCGCAGAAAGTTTTATGCGAGAACGCGTGCTATTTTTACTGATGACCCTTATGATAATGATAAGTGACAAATCACATTATCATGTAAATGGATTGAAAACAAGCAGAACTGTAGATACAAAACCTTTCCATAGCGAAACAGTGTGGTGCGGAATTTCCAAATTAAGGATCATCGGTCCTTATTTTTTGATGAGGAGAAAAAACAGTAACGGTGACTTCGTCACATTATATTGACATGCTACCAACTTTTCTGTTAGAACAACTTCAACGGCAACAAGTAAACATGGGAGAACTGTGATTCCAACAAGACAGTGCTACAGCTCACACTGCAAGAGCATCAATTGATGTTTTAATAATGTTTCCTCAACATGTGATCGCCCGTTTCTGGAATATTTCTTGGCACTCACGGTCTCCAGCCATTTCTTCATGAGGGTACCTTAAGTCTAGAGTGTATGCTAGCAAACCACGCCCGATACTAGAACTGACAGTTGCTATTCGTCAAGAAATCGCAAGAGTACCAGACGAAATGATTTTGTGAGAGATGCACAACTTTTAGGAGAGATTCCAGATGTGTGACCGCGAAGAAGGGCGAAACTTGATAAGTGTACTATTAGTATTTCATTTAGCTGAAATTAAAATAAAATAATCTTGAAAATAAACAATATAATGCAGATGTGTAAAACGTTTGTTTCCTCTGCACCACCCCGTATAATTGGCGCAGTCGGTAGGATAGCAACAAATTGATTTCGCATTATAATTCGAACAAAACATATATAATTGATGCCCCATAGAGCTGCTATTATGTATCCGGAATTGGTAGCAATGGTGTTTTGGTAGCAATAGCCATTTGTCATATACGTCATAAAGTTTGACATTGTTGGCTGCATACGTACTTTTTACAGAACGTTTTGTCATATGGACGTTATTTGTGTTTTTTAGTCACTTGAAAATTCCATCTCAAGCAAAAATTATAATCAAAAAAAAAAAAAATATATATATATATATATATATATATATATATATATATATATATATATATTTTTTTTAGTTTTTTTGAAGTTTTATTCAGTTTTTTCAAATGGAATGGTACACCTTTTACTACATGGCAAGAAAGGTAATTTAAAGAGGAATCGTCCAGTGAAAACCCGAAATCGATATCTCTGACATGTCAAGAGATATTTCGATTTTTTTATCTCAATAGGTATATATATATATATATATATATATATATATATATATATATATATATATATATATATATATATATATACCATATATTCGTAATTTGAAAAATTCCAAAAGTCAGCATTGAAACTTGAATTAAAAAAAATTATATCTTCCCTGGTATATCCTCCAAATTATTTGACGCCGGTTGTCCTGCACACTGGAGCTTAACAGTTAGGGAATATTTAAATAATGTTTTCCCAAATTCGTGGATTGGGAGGGATGGCTCTATTTCATGGCCTACACGGTCCCCAGACCTAACACCGTTTGATTTTTACATCTGAGGACGGGCAAAAGAACTTGTATACATCACAGAAGTTGAAACAAGAGAAGATTTATTTCAACGCATAGAGGCGGCTTTCGTCATAATATAAGAAGAAATTCGTTTACGTACTACTACGGTAGAAATGAGGCGAAAATTGCACGTGTGCATATGTAACGGAGGTCAGCAATTCGAGCAAGATTTGTGATTAATTAAAACATTGATTATTAAAATTTTATTTTTACATCAAATCCAAAGAACGTTAGTACCCTATGTAAGAAAGAGATAGCAGCCAGACTTCACTGCGCAAGCGTGAGAGCATTTTCTATGTACTTAGCGTGTGTTATTTACGCAAATAAGTAATATCGAATATCAGCCTAATACGTCACGATACACAAAGTTAGCAAATTAGTGAAGTTAGTCAAAGTTTTCATGCCAAGAATGCATACCGTTAGAAAAAGGATAAACCAGAGACTTTTTTTAAAGAATTCGAAGAACCATGATCGCTTTTCCAAAAACGTTACGAGTCTATAAAAGAAGTAGCTGTCCCACCTATCCCTTCAACTGGATGACATATGTTTCGTGTCTCGAGGTTCAGACTCTTCAGGGCGCCGACATATACCATACCATCAAGAATAGGGAGACCCTATCCACAGCCACAGCCAGCAACCCATGTTTTCGCCGTCCTCCCGTTGGATGGCGTATATATGTAGTGTTAGATTTTCTTGGACTGCAGATACGCAGGTTATTGTGTGTTCCACATGAGATTGTGGAATCCAACGGTTGGGTGTGTGATGACACTCAGCTACTGCTGTCTCATTGGACGCACTCCAAGAAAATCTAACACTATATATATACGCCATCCGACGGGAGGTCGGCGAAAACATGGGTTGTTGGCTGTGGATAGGGTCTCCCAATTCTTGATGGTATGGTATATGTCGGCGCCCTGAAGAGTCTGAACCTCGAGAGACGAAACTTATGTCATCCAGTTGAAGGGATTGATGGAGCTCCTTCCCGGTCAAGCAACCAACAAAAGTGTTCATATATATATATATATATATATATATATATATATATATATATATATATATATATATATATATATATATATATATATATATATATATATGTATATATATATATATATATATATATATATATATATATATATATATATATATATATATATATATATATATATATATATATATATCGGGTGTTTTGCACTTTTTTGTTCCTCTATATAAGTTTTCTTTCAGCCGGAGTGTCTAGAAAGGAAAATTAACATTTTTGTTTTATCTATACGTAATTTTTTTCCACTTATCTATCAATTTCACACGATCACAAGTCATGAATGACAAAAGCTTCGATAATAGTGCAGCTAATATATCTAAAAATTTCAATACCAACCGTCTGTTAATTAGATACGGTATATCTAATCTATTTTATCAAAAAATATATGTGTTAACGTACAATTTTTTTTTGAGTATTCGTCTTGCCGAATTTGATTCGTGTTTTGACAAGTATCAACACGAGTCTGAACTCCTAAAATTATTCTTCTTTCAAGGTATAATTCTTTCTACACATATGAGGTAATTAATCATTCAAAGGCTAAAATCAGTAATTTTGTCGGAATTTATCTTGTCTTATCTTAAATGTAAAATGTTTTCGATTATTTAACATTGACTAAATTTGGGTATAAATTGAGTATTCTATATGCGTCCTAATTATAAGGGTCATTCAATAATACTGACAGGACTTCGAAAGGTGATAGCGGCAACAGTGTTTAAAATGCAAATTTCAACGTAGAGGTATATAAAGCCATAGAGAAATTGAAGGTGGGGAAGGTGGGTAGAGAAAGTATAACACCAGAAATGATAAAATATATGGAAGAGGAAGGGGTAAGAAGCCTGACAGGATTGTTGAATGGCATGAGACAGGCAAAAGACCCAAAGGAATGGAACTGTGGAATCATATTACCAATACATAAAAGAGGTGACAAGAGAAATTGCAATAATTATAGGGGAATAACGTTGACCAGGATACTAAGAAAGAAGCAAAATCGAGGTGACAATGGGGGCAACACAATGTGAATTTAGAAGGGGAGGGACCACGATAAAACAAACATGCATGTTCATGATGAAACAAACATGCAAAAAACTAATAAAAAAGAACAGAGAACAGAGGAAAACAGATATGCTTCATAAACCTAGAAAAAGTTTATGGTCGAATTAAAAGAGAGGCCATAAGGAAAACGCTAGATAAACGAGAAATAAATAGATAGGACAGTAGATGTAATAAAGGCTGTATTTTTTTCTTTTTTTTGGTGTTTTTGCCATGAGCTAAAACTCGAAAAAATATCAAGAATATCTCTTCTTATATAAATAAAGAATTATATTGCATTATTTGTATAATTACAATTAAAAACGTTCAAGTATTTCAATATACAATAATCACACAGTAAACCTCCCCTATACATTTTTTTTGGTTGTATGTCACTGTCATTAAAAACTATTATTGTCATTGTATATTAACATATACACAAAATATATTTACTTCCTATCTTTTCAGTATACATAGAAATTAATATAATTTATTTTTTAGATTTGTTTTGAAAACGGGAGGAGAAGACCTCCCGAAACGTTAACGTTCAGAAGTTTGTATTTATTTTAGAAAATTTTTGTATTTTTTAAAATTTTGTTCGTTAGCATCCATTCGGTTTTTTGTTTTTTACCCAGTAATTCTTTATTGACATAAGAACAGATATTTTTAATTTTTTTTTTTGAGTTTTAGATCGTGGCGAAAAAGAAAAAAATATATGAACACGCCACAATCATTCAGATAATAATAAAGGCTATGTACAGGGACAACAAAAACTTCGTGAGGACAAACAATGAGGAATCGAATGAATTTACGACAACTAACGGAGTAAAATCATATCCAACGAAAACAAGAAACATATCATAGAATTAAATGGAAAGCTAATAGAACAAGTGAAAAGCTACAAATACTTGGGACCGACAATCGAGAGCAAAGGAAGAATGGAAGGAGAAATAAACGATAGACTAGGAAAAAACCGGAAATTTTTTTAACATGATGAAGACAACTTTCCTTCGAAGGAAAGAAATACCGAAGGCGATAAAAACAGTAGAGTAGAGTGGGACAAAAGTGCGTGTTATTTACAGAAGAGCAGATATTTTTGATATTTTTTGGCGAGCGTCAAAGCCACTTTCAGCTGGTCAACCGTGACGTAGCGTGTAGCCGAGATTTTTTGCTCCAGGATGGACCATACCGAGTAGTCCGTCGGGTTAAGATCCGGCGAGTTAGGCAGTCAAACGTCTTTGCCCCAAAAGCCGGGAAACAGCTCTTCGCAGACGGCAATTGTCGAATTGGCGGAATGCGCCGGCACCCAGTCTTGCTGAAGCATGAATCCCGCAGGGCCAAAGTGGCGTCTTTCCGGTAGCGCAGATCCCGGCCCAGACCATGACAGAGGCCGGAAAATGGCTGGGGCCGATGGTTTTTGCAGCCGCGGTCTTCCGCTGACCGTTCCTGCGCAGTTGACGGCGTTTCTGACGGTTGTGGAGCGGCTCGACGGTAAAGATCTTCTCGTCGGTGAAGAGCACTTTCGACAGGCGAGCAGACGAAGCATCTGACGAGATTTCTCGAGTCGTTTCGCCTTCATCGCCTCGTTGAGGAAATGGACGCGAGCGATCTTGCAGCTGCGCAGTCCCAGCTTCTTCCTAACGATGTGACGGATGCTTTTCTCATCAACGCCGAGCTCTTTCGTCATCTTCCGCATCAAACGCTCCGGATTTCGTTGAATTCGACAACGGACCTTCTGGACGTTCTCCGGAGTGGTCGCGGTGGTTGGACGACCGCTTCAAGGACGGTCCGCAGTCCCGCCGGTCTCCTCATAACGCTCCACGGCATCGTAGATGGTTTGCTTCTTGTAACCAGTCGTACGAACAATGTCAGCCCTCTTCATTCCTTGTTTGTATAATTCGACCACAGTGACACGCTGATTTTCACGAGACATAACTTCAACGTAACTGAAAGAAATGACAAATAACTTAATTAACTAAGCCAAAAATGCATAAACAAAAAAGTATGGGAACTTTTTCCGCACCCTGTATATTAAAATGTTTTTTTTGGGTTTGTGGTTTTTATAATCATTTAACCCTTAAGTGTGTTATTTTGCCCCACTCTACTCTAATTAAAACATTAAAAATTAATCCGACGAACAATAATGTACAGTATCAAGACATGGACATGGAACAGAAAAACATAAGACTCGTATATATGCAATGAAAATGAAGTTCCTGAGGAAAATAGAGAACAAAACAAAAAGAGACAGAATCAGATATTAAATAATTAGAGAACACTTATAGATTGAACCCATAAATAGTTGAAGAACAATTAAGGTGGTTAAGACATGCAATAAAAAGAATATACGAAGCACGAGTGTAAGGGAAGAACTGCAAAGGAAGGCCAAGAAGAGCATCGAACGATGAGATAAGAGAAGAGGCTGGAAAAAGAGGCATAATATGGGACGAAATTAAGGAACTGACACAAGATAAGAATAAATGGAGAGAGATGTATAGAAGACAACCTCAACTCCGCACGCCTAATACCTCACGATAAAAAAGCATAGGATTAAGTAAGTAAGTAAGAAATTCACGCAAATTCTGTGTTTTGTTCAAGAATTTCAAAAAAAAAGCTCAATGAAAGACCGTTTACAAACATATTCTACATAAAGTGCAGTACAAAATAGAAGGAACAAAATTTACTAATCGAACCGTAAGCTGTTTAATCAATGAAATTTTTTCTCTTTACATAATTTGTTTTTCATAGATCAAAACTAATCACCTGTCTTATCTATCTTTGTATTTATTACAATTATCACTATCTACTAATGTTTTCTATTAATCAAGCTCGAGCACCATTCAATTCCGTGAACGACGTGCGATAAAAACGTCGATAATAAAGCATTCCAAATCCACGAGCAGAATCGAAAAAATTGCAATTATTCGTTCTAATCTCCTCAAACTATCGCTCACTGAACAGTGTACGAACGGATTTTGCTTAAAATAATATTTTTCCGATAAGACTTATCGAAACCCCCGATAAGATAACACACGATTTGTAAATATTGATGGATAACAGATTGATTGGCGTCATGCTTTAAAAATAGCACATGGAAGAAAGGAATCGTAGAAAAGGAACGTTTCAAAATCGTATTTCGAGTTTCTAAAAAATGTTTATGCGGTATTCAATAAAAAAAAATATTATTCTATATCATTACGACACGTTACCGTTTTTTTTTATTATGTATGATATGAAGTTAATTGGAATCGCAATTTTTTACTACCCACGAACCGATTGCGTCACCCGCATATCGTACTGTCACTGACAATCAAGAAATGGATGTAGTTATTGCTCAATACGGTGGTTTTGGAATCTTTTTGATTAGGAAAAGTAACATGGACTTCACTTGTGTAGCGATTAAACTTAACATGTCTTTGTCGCCTAGATATACAGTGGTGGCTAATAAAATAAGTTTCGACCTATTGCGTGGTTGGCTATTGGTGAAATATAGTAACAATGATAATAATTAAAACACTTTGGCATCTATATACTACTTTATCTATAATGCTAGGATGATATCCATTATTATTTGCGATATTTTTGATTATATTAATTACTACATAACATAACATACATTAAACTGTTTTTTTTAATCCAATTGAGCATATGTGGCATCAGGTAAAATCCAATGTTAGAGCATTTCACCGACTCGTTAAGTACAAGTGCTGCAACATTAATTATAAAGGTTGTAGATAGTATTCGAAAAGAAAGTTGAATACATTCGATTAACTATATTATTAATATAGAAAATTCCGATGAATCAATATAGAATCACTAATTATTAATGTAGATCAAAGTGACAGTGAGAGCGAAACCGAATTAAATGTATAATTAAATTTAAATAATTTTTATTGTACTAATAGAAAAATTTATTTATTATTTTATTATTATTCACGTATGGGCCCTGGTGGACCACGCGAAGTACAATTAGAGGCGTTTGTTGTTGTTAGCCTTCCTTTGAGCCCATACAAATTTCATTCTTTCGCTATGAGCTTTTTTCCTTTCGTCAGACCAAGTTGTTCCAGTCTTCCTACATTTTTCTCTCTGGCCAACCTTCCAAACGTTAACCTTGTGTCTGAAACAACCTCTATCCTGAATTTCACTTTGTGTAATATTTGCTGATCTTAGGTCCTCTTTAATTGCCGCAATCCATTTAATTATTTCTACTTTAGCTCTACTCCTATTTTCATAAAATTCGACTATTTGTCTAGTTAGCCTACTCGGATTCATCCGTTTGATGTGTCCATAAAACTTAAGTCTTCTTTTTCTCATATCGCTATGTTTATCTGTGTATTGTTTGATTTCTTGGTTTTCTCGAAGTCGGTATGTTGTGCTATTTATTTGTTTAGGGCCTAGGATTTTTCTTATGATTTTTCTTTCCTTCTTTTCAAATCCTCGATGTCCCTCTTTCTGTTCAAAATGAGTGTTTCTGCAGCATATAGACATTCTGGCTTAATAACCGTGTTGTAATGTCTCAGTTTTGTGTTTTTAGATAGGCATTTTTTGTTGTAAATATTTTGTGTAAGCCTCAATGCCGTTTCCATTTTTTGACATCTACCCTTATTGGCCGCTTTTTCCAACCCATTTTCCATGATTATTTCACCCAAATATTTGAATTGAGAGACTCGTCTGATGTTACCATATTTTGTTTTTAGAAATGGTGTTCTTAGTCTGTTGCAGGTCATGTATTGTGTCTTTTCAAAGGATATTTGGAGTCCTACCTTTTCTGCTGTTTCTTTTAGGATTTCAATCTGTTTTTGAGCCGTTAATACATCTTGAGCTAAAATTGCTAGATCATCAGCAAATGCCAGACAATCGATTTTGATGTTGGTTCTCCCCAGTTTAATGGGCTGGTCAATATTCAGTGCCGACTTTTTTTCACGCCACTCCTGTATTACTTTTTCTAGAACACAGTTAAATAAGAGTAGCGAGAGTCCATCCCCTTGTCTCACACCAGTTTTAATTTCGAAGGGTTCTGAGATGTCACCCATGAATTTAACTTTTGACCTCGTGTTAGTTAACGTTGCTTTAATAATTGCCAGCGTTTTCAGATCTAGTCCTTGTTCTTTCAAGATTCGGAATAAAGATTCGCGGTCAATAGAACCATATGCTTTTTTGAAATCCACAAATGTACAGACGAGATTTTTATTGTACAGTTTTTGATGTCTTAGAATCAACTTTAGATTCAGGATCTGTTCAGGGCAGGATCTGCCCGGTCGAAAACCTGCCTGATATTCACCAATGTTCGGTTCTAACTGTCCCTGTGCTCTGTCTAGTAGACATTGAGACAGAATCTTATAACAAACTGGGAGAAGAGATATTCCTCTATAGTTGTTTACATCCGTTCTATCTCCTTTCTTATGTAGTGGATGGATTAGAGCATCTTTCCAGTCTTCCGGAATCCGTTCGGTTCGCCAAACTTTTTGTAGAATTTTGGTTATTTCCTTGATTGTACCTGGACCAGCGGATTTCAAAAGTTCAGCAGTGATTCCATCTTCACCAGAAGCTTTGTTATTTTTAAGCCGCTTGATTTGCCTAAGTATTTCATCTTCATTCGGTAGTAATGAATCTGGGTTTGTTTGTTTAGGGTTTAGTGTTGGTAATTTGTTTAAGGGCTCAGGACAGTTTAGTATTTGTTCAAAATATTTCGCAAGTTCCTTGCAATTGTCTTGGTTACTTAGAGCTAGTTGTCCGTTTTCCTTTTGAAAGCATAGGCTCTGCGGTTGATAGCCTGTTAATTTAGTTTTAAATGTTTTGTAAAAGTTTCGGGTGTTATATTTTTGGAAATCTTTTTCTATTTCATTAAGTTGATTGTTTTCATATTTTCTTTTAGTTTGTCTAATTAGCTTCGATGTTTCTTTTCTTACTTCCAAAAAGATGTTATAGTTTATTGCTGTTTTTTGACTGTTCCAATCTTTGAATGCTTTACTTCGGCTTAATACTGCTTGCTCGCAAACTTCATCCCACCACGGATGTTTTCTACGTTTTTGTAAAGGGACCAACTTTAAGGCTGTTTTAATAATTTTTTGTTTTAATTCTTGCCAGTTCTGTGCAGATTGTTTATCAAGCTCTTCAGTTAGAGCTGGTTTTATTTTCGTTGGGTCAATCTTTGGTATTAGCAGCCCCTTTTGAATAAGTTTTCGAGGTTTTAAGCTAGGTTTGATTCTAGTCAAGTAGTGATCCGTGTCTATATTTGCTCCTTTCCTGACTTGAACATTCAAAATCTCTTTATAATTGGGGTACGAAATGGCAACATGGTCAATTTGAAATTCACCCATGTACGTGTTTGGGCACCTCCAGGTTTTTTGTTTTGTTATTTTCTTCTTAAAATGGGTTGACATTATTTTTAGATTAAACTGCGAACATAGTTCAACCAATCTTCTACCAATATGGTTAGTCCATTTATGAGCGGGAAAACTGCCGACTGTTTTCCTGTACTTTTTTTCTTTCCCTAATTGGGCGTTGAAATCACCCAATAGGAAAATTTATTTATTTATTTATTTATTTTTATTGTACTAATAAATTCAAAATACACAAACCAATAAACAATGTTTCAGTCATACATAATAATAATAATAATAATTTAATCATAATTTAAAAATATTTTATTTTTCCCAAAATTATTCAGAAGTTAAACCATTCCGATTCTGGCGCCTTTGAAGAAACTAGGAATATTTTTATTGAAATTTATTGAGGCAATTAACATTTTGCCGAAGGGCAAACGGACTATACAACTCTGTTTCCTCTGATTAAGTGGAAAAAAATAAATAGTATGATTCTGTTTCGGAGGCTTGCGTTGACGATAAAGTGTCGGAAACAGAACGAGGTCTCATGACAATCATTGATGATTTGACCGGGATGGTCTTAAGAAGGAGTGGCTCGAGCTTAAAGCCGTATTAAACCACATTTTAATAAGCTTTGGATGTCGGGCGATCGAGGTACAAGACCCGTTTAGGTAGTTTGTGACTTGCACAATTTTAAATTTAATCCTGACGAATCCATGGGTGGAGGCAACAGCGACGAGGCCGCGCCCTTTACATTTTCTCTCCTCTTGTATTTATCGCAAAAAACCGGAATTTTTCTACAAACACATTGTCGAAGACGATGTTCGACATTTTGGACAAATAAAATTGGCAATGTTTTCTGGTTCTCGAAGGACCAAAAATTAATTTGATAGGACGTTTTATCATCAATATAGAAGACTATTTATAATGTTTTTTGTTTTTGGCTATGTTATATGGGAGATAAGTTGGCCTATCACGTAGGTCAAAGAGACTATTCATGTTGTTTTGCAGGAAGTTTAATATAGGGTAATTTTTTCAGTGCATATAAATTCTAATAAAACAAGAACCAAATTAGATGCCTCGAAGCTAATTATACATTATATGCTGAAAGTCGCATAGTTTTTGCTTGTTAAAACTTGAAATAGCGATAAAAAATTAATAAAAACTATAGATGCAAAAAAATAAAGTTTGTTTATTCCCTTAAATTTTTATATTTCATTTATTCTGTTACTATTTTCATTATAAACCACATGGCAAATATTGTTTTTTACTTTGCAAATACTGTGTTCTATATTGCAATACTATGTTTTATAATGGAACAATATTTAACCTTACAAGATACGAATAGAGCAGTAGGCCTTTTTGAAGCTGGCATGCGGCAAGTAGTAGTAGCTGAGTGGATAGGTGTTTCACAAAGTCATCAGTCGACTATGGAGGCGTTTTAGGAAAACTGGAAATCCGACTGAACCACATCCAGGACGAGGATGCTGTACAACTGCAGCTAAAGATAAAGAGTTATCCATTTTGTGCTTCGAAAAGTAAAATTAAAAGAAAGAACACAAAGAATTGAAATTTCGATATTTTTTTTTTCATTTTATTGCTTGGGATTTGACATTAAGCATGCATTACGATCTATACTCGTTTACCGGCCAATGCGAGTGTCGGGTTAAGGTTTCTTGTCACTCTTTTCCTCCACTCCCCTCTATCCCTCAAGTTCCTCGGCCGCTCTCCAGTCCAGAACCACTTATCTAAGAAACTTGTCAATCTCATCGTTCCATTTCATTCGTAGTCCACCCCTCGTGTTCCTTCCAGATTTTCCTCTCATTTTCCACACTCTCCTGGTTAGTCTCGTATAAGACATTCTGCATATATGTCCAAACCATTGCAGTACATGGAAACCTTATCTTTCCTTCTATATATCTTACCCCCAGTCTCCTAATTTCCTTGTTTGATACGCGATCCCTCAGAATTAGTCCTATAATTCTTCTCAACATTCTCATCTCACAGGCCTGTATACTTCCTCTATGATGTTCATTTAGCTTCCACATTTCGGAGCCATATATCAAAGTTGGGATGCATAATACATTATGGGCTCTGAATACATTCATAGTCTCTGTTTTCATTTTTCTCTTTTAGATATAAAGTTGGCTTTTAATCTTTCTTCTAGTTCTATTTCTGTCATTCCGTTTTACGCTATAACTATTTCTAAGTATTTAAATTGTTTAACTTGTTCCAGCTCTGTGTTTTCTAATCTAGTCCCTATGTTCTTATGTTTTCTCGATACCACCATTATTTTTGTTTTACTTCGTACACATAATTTCATTGTTCATTTCCATATTACTCTCCTCAACGTTTCTTTCAATTTTATATCCAAATTTCTCCCATGGGTTTTGTTTGGATTTTGAAACTATATCCTTCGCGACCACCCTATATTTTTTATAATATTCATATGCATCCGTAGTTTTTTTTTGCTTAAATATTTTTTCCAGGCATGTTTTTTATCCTTAATGACTTGTTTTACGTCTTCGGACCACCATCTCTCATTGTTGATGTTCCACATACCTCCCTTGCACTGTCTAAAACACTATTCTTAAGTATTTCCCACAATACTTCAACACCATACACCTCTTCATCTGTTACAAGAGTTTCTAACTTTTCTCTATATCTTTATTGTATCCCACATTCCCTCAATCTAGACGCTCTTATTCTTTTCACTACTTTTCCTTTGTTCTTTTTGGTATCTTTTTTCCTTTCCTTAATTACTATTCTTGTCTCGACCAGGTAGTGATCACTTCCCATTTCATATCCTCTTAACTCTTGTGTCCCTTATTCTTCCAAATAACAATTTTGACACTATAACGTAATCTATTATAGACTTTTTTTTCTACTTAGCATTACCCTAGTAAATTTGTGCTCATCTCTGTGTTTAAATTTTGTATTTGTAATAACTCATTGATTTTCCATGTACAATTCTAAAAGTTTTCTTCCATTTCTCGTGATAACTCCCTCTCCATACTTTCCTATTATTGTCTTATATCAATTTACCTCCATACTCACCCTTGCATTTAGGTCTCCCAATAATATAATTGAATTGCCTGTCTTTTCTACTGTACTTTCTAATGCTTAATTCATCCAATCCTTCCACTCGTTCATCTTCATTTGGACCATAAGCTATAATGAAGTCTATTTTCTCCTGCCTATTTGCTTGTATTTCTACCTTTAGTATTCTAGAGCTTATATATTCCCAATTTACTATCTCTTGCTTCCATTCTTTAAGTATTATCACTCCTACACCTTCTTTAGTCTTTGTCTTCTTCTTTTTCTTCTTCTCCTCCTCCTTTTCCTCATACTCCTTCTCCTCCCCCTTCTTCTTCTTCTTCTTCTTCTTCTTCTTCTTCTTCTTCTTCTTCTTCTTCTTCTTCTTCTTCTTCTTCTTCTCTGTCATCTTTACACCACAATAAATTAACATGGAATACAAACATCATTTAAATGTCCTGATGTGACCCCGTACAAAACTCAATCCTTTCGAGGTCATTTTCGATTACTTTTCCGCACATTTCCTTTCGTATCTCGGCCATGACTTAACTAATGTTGGTTTTCAACTGCTCAAAACTTTGAGGATTATCTATGTGAACACGTCTCTCGCGTAGCCACACAAAAAAAGTTCAACGACATCAAATCGCATGATCTCGGCGGCCAATTTACATAACCAAATCTTGAAATTACGCGGCCTGGGAACTTCTTGTGCAATAAAGTCAAAATTGGTTGTGTTGTATAGCTTGTGGCGCCTTCTTGTTGGAACCACATATCGCTCAGATCAAAATCTTCAATTTCTGGCTAAAACTAATCGGTTATCGTAGCGCTATAGCGCTCAGAATTGACTTTTACAGTCATCCCTTCTTCGTTTTCGAAAAAGGTACGCCGAGTAACACCACCAGTCACTTTTTGTGGATGCAATGGACTCTGCACAATCACTGGTGAGTTTTCAGTGCCCCATATACGACAATTTGGCTTATTTGCATATCCGGCAAGCGAGAAATGAACCTCATTGTTGAAGAAGATTCTGATCGGAAAATCAGGTGAATGTTAAAGAATCCAATCGGCGTATGCTCGGCGGGTTTCAATTCTTGTGTGAGTTGAACTTTATAAAGGATGAAGATACAAGTCCAAATGCAAAATACGCCATAATGTGCCGAAAAACAAGCCCATAGACTGTGAACGCCGAGGAATCGGTAAATTTGGAGCTTTAGCCACATTATCACAAAACAGCAGCGATATTCTCCATCAGGCGAGCGTTATGATAATGCATATGTCTTATCACATTCGTAACAGACCCAATATTTTCCAATTTCTTGACTGTGTTGGAAATTGTGCGCTCAGAAGGACGATTATGGCGATCACATTCTACTCGTAAGACGCGAAACGTGGCTACGTCACAATCACCATTTTGTAAAAACTTTTAACCACTCTAACGCGTTGTTTGCTGGTTAAACGTCCATAAACGATCCTTAAAATACTTTGGATGACATTTTAGTTTGACAATTGTCCAAATACAGGGCTGTATTTTCCGAACCACGAAATGGATAACCCTGTAGATTATTAGTTTTAACTGTAAGAAGACAACTTACAATAACAGTACCCGAGTTGGTTACGGAGTTACATCAGATGCATAACTTAATTGTTAGCCGAGATACTGTAAGAAATCGTCTCCATGAACCCAATCGCATCGCAAGATTAGACGGATGTCGAGAATTTAAAAATTGGCATAAAACTGTTTAGTCTACAGTTTGGTTCACTGATGAGTCTAGATTTGGATTTCATCCCGATTCTCGTCAAATAAGAGCGTGGAAACGAAACGGGAGATTTGGAACGTTTGAGGCACGTCCAGGAGCTGCATACTTCGTGAGGGGATACTGTTATGGTATGGGATGGTATCATTATTGACGATAGAACCCAACTCATTTTTCCAAATGGATTTTTGACTGCTCACCAATATTTGGATAATATTCTCCAACCCATCGTGGGTGCTGGTGCTGTTCGCAACAACTTCCATCTCATGCACGACAATACTCGTCCAAATACCGCACGTGTTGTGACAAACTGGGTAATCAAGAGAATTGACATATTGCCATTGCCAGAACAGTCTCCAGACCTGAACCCAATCGAATATGTATGAGGCATACTACAAAGAAGAATTAAATTGCATAAATAAACCAAAGTTGTCTAAACTTGAAGAGATTTACCACTGAGATTTAATCTAGATTAAATCATCTCCTGATGATGCTAACATGGTTAGCGAAACGTGGTCGAGCAGTTCAAAAAAAGTGTTTTGGTGTTTAGCGGTAAATCTCTTCAAGTTTAGTGTTTCACACCAAAGGTTCCAATAGAAGAATTTATCAAAGTTGTCTAATTTGTTTCCAAAACATAACGTCTTTCGATACATTACAGCTTCTTCGGACTTCTTCGCTTCTTCAGCTTCTTCGGCTGACAAAGAATTTTTTAGACATTCTTCAAAGATTTCTTTAGAATTCGTTATGTTTTAGAAAAAAATATAAGTGGAAATGAGACAACTTTGTAAAATTTATAAAATTTGGTATGACTTTCCATCAACCATCCTCAAAGAAGAATTACCCCATAGATGGACAACATCTCAAATGATTTTAAACAGTGGCGGCTCGTGGGTTTTTAAAGTGGGAGTGTGTAAAAGAAGATAGGACTGCTGAAAGATTTTTTTTTGCTATTTTTACATTATTTTTGAACTTGACTCAAATTCAACACGAGCGAGGAAGGACCGTTAGTTTTTAATTCAACTTCGCCAAACTTAAATCAGTAATTATTAACTGACACCTTCATGTTTGCAATTAAAAGTTGATTATTTTTATTTAAAAAGTACTATTCAGTGTGTACACACGTAGCAAATCCCAAAACAAGTATTCGCAAGGCGAACGAAATACACGACGCGAGACATATCAAACTCTCCGTACCCGTCAAATCAGCGTTTACAACTAATTTCCGATACGCTTGGTCGCAGAGAATCTATTTCCAAATCGCATGTTTTACATAGCAGGTAAACCCCCGAAGTCTGGCAACCAACAAAACATATAAAGCTAACGACGAGAAAAGATGACGGTGGTGTACGGTCTGGAGGTAAACGTCCGACCAACGATGTAAAAATTGTGACGAGAAGATGGAATTTTTATCCGCATTATTTGGTGTGATGGGTCGACAGACGTTGTTTTACATTTGGAGATTTGAATTTTTAATAATATCTTAAAATGAGTTAAATGAATGAAACTGAACGGCAATAAAATATGGTGTTTTGCTCGGAAAAATTGTATGGTTACTGTGATAACTGCTGGAAAGGCAGCGCCACAACGCTCTCCCTCACGAACCACCACTGCTTTTGATTCAGGGAGCTTCTAACATGCATGCTTGCTCTAAAAAGATATAGATCATATTATTTTATCTATAAACAACAGGTGTAGGTAAGGTCACATTCTGTATTAAAATTTGTTTGATGTTTTGCTTTCTCAGGAATGTTCTGTATACCTAACTAAAAATGATCTGTCTCCCTGTTTTTTTATTCCCTGGCCGCGCCCATTGGAATAGTCTTTTAGGGCATTGTTTGTCGTTCATTCACATAAGATATCCGTGCCATCAGAAACCTCCTATTTTTATTCGGTCTGTCACAGAAGTTGTTATTTTCACGTGATTTCGAATTTCATCAATAGTACTCGCTGTATTCGAGAAACTCTAGAACTCTTTCTGGGGTAGTCCATTTCGACAGCTTGGAGACAACATCCGTGCTGAAATCGTTACATTAACGGCAGATATATTGACAAAAGTTTTCCACAATGTGTTAAAAAGGGGGACAAAGCTCCATTGCCACCTAACGGCTCACATTTCATTCAACCAATATTCAAAAATTAATTCATACAGAATTTAAAGATCAGATGAACATATTACAGAAAAAATGTTCTGTCTTGCTTCTTTTAAAAGTTATAAATAATTAAATTGGCCGCGTCACATTTGCCCCACACGCTATAAAGAAGAATGTGTCGATCACAAACTTTTACAACTTAAAATGAAGAAATTCGGAGTAAGTAATCTTGTTTTTAAAATTGTGGTCTTTATCAATTGTATAATGTAATTGTCTATTCAATAGCATCAGCAGAAGAATTAATAGTAAGAACAATATTCATTTACTGAATTATGCAATGGAAAACACCACAATTTTAAAAAAGAAGATTACGAAAAAGAAGAAAAATATTATTACCTGTCAAACGAGCTAAAAGTTATGATCTCCGCCTATGACTTCGCCCGACCGGTATGTCACAACGGAGAAATTTGTAATGCGGCAATTTTGATTGTGATTAATTATTTTTTTCGTGACGCAAGGTTGTCGAGATACGTGAAAAATCGGTGCTGGGTCCGATATACATGTATACACTCAGTATCAAAATGTTAGATACAATTGAATAATTATTTTTACTCATCTTAAACTGAACTGAAGACGGTTCTTAAAAGATTTCTTAAGAAAAAAAAAATTAGGCACTGAACTGATGATGTAAATATTAATAATAATACGAAAAATAGAAATGAGATTAGTGCTAAATTGTTTGTAGTTTATTGTAGTCAAAAGAAAAAAAATGTACTCTATTCATGTAACGAAGTTTTCGGAAGAAACGACCCTAACCCAGAAACTATAAATGATATACATGTTTGTAGTAGTATGCGTATATATATATATATATATATATATATATATATATATATATATATATATATATATATATATATATATATATATATATATATATATATATATATATATTATTAGGTGCGTATAGATCCTGTTGGATCACGCAAAGCATTCTGACTCATTTTCGAGTGTTCTTTCTGATCCTCCTCACCTCTCTCATCCTTTCTCCGTGGATTCTCTTTCTTTCCTCTGTCCACTTTGTTCCCGATCTCCCCGAAACTTCGCTCTCTGATGCAACGTTCCACATATGTATTTTGTTTCTGTACGTTCTTTTATCCTCAAGCTCTGTCGGACCCATTTGTGCCTTTCCCAGATCAGCTCTGACTTGTGTGATCCATGGTACTGTTGACTTGACTCCTTGTATATATGTAAGAATTCTGTTGGTGAGTCTTGTCGGTGGGAGTCTAATGAGTGTCTCGTCTGCGTATGGTACTTCTGGTTTGATTACTGTGTTGTAGTGTCTTATTTTAGCGTGTGTGGATAGGCATTTCTTATTGTAGATATTGTGTGTCTTGCCGTATGCCCTCTTCATCTTCTGTAATCGAGTCTTCTGTACTATCGTCTCTCCTCCGGTGAGTTCGAGGATTTCGCCCAGGTATTTGAAGTGAGTGACCCTATTTATTTTGCCGTATTTGGAGTTCAAATTTTGGACATATAATTTTGAGCAGAAGAAATAGGTATTTTGAAAGGAGATTTGTAGGCCGACATTCTCTGTACATTCCTTGAAGACTTCGATCTCTTTGGTTGCCCTTTCTTCATTGTCTGCGAGTATGGATAGGTCGTCTGCGAAAGCCAGACATGATATTTCTATGTTGTTTTTGGATCGTCCGAGTCGTATTGATTTCCAGTGTCCTTGATTTTTCAGTTATTTTTCCCATTCCCTTATGACTTTGTCCAGGACCTGGTTGAAGAGGAGTGGGGATAACCCATCTCCTTGGCGTACTCCAGTTTTAATGAGGAAGGGTTCGGAAATGTATCCCATAAATTTAATTTTATAGGTTGTGTCAGCCAGTGTCTACTTGATCAATCGTAGTGTTTTGGGGTCCAGTCTTTGTTCTTCTAGGATGTTGAACAAAGATTTGCGGTCGATGCAGTCGTATGCTTTATTGAAGTCCACGAACGTGCAAATGATTGGGACGTTCCTGATAGCTTTGCATTTCAGTATTGTTTTTAAGTTAAATATTTGTTCAGTGCATGAGCGACCAGGGCGAAAGCCTGCCTGGTACTCGCCAATTTTGTGTTCTAATTGTTCTTCTGTTCTCTGGAGAAGGCATGCTGGGAGGATTTTGTAAGTAACTTATAGTAAGGAGATTCCTCTGTAGTTGTTCACATCTGTTCTGTCTTCTTGTGAAGCGGGTGGATAAGAGCACATTTCCATTCATCTGATAATTTTTCTGTTTGCCAAATGTTCGTGATAATTTGCGTAAGTTCTTGCAGTGAATTTGGTCCGAGGTTTGTCAATAGTTCCTCGGTGATACCATCTTCACCGGATGACCTGTTATTCTTTAGTTTGCGTATGTGCCTGTAGATTTCTTCCTGTGTTGGTGGTGGTGATTCTGAGTGGGTATGCATACAATTTTCCTTGGAGAATCTTGTGTCGCGTCCTGACAATTCTTCTGATTGGTTAGCACTAATCTCCCATTCCGCTTTCTGAAGCAGAGATTTTGTAGTGTGTATCCACGGATTTCTCTTGCAAAAGTCCTATAAAAATCTCTCGTGTTATAATTCCGAAAATTCTCCTCTATAGAGTCTAGTTGTTCCTTCATGTACTTCCTCTTAGTTTGCCTGATAACCTTTGCGGTCTGTTTTCTAGTCACGTCAAAAAGTTATTGACTTTCTGGAGATTTTTTAGTGTTGTACTCCTGAAATACTTGTTTGCGTCGCTGCAATGCACTTTCGCATTTCGAGTCCCACCAAGGGTGTTTTGTGTTCTTTTTCAATGCGATCAGTTCCTGTGCTTTTTATGTAATTTTTTCCATGTATCTGCCTGTTCCTTTTCCCATTCCTTTGTTATGTTGGATTCCTTGAATCTTTTTTGTGTCGAATTTCTGTAGATGTATTTTCTTGTGATGAATTTTCCTGGGGGTGAACTTGACTTTGATTCGTGTTAGGTAGTGGTCTGAGTCAATGTTCGCGCCCCTGCGGACTTGGACTTCTTGAATCTCTCTTTGTTATGAGATCGCAACGTGGTCTATCTGGAATTCTCCAATCTGTTGTATAGGCGATCTCCATGTTTTCGTGGAGATTTTCTTAGGGATGATCTTATATGTTTGTGTGTGTGTACTAGTTCAAAAAGCTACAGCGGAATAAGATCATAATCATTTTTTGATCAGTTGATTCTTTTGTTTGCAGTTATAACAAGAGTTTATCAATAACTACAAATAATATTTTGACACTGAGTGTACTTATGGGTGGAATTTCGACCACAGATGAAACGAACGAACGCTGGTCTATCGCAATCAATCAATTTCTTATACCAGTCCATGAGACAAATAGAAATAATTTTTAGTGGCCCAAATATTTCTAAAATAACGATAATTAAAGATTTAATATACAAGAATTTTTGATTACCGTTATTCATAAAATATCATTCTAAATCATACATTAGAAAATATTGGTCATTCGCCCTTTGGGAAATATTTTTCACACAAATCTAGCTTATAGTGTTTTTAAAAGGAACATTCCAGTCGAATATATAGAATTGTTTCTAAATAAAAAACCAAGATTAATATCTAAATTTCCACTATATTTAAAACTTGTACGTATGACAATTGTTTCAACAAACAGTGTCTTTTTCAAATACACACTAAATTAAACTCAAATGAATTTCCATCAACTATCGGCTACCTCAGTTAAATTTATTATCGAAGCTTCAACAAGCATTTTAGCCTTATATTATTTTAAACTACAGTTAAAAAGTAAGATCTGCACCCAAAATATTTGGTTTTGAAACAAGTGTTATCAATCAGATGTTTTCCTCAAATACGTGTGTCTGAAAACTAACAACAGAACAGAGTCAGCAAGGAAAGGACAACAGCAAGGTTTGAAGAAATGGCTACTTGAAGATAGAAGAATTCAATAAGAGTTTGATTTAGTGTGTATTTGAAAAATACACTGTGTGTCGAAACAATTGTCATACGTACAAGTTTTAAATATAGTGGAAATTTAGATATTAATCTTGGTCAATTAATCAAGTATCAAGTATCATTAATCAAGTATCGGCTACCTCAGTTAAAGAATTGTTTCTTTTATTTGTTATGCCAACCATATTCGATCGAATCATCCCTAACTATCCACTGTTGTACAAAAGCCTCTTCAAGCTTCCTCTGTCTGTGTCTATCTTGGATAGTTTGAACCCGTCCTTTTCCCGCTAATTCCTCTATGTCGTCTACCCATCTTTTCGGCGGTCTTCCTCTGCTTCGTGAGGTTAGTCTTGATCTCCATGTTATAATTCTCGTATACCAACGATCCGCTACATCAGCACTTCGTCCTTAACACATTTTCGTTTATGTCCGTTAGTTCTGTGTTTCGTCTAATCTGTTCATGTGGATTTTTTTCGCGAAGACCTTTCTATAGCTCTCCGTGTACTTATGATCCATTTTATAGGTCAATTTCCTCCAAGACCGCCATGCTTAAGTTTATTTGACGTGATATCCGTCGGGTTTTCGTTTCCAATATTGATTTTATGTCCCAAGTATAACACTAGTTTTAAACTAAAGAATTAAAGCTGTTAAAACGTAGTCTGGCGCAACACGTCACTAGCATGTCGGTAACGCGAACTTATAAGTTTTGCCCCTACAGAAAATCGCTAAACGGGGCTAAAGAAGTTTTCACTTCGAAAATAAAAGTGACAGATAACAAAGTAAAAAAATGTTTTATTCGGTTTAAAAAACGAACTATCACAAAGTAACAGACAAATCAATTAACTATTAAAAACTATTAATTGAAAATACGGGGACTATATGTTAAATACCCTGATGAAGGTACTCATTGAAAGCGAATCAACTGATTTCTATACTGATACACTTAAAAAGTAGCACAACAAATGAAAAAAATCTCGATATTGTACTTGATGTAAAGCTTCAGTGACTCAGATTTGATGGAGAAAAGCTAAATGCCAAGGAAAATCATGAATAGAGGGTAAGAAGAAGAAGAAAAGAGGAAATCCCACCAAAAACCCTCTCCATCGCCAATTCCTGAAGGGAAAGGACGGTGCCCCTCTTGATGATATATTTCACTAAAATTGGCAAAGAATTAAAATCTCATTATTAAAACAAAAACTAGATACTGATCATCGTCAACGAGGTAATTATTAAGTCTCTCCTTCTTATTCCTTGCTTCCAATTTGTTGCTTTAATGAAAATTATACAAAATGAAAATTCAAGATTAATGACCAGTCAAAAAGTCTTCACAACTAGCTCAAATTAATTAATTAAGCGAGAGAGATGGCCCCCACTTGGTGGGCAAAGCCCAGTAGGTACCCGATACCCTCCTAAAATATTGAAAAATTTTGAAGTGAGCCAAAGTAAGAAAATGCACACCAAAGAGCTTAGAAAATGCCAAAACTTTCTAACAGGAAAAAAAACTAAATTAAAAGTAATGCCGGTACGCCCGCCATCCCGATTGACTGTAGGAGCATCCAAAATGAATAAATGAACTGAATTAAAATCCCACACTGGTACCCCAGCGGAACGGCGGGGATCCACCGCAGACTGTCTCCCAGCCTGACAACTGAAAGGAACTCTCAGTTGAACGGAAACTGATAGTCCCAACGTCAACTTCTTCTAACGCAAAAAGACGGCAAGAGACGACCATTAATGCCCAACTTAACTTCTAACTTGAACAGTGAGCCAATTTTCAAAACATCAACGTCCAAGGGACTTGAAAGAAATGATAATACTCCAAACGGAAAATTAAAAAGAATCTCTATAACAGCTGGGGTATCTCCACCTCGTCCTCGACGAAACTGTGCAAGCGATCAATACAATTCAAAGAGATCAGTTTCTCCAGTAAAGCTTCTGATATTGTTGCTTTTGTCTTGGACATTTCTCACAGATAAAGATTCTGTGTAACGGATTGTCTTCTTCTCCAGGCCGACTGTCAAGGCAAGCTGCATCCACTATCCTTTCAATTCTCTTAAGATGAATCAAAAACTAACCATGCCCTGTCAGCATCTGAACACACTTCCTGTCAAGATCAACGCTCCAATTCTGCCTGTCCACGACATTCGGAACAAACCGAAAAGTGACTCTATCCTTGGATTCCATAGCCCAGTCATTCTGCCATTTAGAGGGAGTTCTCGATCTTAAATTTTCTTTCAGAGCTTTCCTATCAAGCCTAGATTCCGCTGGATCAATCTGATCTTAGCGTACGACCCTGATGCCCGATCTATGGCGAACAGAATCAATCGTCTCGAAAATAAGGTCTTCTATAGGAGGAATATTAGCCAGTACAGCAGCCGCCGTCGTCGTAGTTGTTCTGGAAATGACACCTCTCAGCGACTGAAGTTTCTTCTTCTTTTTCTTGAAACTATTTAAGTTTCTAACATGTGCCAACCTCTCCGTGAAAACTTGAGAACCATAAGTCAGGATCGGAAACACCGCCCCAAAGAAGATGGTGCGCAACGACCTAGCCGGCCATGAGCCATTAATAGGGAGTAAGTGAGAATTAGTCCTAAGGACGTGCTGGCAGCACAATTTAAGAAGAGATACTGAAGTAGTACTGTACATGGAGATCGATACCGGAGTGCGTAAGCCTGTCCTGACAAATTTCGGTCCTTCTATTTTTTTCCAAAACCTAACATGTGATTGTGGGTTTTACAGAAACAATTCGACCAAATATATAGATATTCAATTCGTGATGCGATGACATTAAAGGAAAGCGACATTAAAAAAAGGGTCTGGACATCGATAGACCATTGGAATAAACAAACACGAAAAAAAAAGTGTATGTAGGTCACTGCATTATGATAATGTCTCTTCTAATGCCAATTTCTATACATTTAACCTTTTTCGGTCAAAATAAAAGCAAAATAACATTCACCATACGAAACGATCAATGAGACTGCTAAATGTTTTGATAGAATTTATGCGTATATAAAATAATTTCTCACTGCTTTCTTAAATAAGTCACAAAATTTGTGACAATAATTTCGAGTAGTTCAAACTCCCGCTGAAGCCGCCTTAGCATGTGCATGTTAGCATGTCGACAAGGTTGCCAGATCGAACGTTAGGCAACCAGGTTCATTATTTTATTTACACACCTTGAACAATTTCAAATTTGTTAATTAGCAATTAAAAATGTCCTTAGGTAAATGTTGGTCCTTCGATCTACATAAAATATTTTTCTGCGGCTCTAGTATCTAGCGATCGCGATTTTTTTCGAAACATTCCAATCAAATAGGTAGAAAAATAAAGTTTTTGTTTTATTTGCGATGCCAATTATAATGATTTTGTGGACGAGAAGCTGGGCAAAGGACCTGGACCTCGCTAGACGATTAGAATTCAAAAAATCGAAAGAAAAAGAGAGCGCGCCGTCGTCGTCTTAGTCGAGGAGACGACCACGCAGAAGGTTTTCTGCTTTCCGATTTCGGGACGTGTCACCGTTTAATATTAATGTCGGCCGATGACAAAAACGCTTTTGGCCGGTACCGCCGGGCCCGTTCTCATCGGGAATACGAAATGATAAAGCGAATTCGGGTCTCCATTTCATAATTAATATACCGCATTAGATCGACAGATGTTCGGGAGTACCGAGAAACAGCTTTTTAACATTTGGTACCGCACGAGCCGCTGTCCCAAAATAGTGTCGTTCAGGGCCACAATATGCAAAACCGTTCTTTGCTCCGGACATTTTCTAATTCAACCATTTATTTGTATCATTTTTTTTAACAGCTCTTGGCATCGTTTTCGTATACAGGGTGTTCGGTGCATCGTTTGCCAAATTAAAATGGCCGATGTGAGCATTGAAACTTGAATTTAAAAAAAAGTTATTGGTAAATCCTCCAAATTATTTTTTTTTATTTTAATACGTAGTGTTGTAGGGTTCTATGAAAATCAAAATTAAATATAAGCGACATCTATATTTTTTTATGAACTTGCAAAGTTTTTGGAAGAAGTAAAAATAAATTTAAAGCCCAACTTTAAATCTCAATCAAAAAAAAAACTAAAAGATATCATGTTCTTCGAATTCTTTAAAAAAACCTCTGGTTTATCCTCTTTCTTATGGTTCGCAATCATTTCATAAAAAGGGGCCACACTAGCTGTAGTGTCTAAGACGTCAGCCTTACGTTATGACAGTTAATGTGGAGCGGGTTCGAATCCCGTACTAGGCAAAAAAGTTTTTCTAAAATTTTTGTGAATGTTTCTAGGTAAGAGTGTAAAATCTGACAAGAAATTACCCCTCAGTCACGCCAGTTCGAGGCTGGGTAAGGCCGGATGCCTTCTGAGAGATTTTCTACGTTGGTCACTCGCCAGTCGGTAGACTTCTCGAGATACTTTCGGTTAAGCACAAAACCAAGGGTTGATAGCCCGAGGGGGGGGCTGACCGGGGCTTTCGGTAGCTGATAACCGTAGTTCGGAACCCGCGTTAAGCTGTAGGTCCAGTCGCTAAATAGCCTTCTCAGTTGCTGATGCACCTCTAACCCCAAAACTTTACTTTATACCATAAAAACGTTTAACTAACTTCACTATTTTGCTAAATTTGTGTGTCGTGACGCATTAGGCTGATATTCGATATGCAGGATAAAACTTGTTTTTGTGTCAATCAGCTTATTTTAAAATTAACTGTAACGATAACTGTAAAGATTGTGAAGCGGAATATATCGATCAAAGTGGTAGAAGTATGGGATGTAAAATAAAAGAACACAAAAAATATATCTTAAATAACGTAAAAGCACTGTAAACAATATTAAATTATTAATTATACTCAGAACAGAAAAATAAAACAGTGGACCTATTAGAACAAGTTAAAATAAAAAAATCCTTAAGAAATAATCACATAGGGCAAGGTTGCTTAAGTCGAACCCTCTAAGGAAATAGTACTGTAATGTTTAGTACAATTTAAACGAAACAAAATCTTCTGTATCTACTGAATTTTATTTATTTGTATCACCTATAACCTAAGTCGTACATAGAATAACACTTCAGATATCATAAACTGTATAGAAAAATATTTAATAACCAGAGATAATATTAAAAAATAAAAACTACAAACTACTCAGTCTACGATCAACTTACAATCAATATTTTTTTGGAATCATCACACTCTCAAAGCTGGCAAAATCAAAGCAGATCGCAAAAATTATCACAGTCTTAAAACAAAACAATTATTGAGATTGAACACAGATATCACTAATGTATCTTCATCTTACTTTCCGCGTCAGCATATAGGTCATGCACCCAACCTTTACATTTCTTAACTTTTATTTCTTTACTTTTGGTGGTGTTGCAACTATTGGTGGGAATGGAATTATTGGTGACGATACTACGATTGGTGGCATACAACAATTGTTGGAGTTACGACTAGGGGTAACGATGTATATCTAGCGAATGAAAATGTGATGCCTGGTATTGTGACTTTCCCAGTTAAATTCAGCAGGTTCTTGATTTAATGAACAAAAGATTTATACCGAAGCTACGAAATGCTCTTCTTGAATGACGTTTCTGTCACATGGCCAAAAACATGTTGCTTTAAAACAATTTAACGTTATATTCAAATGAACCGATCTAGGGAACGATTTACCAAGCAGCTCTGAAACTTTAACATGTTTTATGACACAACGATTTAAAGAACGATCTGTCCAATGGTTGTAGGCGATGTGGTGTGTGAGCAGGAAAAGATAACATTATTATACCATAATTGCAAGCCATCTGAATTGCTTCTAAATTTTTGGTATGTGTGCAATATCCATCTAGTAAAAGTAAAATTTGTTTTTGGTCACTCTTTTCTAATCTTGGACACGTAATAAAATGAACCATTCAGCAAAAAATTGTGGAATTATCCATCCATTTTTCGAGCTCCTTTTAAGGCACGATGAATAATAAGGTATGAATTCGCCTGCTGCATTCATCGCACATATGCCTGTCGTTGTTAGACCCCTTTCTCCGGTTGTGATTTTGAACAACAACTTTAAAAGATTTGTGAACGGTGGATAATGGAGTTACATCCATATTATATATTTGGTTGGCAGTAAACTTGTATTTATCCAGTATTTCTTAATATTTATCAAAAACATCATTAAAACGTTCTTGATAGAAGAACATAGATGTTGGTTCTGGAACACGCAAGGACAAAGTAGGATGGTCTTCCATAAACCTGTAATACAACTTTTTGCCGCCTATTTTCTTCTCTTTATTAAAATGATAAGATAATTGAATTTTTTCAGTAAGCCAAAGAAACTGGACTCGAAATTTATCAAATGCTGTGTTAACTCCTCTTCCATGCTTGATGATTTATCGTTAGGTCTACCTCATGTTGTTGTTAAATTCAAACCTTTCAAATGTAGTCGCTGTATAAGTTTCGGTATATTATATCTTCTACAAGCTTAATTAAATTCAATTTCACCATTCCGATGTTTCAGTAAAGCTTCATCCATATCCTCCTGCTTCCAAGTATTGTACTTTCTCTTAGGCATTTTTATCAGGTGATAAAAAATTCTACCATTTGAGTAGGCCTAAATTTGAACCGGCCCTAAGAGCCGGATCTACAATGCAAGAATATACCAGGTATAAGTTATACTTGGGGCTATAACGGGGGCTTACGTTATAGTTTAGGCTTACGGCATTATAGATATAGTTGAAACGCCAAGGGATTACCCATGCGTCATCAAATGACGTCATAAATTTCCTATATCATAGATATTGTCTCAATATGTTCTATTTCCTTACCGAACGAGAGAGAAGGAGATAAAGAATCAATACTTATCTCTTCGGGTAAGAACAGTACGTTCGATAGTGTACAGAGAGGTAGAAAGAGAAAGTAATAAATAATTAATTGTTCGTACCAGCCTTTAAAAGTTCCTCTATTGAGTTCAGTGGTACTGTTTTGGTTGTCATTTGACTTGTTTTGTTATTGTGTTTTAGTGAAATTGTATGCTGTAAAGTCCAGTTTTATTGAAAAATAGTTCTTATAACTACTGTTATTGATTATTTTGTTATCGGTAAGTATTTGTAAAGATTCATAAAGTTTTATTTATTTCAATAATTCTCATCCAACCAAAGACATTGTATTACAAATGTTTAATAAAAAACAGATATTATATTGGCTTATTCTAAAAAAAATACTGAAAGATAACCAACGGTTTCAAAATAATAACGGAAATATAGAAGTGCGAACTTGTAAGGTATCTTTATTTGATTTAACATTTTGTGTGATTTCAGGTAATGTCGGGAAAAATACTGAAATCTCAAGACTAACAATTTGTGCTCAATGTTTATGAGTATTTTGAAATGGAAAAAAGGAATGGGGGACCGTTAGAGTCTCTTTCATCCATCCAAGAGGTAAGGAATAGATAATTTGATTACTTAATTTGCATTTTTTTTTAGAGAGTTGCAGCAGCATTAAAAATATAAAGGAAAACAGAGTATTCTATTAAGAAAAGAAAAGAACATAATCCAATTATTTCCAGGTGAAGAAATCCAATAATTTCTTCTCCTGGAACAAGCAGACCTCGACCAACGACCAAAACAACAGACTTACCTGAAGAAAGTAAAATGGAAGTTCAAAGTAGGTTGTACAATATGTATAAAGAAAGTAAGTCACTTAAATATAATGAATACATATTAATTGTTTGTCGGTTGTACCACATATGCATTTTATTTTTGCACATTAGCAAACATTTTGGCTCTACAATTTAATAAAAAACTGTAAAATCTTGAGCTGACACCTATCTTACTTAAATCTAGCACAAAAATTTGGCATATCATGTTATCCCTGGTAAATAATAAAATATTTAGGTATTACCAATCATTATTATAGTACCAGAAATTAATAATTTTTGCCAAAACATTCCATTATCAAAAATAAATCAGCTTGGGGTCTACTTGTATATACAGTGTACATACAAGTGTGTTGACTAAAACTAGATTATGATATAGCTTAATTTTCAACAAACAGTTTCATAAACTAAAAATACAAGTATCGCACTTAATTATGTCTCATGACATACTTTTTTCATTTGTAGAGAAGCAAGTGACTATCAAAAGCCTTAATATGGAGTTAAGAAGACATTGTCGGTATGGGTCGTACATCACTCAATACTACAAAAGAAATGACAATAGGAGATCATTAATCGAAAGAAACAATATTTCTGCCTTAAGAGCTTGCCTTCTTCGCAAATTATTCCTAGATGAGACCTGGATTTATTCAAAAGGCAACAAAATAAAGCCTTGGCAAGACAATAGTGTTAAAAGTGTCCGTAAGCCAGAAGGATATGATGGGAAACGTTTTATAATCATTCATGTCGGTTCTTTGAAAGGATTTGTTCAGGATGTAAGTTTAGTGTTCGCCTCAAAACCTTTGACATCCGATTACCATGGTGAACTGAACAACACCATATTTAAAAAATAGATGACGACACAGCTAATCCTAAATTTAGAAGAGTCATCCTTAATAGTAAAGGATAATGCACCGTACCATAATGTACTTCAAGAAAAACAGCCCTGCAGTTCCTCGACAAAGGATGAAATAACAGAAGGATGAAATAACAGATGAAGCAGAAAAGATGAACTAGTAAGGGAACATGGCCATGACATTTTAAAACTTCAACCCTATCATTGTGATTTTAATGGCATAGAATTAATTTGGGCTATTGCGAAGACATACTATAATAAACATATTGGTAGGCATGGATATAATGATGGAAAAGTACAAAATATATGGAAAGAAGCATTGGAACAGTGTAATGAAGAAGTATGGGAAAAGTCTGTAGCACATACAGATAAATTAATTGAAGACTGGTTTATCCGAGAACAACACATGGTCAATGTTGAAGTTGAGCCTATAATAATCAACGCAAAAGTTCCTCGTCTGAATCTGATGAAGATATGTAGCTATGTAGTTAATGTGATTGATTACTGAACTTATTAATACACCTAATTATTTAGATATAGGAAAAATGATTATTATTTATGTATTATTGTATTTATATATGTATTAAGTACCCAGTATTTAACACTATGTTTAAACAGCTATTTTTGTAAGCTTTATATAATTATATGAAATATTTGAAGTGATATTTGTAATAAATGTGTAAAGCAATTGTTTAAGGACTTTTATATTCCCATACCTTGGTAACGTTTTCATAATATAAAAATTGGTCTCGACAATAATATTTATACAGTAAATAAAATGATTTAGATCAATAACAAATTAATTCATTGACTACTTCCCAAAAATTTCGTGATAACTTGAAGTTCGTCCAATTTTAACCTACAAAATTCTTCTATCGATCTACGACATAAAACTTTACAATTTCCATGACAAACACTCGAAATTTTACGTTAAAATATCGATTTATAACACAACGTCTAATAATTTCATGCTATAAATATATACAAATAAATGTATCGTGAATTTAAATCATAAACATAAATATCCGTCTTTCGTGGCAGTAGCCACGTCCATTATGAAAGTCGGCACTAATTTGACTAATAATTTTTTATTTGATTCGTATGGATAAAAATTAATGACGCATGGGTAATCTTTGGACGGTTCAACTGTAGTTCTTTTTATAAACTTTAAACGATATAACATCTATATATATATATATATATATATATATATATATATATATATATATATATATATATATATATATATATATATATATATATATATATATAGTAGGGCAATGAAGCTTTGAGCTATGCCGTCTGGAGTCTATGCTCCTGGGAGGGTCACCCCTGGCAAAGCAGAGGCCTCAGACTAACATGATCCAAAATCTGCCAACCCACATTGGACCAGCGTTGCAGATTACGGTCCATACCTTCAACATGGTATTTCAATATGTTGAAATATGAC
Organism: Cosmopolites sordidus; assembly: GCA_031761425.1. Lineage (NCBI taxonomy): Eukaryota > Metazoa > Arthropoda > Insecta > Coleoptera > Curculionidae > Cosmopolites > Cosmopolites sordidus. The sequence goes on along the minus strand of JARFXV010000048.1, from coordinate 353,021 downwards.
AGTACAACCTCAAACACAGCCCTCATTCCCCGGAGGCCAAGGGGCAACTACCTACGGCAGCGGGAAGACCTGCCCCAAGGCAGAGGGTGCTAAGAATCACCGGGTTAGATCAGGCTGCCATTGGACTTTTGACATTGCAACGTTAAATATACGGACTATGAAAACACAGGCCCGATTGCAAGAACTGTTAATCGAACTTGACAACATACATTGGGATATTATTGGGCTCTGTGAAACACGAAGGAAGGGTGAAGAGTTAATCAAACTGAAACCAACTGGGCACGTACTCTACACTCGAGGTACGGAAAATGGCCGATGTGGCGGAATTGGATTCCTCATCAATCGAAAGCTGAAGGACAGTGTGGTAAAATTTGAAAGTACATCCGACCGATTAGCCCAATGCGTCATTCAGCTGAATAAAAAGTTTAGGCTTCAAATCGTCCAAGAACAGACGAAAGAACAGACAACAAGAACAGACGAAAATGCAACTGGCCCATATGGAACTGGTGAGCGAGACAATAGAGGTGACAGATTAGTTGATTTTGCTGAAAGACAAGAACTATATATTATGAATTCATTCTATAAGAAAAATATCAGCAGAAAATTGACATGGAAAAGTCCATCTGGGCTCACAAGCGAAATTGACTACATCATGACCAACGATAAAACAATATTTACCAGTTGTACTGTCCTTAACAATTTTAATGTTGGAAGTAACCACCGAATGGTACGGGCAAGGGTTCGGATTGACTGTCGAAAAGAGCGCGAAAGAATGGTAAGATCAAAGAAGGGCAAGGTGGATTCTGGAAAACTGCTGGAGCGCGGAAGTGATTTTGAGATTGCTTTGTCAAACCGGTTTGCTGCGTTACAAGATCCAGAGGAGGTGGAAATATCAGTTCAATATGAAGAAATCGCCAACAGTGGACTTCAAACAGCTGCTTTAATACCACCAGAGGAAAAATGTCTCAAACAAACAAAAATCTCCAGTAAGACCATTGATTTAATGAAGAAACGGCGAGCAATGAGAAATGCAGGTAGTCCTTTTGGCAGGGTCGAGTACACTGAGCTCTGCAAAACTATAAGAAAACGTATCAGAGAGGACACGCGCCGATTCAATATGCAGCTAGGGCAAAAAACCCTGGAAGAAAAGAAAGGAATTAACAAAGCTAAACAGAAGCTGAGAAACAAAAGAACGCAAATATATGCTTTAAAACGTGAGGATGGCACAGTGTACAAGACGCGTACCCAAATGTTAGAGATTGTAAGAAGGTTTTATTCCCAGTTATATGAAGATAGTCAGAAGAAGTCAGGGACAGCAATACCCACGGAAGAACAATATATAATGCCAGATATCCTAGTGGAGGAAGTAACAAATGCTATAGAATTGATGAAGAACGGCAAGGCTCTAGGAAAGGATAGTGTAACTGTCAAAATGCTAAAAGCTGGTGGTCGGACGTTACATAAAACACTGGCAAAATTATACTCAAAATGACTCAAAGAACAAAAAGTACCTGAGTTATGGAAAAATGCAGAAGTGATCCTTTTACATAAAAAAGGAGCACAGGAAGATTTAAAGAACTACCGTCCAATAAGCCTCCTATCAGTGATGTACAATTTTTCACTAAGATAATTTCTAAAAGAATATTAAAAAAACTAAATGACGCACAACCAAGAGAACAAGCAGGATTCAGAAGTGGATTCAGTACAATGGATCACATCCAGGTTGTACAGCAGGTCATAGAAAGGCACAACGAATACACCATGCCACTGTGCTTGGCTTTTATCGACTACGAAAAAGCATTTGATTCCATCTCAAAGCATGCGATAATGGATGCACTGCTTAGCCAAGGTGTAGAGAGAGCCTATGTAAACCTATTAGAATCGATATATGATGGAGCTACAGCCACAATTCACCTTGATGATCTTGAAGTGGGAATTAATATAGAACGAGGTGTACGGCAGGATGACGCAATATCGCCTATTCTTTTCTCGGCTGGCCTTGAAGAAGTATTCCGTAAACTGGATTGGGAACAGGATGGTGTAAAGATCAATGGTGCAAACTTAAACCATCTTAGATTTGCAGATGATATTATTCTCATTTCACAAGACCCAGAGGAGCTGCAAAGACGCATACAAGAACTGCAAAGGGCTGGCGAACCATTTGGCTTGAAAATAAACCTGAAAAAGAATCAGGTTATGTTCAATAACTTCGCTCAGGACAGAAGAATTTCAGTTCTAGGAAGGGATTTAGAGATTGTGGACAGCTTTATATATCTTGGGCAGAGGATTTCCATGAAGGGGAATACCGCCCGGGAGGTGGAACGGCGTGTTAAATGTGGCTGGCAGGCATTTGGTAGGCTCAACATAGTGTTTAAGAGCAAACTCCCACTTTGCCTGAAAAGAAAAGGATTCGATCAGTGCGTTCTACCCGTTATAACATACGGAAGTGAAACCTGGACACTCACATCGCAATCAATTCAAAAACTTCGGGTGGCACAGAGGGGAATGGAAAGATGTATGCTTGGCATTACAAGACGAGACAGAAAGTCCTGCGCATGGATCAGGGAACAAACAAAAGTCTGTGACATCATTGGAAGAGTAAAACAATTGAAATGGAGATGGGCAGGCCATATAGCGAGGCGATGGGACGACAGATGGACCAAGGCAATCCTGGAGTGGATACCGCTTGATTGCAAACGTCCGCGAAAAAGACCGAAAGCACGATGGATTGATGACATCGTTAAGTATATTGGACCCGAGTGGCAGAGGAAAGCCCAGGACCGTGAAGGTTGGAAGCATGCTGAAGAGGCCTTCATCCTGCAGTGGATCGATACGGGCTGATGATGATGATGATGATGATATATGATGATATATGATGATATATAAAAAAAATTACCTGTATACTTGGAAATACTCAGTTTGATTGATAATAAAATATTAAAAATTTATATGAAAATTCCAAGCTCTTGAGCTACTTCGCTCAACTGATGAGACCCAAAAGATCGAAAGCAACAAGCTCCATGTGTTCTGTTAATCAGAGGGTTAAGATGAAATCCAGAGGAGGATGATCACACCGATTACAAACCCGGCAAACTGGAAGATTCGCAAAGCTCAGAATTCGCAAAGTTCTGCGTTTGAGCCGCGTTTCCCAGCGCTTTGGGCGTGCTTGGAAGTGAAGCCAAATTATCTGGAAATCTGTTTGCTTTGTTGTTACTTGTTTCGACTTAGGTTTGTCTCGACTTAGCTATTCTTGAGAAATCCCTAATAAGAAACCCGATATGTAGAGTAAAATCTATAATAAACATTTGAAATATTAAGGAGCTATAAATCAATTTTTGAAAAACCTAATATTAACAACATATTTCACAAGAAACCAACTGCAGAATCCATAAATATTATACTATGAATACCTTTTTACCACTACTACAAGTACTATTTGAAAGAGCAAGTTGCACAATTAATGGAACGAATAATGTCCTGGGTAAGTGTAAATATCACTAATATTACTTAATAATATTGAGTTTTATAGAATATTACCTTGGAGGGACTAGTATTGTTTCTAGAAAAATAATGTTTCTTTTTTTTTTTTGAGCGAACCAATGTTTTTTGCTTTAATTTTTCCATGAATATATAATACAAAATAAACGCATGGTTACCAAAGTGTGATTTGAAATCTGGGTTGTGTAAGAACGTAATATCTGTTTGCTTTGTGCCAGTTCACACACACACCACACAATTTCAAAATGTTGACACGTAAAAATAAACATGTAGCGTATATCGAGATTTGATAAATACATCTTGCCACTAACTTAAGATAAAAAAAAATCTCCAGTCAAGGTAATCTCAACCACGATTCCACCAGACACAGAAAACAGACGAGGTATTTTTATTTATTACCGAGCGCTAATTGATTCTGAACTGTGGTAAATCAAACAGAATTTCCCCGGCGATTTTATGTATTACAATCTACCAAATATAAAGTAGTGACCTATCCCGAGGTTGGAAATATATTTTTATAGATGAGCTCAGATTATTTTACACAGCTCGATAAACCAAATCTTTTTCATTTCAGTTTTAGTGATACCAAACGTTCAAGTAATACCAAATTCTATTTGATATTTTAAAGTCTTTGCTCTCTTGGTAAACTAGACAGTTTCGAAAGACTTGTCAGCTCGAAGCTACAAAGACTTTAAAATACCAAATGAAATTTTTGGCGAAATGATTGATACCCAAATGAATAATTCTAACATTTATTCCATCCGGAAAACTTACATATTACAGCTTATATGTAACTAATCACACTTATATACGAAAATAGATAAAAGCCATTTTCTGTTCTATCAAGAAGAAAGGCGAACCATTAGTCTGTGAAAATTACAAAGGAATATATTTGCTTTGTGTCGCATATAAAATACTAACAAAAAAAATAAGAAGCAAGATTCAAGAGTCCGCAGAAAATATTTTGGGAAAATATCACGACGCTTTTTGTAGGAGGAAATCAAGCAAGGATCAACTATTTGTACAGAACCAAATAAAGGGTGATTTTTGAATGCTAAAGCAAATTTTGAAATGCTAAGCAAATTATTAAAAAGGTGTATGTTTCTTTATTGAATATTGGGCTTAATGTAAATGCAGCCGCAGCAGAAACGGCTTCATTAACGAAAACTACGTTATGTACAGTTAAAGATATTGTGACGGAGCCAATTAAAGCCAAGAAGGTCCGTAGTGATTCTGGTAAAAGCAAATATGTTGACGAAAGTGATAAAAAGACTTAATTCGGAGCAAAATTTATGCTATGTATGAAGAGCAAACTGTGCCTACAGCGCATTCATTGCATCAGCGACTAAGGAAACAAGAAACCAACATTCTTTGCAGCAGAACTAGCCTCCGGAGAATATTATCTCAAATGAGTTTTGGAATAAAAGACAAATATTAATGGAGTCACAACGATTGCGACAATGGCGGTTTGACTACTTAAACTTTATAAAAAATACCGATTAGAAAATCGTCCCATTATCTACCTTGATGAAACATGAGAGTTCGATACACATGACGGCAACAAAAGGATGGGTAGATACATCAAGAAAATGCCGAACCAAAGCCCCAGCGAATAAGGGAATAATACTTACAATTTGGGTTCCAAATTGTTTACGGTTGTCTTCCAAAAATATTAAACAATCGATATATACGAAACAATCGATATAATCGATATAAGATTCCTATGATTCATTTACTAATAATGTAGATCAAAGTGACAGTGAGAGCGAAACCGAATTAAATGTATAATTTAATTTAAGTTATAATTTTATTATACTAATATTATTTATATTTTTAAATATAAATTCAAAATACACAATCCAATAAACAATGTTTCAGTCCTACATCATAATAAAAATAATTTAATCGTAATTTAACAATATTATATTTTTTCCACAATTATTCACTTACACCACTTCCGCTATTGGTGTCTTTTAAAAAATTAAGAATATTTTTATTGGGATTTATTGGGGCAATTAACATTTCGCCGAAGGGCAACGAAATATCTTGAAACGGACTATACGAGTATGTTGATGATCTAATTTGTGCGGTGCCCAATAATCTATTGGATACAACATTGACTATTTTAAATTGGGTTGAGAAAAATATCAGATTTACGATGGAAACTAAGAAGAATTGTCTTTCTTAGACACATTAGTTATAAGATCGAATGGTGATTGCATCATATTAGATTGGTACCAAAAACCTTCAGCCTCAGGGAGACACGTAAATTATTCCTCCAATCATCCGTTGGACTAAAAGATTAACACTATTTTGGCTCAATTCTTCTGTTGGAACCATTGGTGTGAAATACTAAACTTGAAGAGATTTACCACTAAACACCAAAACGCTTTTTTTGAACTACTCGACGCACGTTTCGCTAACCATGTTAGCATCATCAGGATTAATCAAATTAAATCATCTCCTGATGATGCTAACATGGTTAGCGAAACGTGCGTCGAGCAGTTCAAAAAAGTGTTTAGTGGTAAATCTCTTCAAGTTTACTATTTTAGCAATAAAGGGTCGAACTGTTCATATCTCTGATGAACAGTTTCTAAGAACGATTTAAATAAGTTGATTGGAATATTTCAAAACAGTGGGTACCCCTTTGAGTTAATAAAAAAAGAATAATTTTTAATACACCAACATCGGATGGGCCAACAGATGATGAAATATAAAAAACTAGCTCATGGTACCTTAATCAATAAGACGGTTAACAATTGAAGGGATTCGCCAACATTAGAATAACGAAATACAACTTAAAAAAGCCGGATATTTGTTTACACGAACGAAGGAAAAAATTCTCCTAAATAAATATAATGCTGTGTATAGGATCCCTTCTTGTGAATGTATGTGTTGCTATATAGGTTAGACGTCACAAAGTTTGAGACAGCGTAAAACATCTTGTGCTCTGACCAATGCCATTGCCATCAGACTGGTCATAACTTCAACTCAATCAAAATTCTAGCGACTGAAAATAATCTCAACAAACGTTTGTTTCTAGAGATGATTTATATTAACAAAGATAGAAATACTGCTAATTCCGGGTCTGATATAGAGGGGCTGAGTGTCATTTATTGCAGTATTTTAGGAGACTGAATAGTGTTCACGGATCGTGGAGATATGAATGTTTTAGTATCGATCAATTCTATACGTCGGAAGGGATTTATATGGGTGGGGATAGAAGGAAGAAAAAAAAATGATAATTTTGAACGGTATATTCTTTTTACAAATTGTCTATCCCTACGTGTTGAGTGTTTTCTGTTTTGTTTATGTATTTTATATTTTCAACATTTTGACTTTATTGTAGACATGTAATTTTTTTGTTGTTGTATATGTATTGTTTGATTTTGTATAATATTTTTCTTTTGTAACTTGTATTCTTCTGAATAAGTCAGAAAATTTCACTTGAAAAATTGAGGAAATTTAATTCATACTAAAAGATCGCATACGCAAAATTCTTCTCTTTCACTATTTACACAGTTTATATTATCTATATATATATATATATATATATATATATATATATATATATATATATATATATATATATATATATATATATATATATGAAAAACAGAAATTTTTCATCCGTACTTCCACGTACCACTGCTCCTCTCAAATCAGTCGCCGCCACCACGTCGAGACAAGTACCACCCAGGACCGGTTTCTGGCCTCACAGCCGTCGTTAGCTGGACTCGAGCCCAACGCAGGGAAACATGCAAAACTTATACAAAATATTTACAACTAAAAATGCCTATCTAAAAACACAAAACTGAGACATTATAACGCAGTTATTAAACCAGAATGTCTATATGGGGCAGAAACGCTCATTTTGAATACAAAGAGAGACATCGAGGACATTGAAAAGAAGGAAAGAAAAATCATAAGAAAAATCTTAGGCCCCAAACAAATAAATACAACAACATATCGACTTCGAGAAAACCAAGAAATCAAACAATACACAGATATACATACCGATATGAGAAAAAGAAGGCTTAAGTTTTACGGACACATAAAACGGATGAGTCCGAGTAGGCTAACTAGACAAATAGTCGAATTTTATGAAAATAGGAGTAGAGCTAAGTAGAAATAATTAAATGGATCGCTGCAATTAAAGAGGACCTAAGATCAGCCAATATTACACAAAGCGAAATTCAGGATAGAGGCTGTTTCAGACACAAGGTTGACGTTTGGAAGGTTGGCCAGAGAGAAAAATGTAGGAAGACTGGAACAGTTTGGCCTGACGAAAGGAAAAAAGCTAATAGCGAAAGAATGAAATTAGTATGGGCGCAAAGGAAGGCTAACAACAACAAACGCCTCTAATTGTACTTCGCGCGGTCCACCAGGGCACATGAATAATAATAACGTGAATAATAATAATAAAATAATAATAATAGATAATATATAGATAGATGTATAGGAATAACTTCAGAAAATTTCAGAATCAAACAATTAGTGAAATTGTCCATCAAATTGGCCTCATTTAGTTTCGTCTTTTTTATCATTACCAATCACCTCATATTTTTACATCAATATGTCCATACAATTGATAAATCAATTTTTATATAACCAGAAAAAAAAATTCTGATGGCACCGCACAAAATTTTCAAGAATATGAACAATACAAACGACTTTTTTTAACTGCCCAACTAAACTGGGACAATCGTAGACTAAACAAATCGGACTGACCTTTTCCTTTATCACAAAAATTTCGAAAGCAACAAAATCGAACGGTCTAAAAAAAAACAGAATCGTATAGCACGGGCAAGCTGGTCTAGGAAAAGGATATACGTACAGGCACATACATAGAATTGATCTTATCGCTATTAATTTATGCGAAAAGTGAAGGTTAAAATCGAGAATTAGTTAAAGCAATGCCGCCACATTTGCCGCTGCAACGTTGCCGCATCAAAGGGCGACAGATGAATCACTGTTTATCTCCGAAAAAGATCGCACACAAATTATAAGGATAAAAAAGGTCGAATAAACGCTCTCATTGGTGATTCCTGCAACTGTTCTCAAAAGTTGACACGAGCTCGACTGATGAAGTCAACAGGGTCAGAAATTGGTTTCCGATCATACTGTTAACATTCTGGTGACTGGTAGAGAAACCAATAAGACCCTTGATGTGACTTGATAGCCCGCCAGGGGTCTTAGCTCCCCCGAGGAGTATTCAAGTTTTGTTTATTTACATGGTGACCATTCCTTATTCATAACTTCTTTATCTAGTTACAGAGAAGTACCGCCTTTTGTTTCATTGTTTTTTGCCTCTTCCATTGCGTCCTTTCCCACTACCGTCTATCTTTCGCTTTCCTTTTCAAATCTGTTGTCCCCATCTCTCGTTGGTGCGTATTTTTTTGTTACTTCTCTTTAAGGACTGAGAAGTACATTCAAGTGCTCTTGATCGGGAGAAACTGGTGTCTCTTTCTGGTATTATCATCATCAGCCCGTGTCGATCCACTGCAGAATGAAGGCCTCTTCAGCATGCTTCCAACTTTCACGGTCCTAGACTTTCCTCTGCCACTCGGGTCCAATATACTTAACGATGTCATCAGTCCATCGTGCTTTCGGACTTCTTCGCAGTCGTTTGCGATCAAGCCGTATCCACTCCAGGATTGTCTTGGTCCATCTATCGTCCCATCGACTCGCTATATGGTCTGTCCATCTCCATTTCAATTGCTTTACTCTTCCAATGATGTCACACACTTTCGTTTATTCCTTGATCCTTGTGCAGGACTTTCTGTCTCGTCTTGAAATACCAAGCATACATCTTTCTATTCCCCTCTGTGCTATCCAAAGTTTCTGAATTGATTGTGATGTGAGTGACCAGATTTCACTTCCGTATGTCATTACGGAGAGGATGCACTGATCGAAAATTTTCTTTTCAGGCAAAGTGGGAGTCCGCTCTTAAACACAATGTTGAGCCTGCGAAATGCCTGCCGGCTACATTTAACACGCCGTTCCACCCCTGGGCGATATCCCCCTACATTGAAATCCTCTGCCCAAGATATATAAAGTGGTCCACAATCTCCAAATCCCTTCCTAAGAATTCTTCTGTCCTCAGCAAATTTATTCAACATAACCTTACTTTTTTTCAGGTTTAGTTTTAAGCCAAATGTTTCGCCAGCCCGCAGCAGTTCTTGTATTTGTCTTTGCAGCTCCTCTGGGTCTTGTGAAAGGAGAACGATATCATCTGCAAATCTAAGATGGTTTAAGTTTGCACCATTGATCTTTACACCATCCTGTTCTCAACCCGGTTTACAGAACACTTCTACAAGGCAAGCCGAGAAAAGAATAGGCGATATTGCGTCACCCTGCCATACACCTCGTTCTACATTAATTCCCACTTCAAGATCATCAAGGTGAATTGTCGCTGTAGCTCCCTGATATATCGATCCTAATAGGTTTACATATGCTTTGTCTATCTCCTCCTAAGCAGTGCATCCATTATGGAATGCTTTGAGATGCAGTCAAATGCTTTTTTGTAGTCAATAAAAGCCAAGCATAGTGGCATGGTGAATTCGTTGTGCCTTTCTATGGCCCGCTATACAACCAGGATGTCATCCATTGTACTGAACCCTGCTTGTTCTCTTGGTTGTACGTCATTCAGTTTTCTTAATATTTTTTTAGATTCTATCTTAGTGAAAACTTTGTACATTACTGATAGGAGGCTTATTGGACGGTAGTTTTTAAAACTTCCTACGCTCTTTTTTTGTGTAAAAGGATCACGTCTGTATTTTTTTATAAGTCAGGTACTTTTTGTTCTTTGAGGTATTTTGAGTATAATTTTGCCAATGTTTTATGTAAAGTCCGACTACCAGCTTTTAGTATATATCTATAGTTACACTGTATTTTCCTGGAGCCTTGCGGTTTTTCATCGATTCTATAGCATTCGTCCACTAGGACATCTGGCATTTGTTTTTCCGAGGATATTGTTGTCTTTGATTGGTTCTAATCTTCGTATAACTGGGAATAAAATTTTCTGACAACCTCAAAAATTTGCGTTCGCGCTCTGTATTCGTTCTGCGAGTTCTTTTCGAAATGGCCGATTTATATAGTCATGGCTTTAGTCGTTTCCTTCATCCGCACTCCGAGCGTTCCGCTTGAGCCCAGCTGATGACGCCTTAAGGCCAGAAACCGATCCTGGGAGACGTTTGCTAGCGCTGTGGATGGCGGATGGGGGAATGACAAAGCACCAACGTGGAGCGCTTTTTTTTTATTTTTAATATCTTTCTCCACGAGCCCACCTCATTATTTTGAATTATTTTTAAACATATATGTATATATATATATATATATATATATATATATATATATATATATATATATATATATATATATATATATATATATATATATATATATATGTGTGTGTGTGTGTGTGTGTGTGTGTGTGTGAGTGCGTGAATGTGTATATATAATTTCATTGTTTCGCTATGAGCTTTGTTCCTTTCGTCAGACCAAGTTGTTCCAGTCTTCCTACATTTTTCTCTCTGGCCAACCTTCCAAACGTTAACCTTGTGTCTGAAACAGCCTCTATCCTGAATTTCACTTTGTGTAATATTTGCTGATCTTAGGTCCTCTTTAATTGCAGCAATCCATTTACTTATTTCTACTTTAGCTCTACTCCTATTTTCATAAAATTCGACTATTTGTCTAGTTAGCCTACTCGGATTCATCCGTTTTATGTGTCCGTAAAACTTAAGTCTTCTTTTTCTCATATCGCTATGTATATCTGTGTATTGTTTGATTTCTTGGTTTTTCTCGAAGTCGGTATGTTGTACTATTTATTTGTTTGGGGCCTAGGATTTTTCTTTCCTTCTTTTCAATGTCCTCGATGTCCCGCTTTCTATTCAAAATGAGCGTTTCTGCAGCATATATATATATATATATATATATATATATATATATATATATATATATATATATATATATATATATATATATACATATGGATTAAATCGAAATGAGAAACTATGAGTGTTTTGCCAGAAGCAGTCACAACGCAAAATCAAAGAACTTCAAAAAAAACATTATTTATTAACACTCATCATATGGAGAAGTTAAACATGCATAAAAAAATAACGATATGGCAACGTGGTAAGGCAATCCGCATCCTGAAGAGTGACTAGGGCCGCGTGCCTCACAGTTTGTTTAATTAAATATTCTAACGTTATTGCATGAAATAATAGCAGAAAGCAATCGTTCGGATTTTTTTTTCAATATGAGAGACGGCGAAGCTGTCGAGGTGAATCATAGCGGGGGAGTCGTGCCATGGTTCTCTGCCTGAATGATTTGTTTTGATGCTTGTTTCGTGTCGGTAGATGAGAAACGGCGAAAAAAAATAGATACCCGGACGATTTTCAGTTGGTTTACGTCATAGAATAGCTGGAAAACGAAAAGATTCCACTGGTTGTGGGTTTTTTAACCGGATCGTTAAAAGTTGAAGTTAAAAAAAGGCGAAAGTAGTTGATGTTGTTCGAACGTCCACGTGGGAAATAGGGATGAAATACTTATTTCCTTGTATCGTGCAAACCAGCGGTTTTCAAACTAGTTATGATGTGTCCGTTTGATGTGTCCGTAAAACTTAAGTCTTCTTTTTCTCATATCGCTATGTATATCTGTGTATTGTTTGATTTCTTGGTTTTCTAGAAGTCGGTATGTTGTGCTATTTATTTGTTTGGGGCCTAGGATTTTTCTTATGATTTTTCTTTCCTTTTTTTCAATGTCCTCGATGTCCCTCTTTCTATTCAAAATGAGCGTTTCTGCAGCATATAGACATTCTGCCTTAATAACCGTGTTGTAATGTCTCAGTTTTGTGTTTTTAGATAGGCATTTTGTGTAAGTCTCAATGCCGTTTCCATTTTTTGACATCTACCCTTATTGGCCGCTTTTTCCAACCCATTTTCCATGATTATTTCACCCAAATATTTGAATTGAGAGACTCATCTGATGTTACCATATTTTGTTTTTAGAAATGGTGTTCTTAGTCTGTTGCAGGTCATGTATTGTGCCTTTTCAAAGAAAAAATTGGAGACCTACCTTTTCTTCTGTTTCTTTTAGGATTTCAATCTGTTTTTGTGCCGTTAATATATCTTGAACTAAAATTGCTAGATCATCAGCAAACGCCAGACAATCTATTTTGATGTCGGTTCTCTCCAGTTTAATAGTCAGGGCCGATTTCTTTACACGCCACTCTTTTTCTAGAACACAGTTAGTGTTCAGAAACCGTTTCAGGCAACTGGTTTACTACTTTGAAAATAAGTTTTGAATATTTCCCATCGTTGATCAAGCGTATATCGACTCATTTTGTACACCGGGAATATAATACTGAATTTTTCTCACTTGACCGATGACAATAGAGACTGGGAGCAGCACAATAACCGCTAATTCAAAAACGAACCACTAGATGTCGCATCTTTTATAAGCCCATTTTACACGACACTCTTTTAATCGCACCAAATACACAGCATTGTCTTCTTTCCACAGCGATTCGGTCCTGCGGTTGATGTTGATGGTTGTCCTGGATCAACCCACGATTTTCTGCGTCTTCTTGTCCATTTTTCGTCTGGAATGACGATCCGATACAAAAAGTATTTCGCTTTTCTATGTGTCTGTCGTTCAGCTGATGTGGTACCCATTTTCCTGCCAGGCGCATTTCTCTCGCATTTCTCTGCCATTTGATGTTAAGTTTGCAAATCGTCTTTTTCCAACAATGTTTGCAATACTTTCAAGCTTCTTCACTTCTTTCACTTCTTTCACTTCTTCAATTTTTTTCAGTTGATCTGGGCGTTCTTTGCCTTTCAAGTCTCAATCAACACTTTTGAATCGCACTCGCGTTTGTCTCTTGATTGAACAAGAAAAGCAGTTCGTGCTACAAATGATCTTTATCACGAAACTCGACATGTTAATCACACGAAAAAAACATGACGCTAACTCAAAATTGTTTAAACATCAATGACGTTTTGAAAGGTACTGTCGTAGCAACAAAGAAATTAAGAATTATTAACCGCCACACCTGGTATATGCTGAAATCGGCCATTCTTGGGAAATGAAAAACAATTGCGACGACTCCATTCAAACCTGAGGCGTTTTTTAAACTGTAAAAATAAATATTTACAAAGAATTTGATCAAAATCGATATGCAAGCGGCGAGAAGTCGACGAATGCCAGCGGATCAGGACCCGGGGTTCATCTCCCAGGGCCCTCGGACAAAACCCTGCGCAAAAAGCGGCGTCGCAGGCCTTACGTATCCCGGTCACGTATCCGGCGGGTAGAGCGCGACCGCTTTTTTTACTACGACCGCCGCAAAAGGCCTGAAGAGGACGTTTACATTCGCACCCGCTTCTCGTCACATAATTAAGACATTGGCCGCTCTCGCGACGGCTTAAATCAGGCCTGCGCTATGCTAATGGCCGGCCATTAGGGCTTTTTTCCCCGGCCCAACGCCGCGCTATTTCGTGAAAATGGATGAGACCGTCCCCGGTCCGGCCAATGGAGCTGCGGATCTCGCAAAAACGCTTCATAAATCGCCGCGCATATGACAAACAAGTCCGGGTGGTTGCTCTGCTAGTTTTTGAGCCCGCCGCTTGACAGAAATCTCGGAGAGACGCTACTTATACGGCTAATAACTATATTTGTTAATCTGTCTCCATTGGACAGGCATTTCAACATCGCAATTTATTATTTTTCATTCTCGGTGGAGATATTGTCCACTTTTCTACCAGATATGCTTTTACCGTAAAAAAAAATAAAATAAAAAAACGTGATTTAGTGTTTAGTGGTAAATCTCTTCGAGTTTAATTCTTTCTTAGGTATGGCGATACTCATCGCTTTAAGCATCCCTTCTTTCCACAATATTCTTCATGGGATAAACAGGATCTGTTTATACAATTTGTAGGAACCCGTTTCATAAGAATTTTGGAGAGCGTCTTGTTGTTTAGAGTTCAACCATTCTCGACAATGTATAATAAAATATAATATATAGTTAATTAGATCTATTAAAATCTAATCAAATACGTATTTTATCAATTATCTATTACCATGTTTTTGAACAACCCTTCTCATCAATGACGTCTTTATAGTTCAGAGAATTTAATAACGCCTGAAACAAGTCATCTTCACGTGGTGCCATATCCGGTGAATATGATGAATACTTCTATGTTGCTATAATATCTTATCAAAACTTATCATTATCTTATCTTACCAAACTTATCATATCGAATGATTAGTGACATGTGAGAGTGTGACATTAGTCAAATTCGGCGTTTTTTAATTCTTAAACACAGATGGCGTTGTGAATTTGCCTAACTCCAGATTGCCGACTGCCAGATTGTTCAACGGGAGACATTTTTTGACTATAACAAAACATTTTACTCAATATCAGATCAAGCCGTAATGGATGCATTGCCTAGCCAGAGCCTATGCGAACCTACTGAGATCCATGAATGATAAAGCTACAGCGACAGTTCACATGGATGATCTCGAAGTTAAAAACCGTTCTATATTAAAGGGCGTGTACGGCAGAGTCACTCAATATCGTCTGTTCTTTTCTCAGCTTGCCTTGAAGATGTATTTCGTAATCTGGATTAGGAACAGGGTAGAATAAAAATAAATGGTGCATATTTGAGCCACCTTAGATTTGCACATAATATCGTTCTCCTATCACAAGACACGGATGAACTACAAAAACACACACAAGAGCTGCAGAGGGCGGTAGAACCATTAGGCTTAAAAATAAACCTGAAAAAGAATCAGATTATGTTCAGCAAATTTGCTATAAACAAAAAAATATCTATTTTTGGAAGCGATTTAGAGGTGGTGGGTCATTACATATATCCTGGGCAAAGGATTACAATGGAGGGTGATACTACCCGGGAAGGGGAACGGCGTGTTAAGTGTGGCTGGCAGGTATTTGGCAAGCTCAACGCAGTGTTTAAGAACAAACTTCCCATATTGTCTGAAGAGAAAAGTTTTTGATCAGTGCGTGCTGTTTGATCAGTGAGACATGGACTCTCACATCACAATCAGTTCAAAAACTTTGGGTAGCACAGAGGGGAATGGAAAGGTGTATGCTTGACATTACAAAGCGAGACAGAAAGACCTACACATGGATCGGAGGACAGACGACAGCATGTGACATCGTTGGAAAGGTGAAGGAATTGAAATGGAGGTGGTCAGGCCATATAGCGAGGCGATATGACGACAGATGGACCAAAGCAATCCTGAGATATACACCTCTGGATTATAAGCGTCCACGAAAAAGACCTAAAACACGATGGATCGATGACATCATCAAGTATTTTGAACCCGAATGGCAGAGAAAAGCGCAGGACCACGCCAGTTGAAGACATCCTGGGGAGGCCTTCATCCTGCAGTGGATTGACAATCGCTAAATGATGATGATGATAATAATAAAGTCTATCATTAATTAATTATTTCTAAAAACTAAATATTAATTACGAAATAAGTATAACATCATCAATAAAGCTCATTTGAACGAACAAGATTGGAATGAATTAAATTTATCACACAACCATCACAAAAAAAACGTCAAAAATAAATTTATGAGAAAAAAATCACTGACACTAAATCAGAAATATATCGAGGTTCTATTTCCAAATCGATATCAATTTTTATCTGGCGTTCAATATTGACGTAACAATTTATATTTCATCGGTGGTATTTTTCCTGATTATTTGCTAGAGGAATAAAAAAAGATAAAACCAACCACATTCTATCGACGAACAGAGTGCGGCATTTAAACACGTTCTCCTCCACCTTGACCCGGCTGCGCCCTCTGCCGGACGAGCCCCTGTATCAGATTGAGATTCTTCGTAATGTAACCGTGTCTATTTACTACAACCCACTTTCGGCTCTTGATTTCTTCTAAAAAACAATCCTGATGACGTCTAATTCGTCATTACGAAACATCCCCGAGTAATGTATTTGCTCGATAAATGTATCGATTTAAAAAAACTTGTCATGTTGTCAGATATCAAGAAGAGTCATACCAACTTAAAAAAACAAATGGTTTTATCGATATGGAAAACGTGCGAATTTTACAAGTCGGTTTACGGTTTAGGCGTAGTAAAAATATCACAAATAATAATCAATAGACACACTTCACGCATACTTTTAATGATAATAAAATGATATGATTAATTAATACTTTCAAAAGTAAGATTTCGAGAACATTACTTATCATAAATATTCCATTAGCGGCCACTGAAAAAACCTTCAAATTTCTCGATCTGACATACAAGAGGTCACGAATGATATGCATATCATTTTATTAGCTAATAAAACGCGGTCATAATAATGAACACAATTATTGATTATTAATAACTTTATTTACAGTAATTTTGACAATTAATCTTTTAAACTTTAATTATGTTAGTTTTTCTTTATCGACAGTTTGAGATTGTATCAAAATCAATCGTTAGTAAGATATTTATACCATTTTATCGACGAATACCATCTTGATTTAATTAATCTTTTGTTTTTTTCATCCAAGAAGTCTCCCTCTGATGTTGTAATAATATTTTCGGAACATGTTACTTATTAAAAATAAACTGACTAAATATTATTCAAAACGTCACATTTGCTTTAACATTTTGCATATTACCTTATCACAAAAAATTTAAATTATTTAGTACTTATCCTAATTGGAACCAATATATGGTTCTGTGATAGTTTAGGTGGGGATACACACAAAATGTATCCTCTTAACAATAATATGCATATCATTTTATAATCTAATATAACGCGGTCATACTAATAAACAAATTTACTGATTATTAATAAGTTTATTTACACTAATTTTGACAATTAACCTTTTTCAAATTTTAATTATGTCAGTTTTTCTTTATTGAGAGTTCGAAATTGTATCAATTTCAACTGTTTGATACTGTAAGATTTATATATAATATTATCAATGAATACCATTTTGATTTGATTAATCTTTTGTTTTTTTTTTTCATTGAGAAATCTTCCTGTGATGTAATAATATTTTCGGAACATGTCATTTATTAAAAATAAAATAGGTAAATATTACTCAAGACGTCACACTTACCTTATCATTTTACATATCACCTTATCGTAAAAATAAAAATTACTTGGTACTTATCCTAATTAAAACAAATATATCTTTTGCTTTTTTTATGCAAAAAGTCTTCTTCTGATGTTTTAATAATGTTTTTCGCAACATGTTATTTATTAAAAATAAAATGAATAAATATCATTCAAGACGTCACACTTGCGTTATCATTTTACATATCACCTTATCGTAAAAATAAAAATTACTTGGTACTTATCGTAATTAAAACATATATATTGTTCTGTGGTAGTTTAGGTGGGGACAAATAGAAGATTTATCCCCATGATAATGATATGTATATCATTTTATTAGCTAATAAAACGCGGTCGTATTAATGAACACAATTACAATTATTAATAACTTTATTTACAATAATTTTCACAATAAATCTTTTTCAAACTTTAATTATGTTGATTTTCCTTTATCGATAGTTCTAGATTATACCAAAATCATTCGTTAGTAAGATATGTATACCATTTTATCGACGAATACCATCTTGATTTAATTAATCTTTTGCTTTTTTTTATGCAAAAAGTCTTCTTCTGATGTTTTAATAATGTTTTTCGCAACATGTTATTTATTAAAAATAAAATGAATAAATATCATTCAAGACGTCACACTTGCGTTATCATTTTACATATCACCTTATCGTAAAAATAAAAATTACTTGGTACTTATCGTAATTAAAATATATATATTGTTCTGTGGTAGTTTAGGTGGGGACAAATAGAAGATTTATCCCCATGATAATGATATGTATATCATTTTATTAGCTAATGCGATCATACTAAAATGCGATCATACTAACGAACGCAATTATTAATTATTAATAACTTTATTTACAATAATTTTCACAATAAATCTTTTTCAAACTTTAATTATGTTGATTTTCCTTTATCGATAGTTCTAGATTATACCAAAATCATTCGTTAGTAAGATATGAATACCATTTTATCGACGAATACCATATTGATTTAATTAATCTTTTGCTTTTTTTCATGCAAAAAATTTTCTTCTGATGTTTTAATAATGTTTTTCGCAACATGTTATTTATTAAAAATAAAATGAATAAATATCATTCAAGACGTCACACTTGCGTTATCATTTTACATATCACCTTATCGTAAAAATAAAAATTACTTGGTACTTATCGTAATTAAAACATATATATTGTTCTGTGGTAGTTTAGGTGGGGACAAATAGAAGATTTATCCCCATGATAATGATATGTATATCATTTTATTAGCTAATAAAATGCGATCATACTAACGAACGCAATTATTAGTTATTAATAACTTTATTTACAGTAATTTTCACAATAAATCTTTTTCAAACTTTAATTATGTTGATTTTCCTTTATCGATAGTTCTAGATTATACCAAAATCATTCGTTAGTAAGATATGTATACCATTTTATCGACGAATACCATATTGATTTAATTAATCTTTTGCTTTTTTTCATGCAAAAAGTTTTCTTCTGATGTTTTAATAATGTTTTTCGCAACATGTTATTTATTAAAAATAAAATGAATAAATATCATTCAAGACGTCACACTTGCGTTATCATTTTACATATCACCTTATCGTAAAAATAAAAATAACTTGGTACTTATCGTAATTAAAACATATATATTGTTCTGTGGTAGTTTAGGTGGGGACAAATAGAAGATTTATCCCCATGATAATGATATGTATATCATTTTATTAGCTAATAAAATGCGATCATACTAACGAACGCAATTATTAATTATTAATAACTTTATTTACAATAATTTTCACAATAAATCTTTTTCAAACTTTAATTATGTTAATTTTCCTGTATCGATAGTTCTAGATTATACCAAAATCATTCGTTACTAAGATATGTATACCATTTTATCGACGAATACCATATTGATTTAATTAATCTTTTGCTTTTTTTCATGCAAAAAGTTTTCTTCTGATGCTTTAATAATGTTTTTCGCAACATTGTTATTTATTAAAAATAAAATTAATAAATATCATTCAAGGCGTCACACTTGCATTATCATTTTACATATCACCTTATCGTAAAAATAAAAATGACTTAGTATTTATCCTAATTAAAACGAATATGGTGGTTCTGTAGTAGATTAATTGGGGATAAATACAAAATTTATCCTCAAGACTGACAATGATATGAATATCATTTTATTAGCTAATAAAACGCGGTCATACTAATGTTTACTGATTATTAATAACTTTATTTACAGTAATTTTGACAATTAATCTTTTAAACTTTAATTATGTTAGTTTTTCTTTATCGACAGTTCTATATTGTATCAAAATCAACCGTTAGTAAGATATTTATACCATTTTATCGACGAACACCATTTTGATTTAATCAATATTTTGTTTTTTCATGCAAGAAGTCTTCCTCTGATGTAATAATATTTTTCGGAACATGTTATTACTGATTTAAAATAAAATCAGTAAATATTCTTCAAGACGTCACACTTACGTTATCATTTTACATATCACCTTATCATAAAACTAAAAAATACTTTGTACTTATCCTAACTAAAACAAGTACATGGTTCTTAGGTTGCTTAGGTGGGGATAAACACGAAATTTATTATCATGACAGTGATATGCATATCACAACATTTGGTTGCACAACAAAATTTTCATAGGTATCAACAGAATCAAATATATTTTTTATTTTAATATATAATTTGAATATTTCAGGTCTTATATTTGACATTTTTTATAAATTTGACATGAAACTTCTATCAAATGTCAAACACAGTCGTACCAACATAAAAATCATCTTGTTTTTTAAACAGAATATTTTTATAGAACAATTTTTCGGAGTTTATATCTGTTGGTGCGTTTTTTTTGTTACTTGCTCTTCTTTTTTAAGTACTGAGAAGTACTTGAATTTTTACGACGTTTCGATGAGATCGCACTCGTCATTTTCAAGTGTCCAAATCTGCTAATCGAACAACACTGATGGATAAGTAAGACGATCGGAAATTTAGTGAAATTGGTCACTAGTTTCTTTCAATTAGGGGATTTGAACAGTTGAAAATGACGAGTACGAAACGTCGTGAAAACCCAAGTACTTCTCGTTTCTCTTTTTTTCTTCTTATCGTTTTTTTGGACAACATTGTTTGACAATTAGAAAAGACGCTCTAATTTTTAACTTAAGAAATGAAATGACATGAAACTTATATCAAATGTTAAACATAGTCGTACCAACATAAAAATCATCTTGTTTTTATAGAACAATTTTTCCGAGTTTATATCTGTTGGTGCGTCTTTTTTTGTTACTTGCTCTTCTTTTTTAAGTACTGAGAAGTACCTGAGTTTTTACGACGTTTCGATGAGATCGCACTCGTCATTTTCAAGTGTCCAAATCTGCTAATCGAACAACACTGATGGATAAGTAAGACGATTGGAAATTGAGTGAAACTAGTCTCTCTCAATTGATTGAGACAAGTTGAATCAACAGTTGAAAATGACGAATAGGAAACGTCTTGAAAACCCAAGTACTTTTCGTTTTTCTTTTTTTCTTCTTATCGTTTTTTTGGTCAACATTGTTTGACAATTAGAAAGAACGCTCTAATTTTTAACTTAACAAATGAAATGACATAAAACTTCTATCAAATATCAAACACAATCGTACCAACATAAACATCATCTTGTTTTTTAAACAGAATGATTTTATAGAACACTTTTTCGGAGTTTATATCTGTTGGTGCGTTTTTTTGTTACTTGCTCTTCTTTTTTAAATACTGAGAAGTACTTGAGTTTCTACGACGTTTCGACGAGATCGCACTCGTCATTTTCAAGTGTTCAAATCTCCTGATCGAGCAACACTGATGGATAAGTGAGACGATTAAAAATTGAATTATTCTGGTCACTAGTCTCTTTCAATTAGGGGATTTGAACAGTTGAAAATGACGAGTACGAAACGTCGTGAAAACCCAAGTACTTCTTAGTACTTAAAAATAAAACTTTCATCGACGGATGTACACCCGGAAAAAATCATGAAAATGGGCGTTCAGTGGGTTTTTTTTTTTTAAATTACGTGATATTAACGGTTTGCACGATGGTTCATCTGAAAGGACTATCAATCGAATAAAAAATTTCAAGAAACTGGCTTGGTGGAAGATAAAACAAGAGCAATATATACTTGTAGTTGTTCACAAGAAGATTTTGATTTGGTAAGTCAATGGTCGTTGCACGTCATTGGTGGTAATCGAGATTCACAACAATTTACCACAACACAATAATTTGTCCACACAGTCAGTGAGTCCACAACATGGCGTATTTTACGAAAATATTTCGCTCTAAAGGCATATAAGCTTCAAATAACACAGGAACTAAAGCCACTGGATCATTCAAAACGTCATGCATTTTGTCAATTGGATCAAAGAACAAACAGATCATTTTGCTCAAAAAATCATCTTTTCAGTTGAAACACATTTTGAAATTGGTGGCTATGTTAATAAACAAAATTGCCGCATTTGGGGTGATGACAATCCACGACTGATTCACGAGAAACCTTTACATCTTAAACGAGTCACTGTTTGATGTGCATACGTATTTCTTTCAGAATTCTGCTGGTGAAGCTGTAACTGGGAATGGTGTCCAATATCGCGAGATGATAACTGGATGTTTGTGGGCTGAATTGAATAATATTGATCTGGAGGTTATGTGGTTCCAAAAGGATGGCGCCGCAACTCAATCTGCTAATGAAACAATTGATTTATTGAGAGAAAATTTTCCTGAACGAGTTATTGCAGGAAACGGTGATCTTAATTAACCACTAAGATCATGTGATGTGACACCGTTGTACTATTTTCTTTGGAGTTACGTGAAAAGCCAGGTCTGTAAGAACAAATCCACAGTCGATTCCTGAATTAAAGGATGGAATTATTCGAGTCATTGGTGAGATACGGCCACGGTTATGCCAAAATGTCATCCAAAATTTTAATAAAAAACTTTCGTGATTAAATGTCATACACTGTGTCACTTATTAATTAAAAGTTTTCTGAAATCAACGCAAATTCTATGTTTTATTTTGACCGTTTATATGAATTGAAGCACGATATATCGAGCAACCGTTCTTTAGGTATTCTTCGTATACCTTTCGGCAATCACATTAACTTCATCAGGAGATGCTTACGTTTTTCAACATTGAGAAGATGATTTTTAAAGAAAAAAATGTAAGTAATGTATTAGCGTGTTTTCTGTGTATCTATAAAGTGTTTTAATTTTTTTTTTCTTAGGAAAATATGTAATAAAGTGAAAGAGGGAAGTCGTCAGATAATGTCAAGTGATTTGTTTGTTCCATGACACAAATTCGCCGTTACTGTTTACCAGTCGTCTGAATCAAAACGGTCTCCTGATTTTCGAACGTAATTTTGGGAAAAACAAAACTTTATCTGAAACCATATCAAAAACCTAGCTAATTTTTCCCTAAACCTAAGCTTCACCTTTGATCTGAGACCGTACTTATATGATAAAGTTATCCAAATCACACAAAGGAAAGTGCATTTTCGAAAAAAAAATTCTGATGACGCAAATCTCAAAATCTGTGCGTATTTTTTTTTTAAATTATTAGAAAGTATTAAGAATCCTTACGCGTAAGACGGATAGGAGTTGCAATCTTCGTCCGATGCCATTTTTTTCTTGTGGTTCGTTACACTAGTTCCAAAACACAAATTTATTGTCTCATCAGTCACAGAATTTTCCTCCCTCAAACGAAAAACACGCACTTTTTTCTGGCAAGGATAACGAAAACCGCGCACGCAAGTGTTGTCACACTATCCGAGGTCACATTTTCCGAATGGTGAAGCGCGGAAAAGCTGAGAACCCAAAGCAGGAACCACGAGTGGGTACCGACGGAAATTCGTCAAAAAAAGTTCACTCGTAACGGTCGAACTACAGACGGGTCGTACGGGTACACCGGATTGCCAGGTACTACTGCCGAGGTTCGGTTGGGTACCACCTCGATTCACCTGGGGCGACGCGGAGTGTGCGCGCGCACCTTCTCGGTAGGTACCGCCACAGTCCAGGCACAAATCCGCATTATTTCAACGTCCAAATCATTCATTTTTCTTATTCAGCCATTGATCGAAAACAACCCTTGTTAGTGTTGTTTATTCAAAAGGATTAAAGTTAAAGGAAAATAAAACAATAATATTAATTCACCTTAATTATTATTAATAATAGGTCTTTATAAATAAATGACACAAATGGGCGATGCCATACTTAATACGATAAAATATATAATACGGGGTGTGACTATTAAATAACGAGACTGACGCTGTAAAACATTTTATTTTGATTTCATACATATTTACTTATTATCACCTTCAATATCCACCACTCCTGTATCCCTACAACGCTCCATGCGAATCTTCCATTGTTCGAAACAGTACTGGAAATATTCTTCTGTCAGCTCCTTCAAAACGCGTGCCGCTTTCTCTTTCACTGCTTCTACGGACTCAAGTCTTGTTCCTTTTAATGCTGATTTCACCTTAGGAAACTGGATAGAAGTCGCAAGGCGCAAGATCCGGCGAATAAGGCGGGTGGTGTAACACTAGGATACTGTACTTGGCTAGAAACCTCTGTGTAGAACCCATGATTTGTTCTTCTACAATTCGGGTCGTTTTTTTCTAATTCTTTCATGGAGTTCAGTAAAAACGTTAATAATGCTGATTAAGAGTTTGACCTTCAGGAACCCAGTGAAGATACACAACTCCATGAATATCGAAAAAAACACTCATCATTGCTTTGAATTTTGATTTGCTTGAATTTTGAAAAGCATTCGAGTTTTTTTGACTCTCAGTGAATCTAGGCTCTTCCAGTGCCTAGTAAGTAAGGCCAGTAAGTAAAAAACCACGATTCGTCACGTTATTATCTCTTCCAATAAGTTCGGGTCATTTTTAATGGCATTCAAAGTGTCGATACAAACATTTTTGCGAGCTTCTTGTTGTTCAAATGTGAGAATTTTAGGCACCATTTTGGCACACACTTTTTGTATGTTAAAATTGTTATGTAAAAGTTGGCGTACGCCTTCTTTGCCAATTCCTATAGTTTCAGGAAACGCGCCAATACTTAACCGACGATTAGATCAAATCAGATTACCGATTTTTTCCATATTGTCATCCGTTTTTGTCGTGGAAGGGCGACCCGGGCGTGGATCATCTTCAACAGCGGCGGTTCGTGGGGGAAAAACAGGTGGGGCAAGTATAACCAAATTTTGGAATGGGGATAGGAAATTGCTTCGCAACCAAAAATTTTACATTTCTTAGTATCATACACACACTTTGCTGTGTAGAAATACGAGTGGAACTGTCAGATATAAAATTTTTAAATAGATACCTAGATAATCAAATTTTGCTAAACTGACTATACGACGATGATCATTAAATCTGTTTGTAGTTGAAGTCCATCCTTCTAAATTTCTGAACAGCAAAGTGGTCGATGGCTTGATCAATCAAAATTTGAAATTGACTTACGTTTGCAAACAGGTTACACACAGTTTTAATTTTTTAACAAATTTTTAACAAATAAATTTGCACAGTTAAGTATTTATTTGTTAGTAAATTAGGTATTTCCTTGTCAGTTAATTTCCGTTTCTTTCTGCGATTCTCTATGATCGTTGTAAATTCTTCATCAGTTAAGTTACCAGATTCTTGATTAATTTGTATTTCTATATTGTCTGGAATATTTTGAATGGCTGTTTGGCAAATGGCAAATTCTTCGCAACTTTAAATACATCTAGTTGCCTGCTTTGCAGTTGATTAAAGAGAATGTCGCAGTGAGGCATTATTTTATCGGAGAAAAACAGCCAAAATTTAAAATTATCTTCCACCAAATAATTTATTAACCCCCGAGCTTAATTAATAGAATGTTTATTCGACTCGGATAAACCATGATTTCTTCATAATTTCTTCAAGGCATGTTTGCAATTCTTCTTTGTAAATGTAAACAATATTCACATATTTAGACGTAAAGTTCCATCTGGTAGGAGCTCCAAGGGATAGACGCTGTCCAGAACAGTTGTCCTTTTGGATGATCGAGAAAAGAAAGCGGGAAATGCAGGCAGATTTGCAAAACAACACCTTTACACCTTTGTCTATTGTACAAGATCTTTCAATTAATAGACTTAATTGATGGGCATAGCAGTTAATATACTGTGCATTCTTATAAATATTTATAACCATCATAACTTTCGGCTATGAGTTTCTTAGGTTCTTTGTCTATTCCTAACTCGCTTAGCACCGTCAGAATTTGTGTGATTTTTTGTGTATTTGTGTGTTTGTGTGTTTGTGCATTTGTGTGATTTTTTGGTATTAAAAAGACCCAGAATCTCTCGTAAATTTCTCCAATTTTAACATATCTGCTTATAAAAACCATCTGCATTTGAATAGATGTATGGGTTGTTTCATCGACCCGTATGGCAACAGATTTTGCTGTATGAATTTTCTTTTTTACTAAATCACGACAAACATGCTACATTGAATCCAGTAATTCGTCCTGAATTTGTTTGGAAATTTCTGTCTATTTCGGTAATCAAATTTACTAGTCTTCTGAAAATGCCAGGATTTTCTAAAGTGTAGATTTCATCATGCCCACGTGAGGCAAGCTGAAATACCCCACAGAATTTTATACCGTCGATTAACTTAGACAATAGGTAACGATTACTATCAACAGTTTTATTGTGCTTTTTAATAGAGTCCCCATGTGCACTACCGAGTTTGTATGTTCGTGTTTGAGTTATAGTAACTTGCTCGATTTGCAATATCGATGTCAGCCGTCCAAGATTTTTTATCACAATTCAGGCCTCAAATGTTAATGTGACATATATTGCATCATATATTACACTGAATTTATCTTCACTATTGTAATCGTTCAAAACATTCATTTTGCAACCACTCGAAAAGTCGAAAAACGCGATGGTGAAAAACAACTGACTATTGAGAATGGGGCAGCGCCCAAGATATTACGTTATGAATGCGTTTAATCTCTGGGTTACTAGCAAAGCGATGCATTACTGTCTTTATTTTTCGCACGAGATTGTAAAGAAATTAGTAGCGGCACTAACGTGTTTATGCCCAAAGCACGTGTTCTTTAATCGGTGCGCTTCGGCAACCCACGACGTATTTCATTACCGCGAATGACATATGGATGTTAAAGTATAGAAGTCGCAAGAAGCGCGATCATAAACAGAACAGAGAATAAATTAATATAAAATCTGAAATAATTTTTTCCACTTTATTGTTTAATTTTTAGGTGGGGCACGTGCCCACGTGCCCATATGGACCAACCGCCACTGATCTTCAACGTTTTCTCGGCCAACTTGAATACGTTTAAACCTCACAAAAACACGTGCACGCGATAAACATTCAGTGCCGGACACTTCTTTCAATAAATTATATGTTTCAGTAGCGGTTGTTCCAAGTTTTAAGTGAAATTTCACAACAATTCATTGCTCTATTGTTACACTTAACATTTTTCCGACGAAACAAAAAAAAACTCTAATGCGAACGAAGGCTGCGGTTATACTTTTCGCACTAAATAGACGTTAGTCGCTGACTTTTGGCGCATGCATTTTTCTTCTGTAGCAGCGTCAGTTTCGTTATTTAATAGCTACACCTCGTACTTTATTTTGCCACCCGTCAGGGTTGGAGCCCCTTGTTTAAACCATCGTTTAAGTTTTTTGTGTTAGAGCATGTTCACCATAAGCTTCAACCAACAATCGATAACTTTCAGCAGTGGCTTTCTTCAAGTGAAAGAAAATTATTAAATTTCCCCGCAAAACGTTTTTTTCTAATATATAATTCAATATATTCAAAGCCATGAAAAACTATGTTTTTAGCACAATGACAGTTAATAACGAATTGGTTTTTGGAAGCGTATATTTACTATACATAACGCCATATACGTCATTAGTCTAGTTCTAGTTAGTTCTTAAGAACGTTAGAAATCTGATCGATGATGCCATGTTTCGGGTCATATCTGTTCAGTCTGATAAAACTAAGGTCCAAATTCGTCACTATAAATTAGTTAAAGACGAACTGGTCGTTTAAAGACTGGCGAGAATAATATTAAAATTACTTATCGTAATGGCCAACCACAAATAGTCAACATGTTATTTAAACTAAATAGAGTGTCTGACACGAGTAACCCAGTATCAATTCATAGCATTACTCGTATTTATCAGAACGTGCCTTAAGAACAAAAACTGCGGATCTCTACCAATCCGTCCTATACAACAATTATAACATTATTGCTCTGTCGAAGACTTGGCTGCAAACATCTGTTTTTGTTGCTGAGCAGGTACATGGTCTTCAGAAAGGATAGGGATCTGGATGCCTTCGGAGTCGGAAGAGGGGGCGGGGTTCTCCTTGCCGTTTATCCATCTTTACAACCGTCGAAGCTTGACCTGTCTATCTTGGAGGAGTTGTTCCCAAGTGTCGACATTGTTGGTTGCAAAATACTATAAGTCAGACCATAATCTTTATTTTTTCTGTTTATATTCCTCCAAAATAAAAAATTCACCAATACAAACTAATTTTTGATACCTATATACCTCTTTATTATATTATGAATTATAAAATTCTAATCTAAGGGGATTTCAGTTTACATTATCAAAGCCCTGTTAAATCTCAAATATCAAATCATATTTCTGCGAGCACAGCATGAATTTCAGGCATTTTTGATATTCACCAATACAATTACATATTTAATATATAAAACAATATATTCGAATTAGTTATTGCAATGGCGGGAACGTTTCTATGCGTTTACTCAGTATATCTCAGCTTTTGAGAGAGTCCTGAAGGCTCGTGCGGTGTTTTGGAAATAATTTTTGCAATGATCTTAGAATTAATTTTAAATTTTTATATAAATATTTGTGTACCATTGTTAGGTTGAGTTCAAATTATTTTTGTTATATCTATTTGTGTTTTGAATTGTCTTTTAATTGGGCAGTAGCCTGTTAGACAATAAAGCATTTATTAGTCTATACGAACAAACGTATTAGTAACGCCATCTCTTAGCAAAATTGACATTATTAACTGAAATACCTATTATAATTGTAAAAATTAATATATGATTCAAAGATGCTGCTGCTGGATACGTAATCACTCAATCAGTCACAGAGATAGTCACAAAGACTATTCGAGGACCACTTCTCGGCCAGAGCATAAAGTATCTGACTAGTATGTTCTATGATCTTTTTTTGTAACGGTCATTTTAATTATTTAAACAATAAAGATCCTTACGTCGACTAACTCCTGATGAAGCTCCCAATCTGATATTTTAAAAGTTTGTTGATTGTTTCTCTTTAAAAAAAAACATAAAACGTTCGTTAAAGAGTGAGAGAAAGTAAGAGTGCAGTGTATGGCTCTCCCCTGGGTGTGCACATGTCGCGCGGACTTCTTCACGGGCCTTTACCCCCTTGGCACAGGTGGATGCGCTCGACGGACCCGGAATATTGCACGTCCAAATTGGAATGTACGTTTGTCGCGCCAGCATACAAATGTTAACGCTTTTGTACCAATTAAAAGTGGCATTTTTAAAATACCAACAAAAAAAACTCGCCCCTTTTATTACTGTCATTTTTTGTTTCAGTTTAAGGGTTGCTTAACCGTTGCTAAATAATAAGTTTTCCATTATTTTTTTTAATAGGACTACCATACTACCATCTCCCAAACAAAATTCTGTTTCTAAAATTGATAGATTTTCTAAAATTGATAAAATAAAGATATAAAATGAATATGTTCAAGAATATTTTCTAGGTACACGTCCATAAATGCGTTTTTTTTTTCGTGTAAACCCAAGTACTTCTTAATACTTTTTCAAAAACTTTTCACAGAAAGAAACGCTATGGATATACACCCAGAAATAAATATACTAGCACAGGGTGTCCCAATAGTGAGATAACTAAGTAGCCTGTATAAATTAAATATATAATATGATATAATAAATTAAAATTAATTTTATTTATACAGGATGTCTCACAAAACCGTAGCGGAGTATAGTTTTGTTGTTTCTTATCGAACACCGTATATGTTATTGTCTGAATGATTGTGGCGTGTTCAATTTTTTTTTTTCTTTTTTTGGGTTTTTCGCCAGGATCTGAAACTGAAAAAAATATCAAAAATATCTGTTCTTACGTAAATAAAGAATCACTGGGTAAAAAAATAAAAACAAAACAGAGACAAATTTCCCAGTTATCCTTTTTTCAGTAATAAATTTACCTAAAGAACAAAATTTTAAAAAATACCAAATTTTTTAAAAAATAAATACAAACTTTTGACTTTAACGTTTCGGGGGTCTTCTCTTCCCGTTTTCAAAACGAATCTAAAAAATAAATTATATTAATTTCTACATATACTAAAAAGATAGAAAGTAAATTAATTGTTGTTGTTGGTTACTAATTTAATTCAGTTGAAGTTCGAGGTACTAAAGCATTAGTTTGAGTTTTTAAAAAAATAATAATATACATGTAAATAAGAAACAAAATATGTCTATTAAATATAATTAAATTATTTGTAAATAAAGAATCACTGGGTAAAAAAAATAAAAACAAAACAGAGACAAATTTCCCAGTTATTCTTTTTTCAGTAATAAATTTAATTAACGAACAAAATTTTAAAAAATACCAAAATTTTCTAAAATAAATACAAATGTTTGACGTTAACGTTTCGGGAGGTCTTCTCCTCCCATTTTCAAAACGAAACTAAAAAATAAATTATATTAATTTCTATATATACTAAAAAGATAGAAAGTAAATTAATTGTTGTTGGTTACTAATTTAATTCAGTTGAAGTTCGAGGTGCTAAAGCATTAGTTTGAGTTTTTTAAAAAATAATAATATACATATAAATAAGAAACAAAATATGTCTATTAAATATAATTAAATTATTGGTAGGGTGTCATGAGAAAGTTACGGTAACAAGGCTATCCGTTATGTTCAATTTAATCCTAAAAATTGTATTTGCACAGTGTATGGACGTGTATGTCCATAACATCAAGTTCTGAGTAAAGCTTATATAAAAAAAATGATAAATGTTATAAATAATAATCTTTTGTATATATATGATGACAGGTGGTTGTAAAAATTTTATGTTTTAAAATTAAGGGGGTTTATGTTTGAAAAATACAAAAAAAACAAATCAAAAATTCAAAATTCAAAAAATTACAGGCTGATAAAGTGGGTGATCTCAAAAAAATGAGGCGCCGTGGATGGTATGATTCCAATTCTCCCAGTGATCTGAAATAAAAAGAAAAGGTCGATTCTTAATCAGTAAAGGTATTGCTATAGTCCAGACCTCGGAAATGTAAAAAAAATGGGGTTTGAAAAAAAGATCCATTTTTTAACAGTTTTTTTTTTACTTTTAATAAAAATTTTATGTCTCTAGACTAGAATACCCCCCTAAATACGTTGTCCTGCTTGGAATCATTGATTTCGACGTTTAACGTCTTGCGGCACATTTAAATTTTTTTTTCAAACGTTGCTTTTATAGTATTCGTACAAAATGGTACGTAACAGGCACGATAACTAATTAGATTTGACATTTTTGAAAATGTATCAACGCACTGATGATAATAACAAGAATAAGTTGATTAAAAACTAAGACACTCGTATCAGCTGTCTGTAATGTCGAGGGGAACTAACATTGTGACGTCACACGCGCACGGATTTTTTCAGGAGTACTGTCAGCGCGTCATCCATACTAGATTTAAAATATATATTTTCAATTTGATATAACTTTTTAATTATAAGGAAAAAAATAATCATAGTTTTGTTTTAAAACTTGATTTATGATATTTCCATTTATGACGACATATTTACAAATAAAAAAGTTTTCAGTATAGTTAAAGCGGTCAGTTTGAATTAGAATACATCTAGTTAATCTTAATTTTAATCCAGAAGCGTTTGATTCTCACGACGATAACGATTCTGGTCGTTATATTGAGGTGTATTAAATGAGTGAAAAATCATAGTCCTTCGAAAGGGATCGGAATGATGAATATTTATGGGAGGTCGTCCCCAGAGCCCCCTGGCGGCCGTAAATGGTCGTCATTTAAATGCAAACGAGCCATTTCGATACCTGGACAGCGGGCGCGGTAGCTGACAAGATAAGCACCAGCTACCCGAGACAAAGCCAACTCGATACGGTTATCTGGGGACCGCTGGAAGAGTCGCGTGGCCGCGCCCGAGGGTCTCACGACGTTCCTCTTCACATTTGTTCTTTATTAGTGTCCTCTTTTCAGAAAACAGCTGGATTTTCATTACATAATGAAGAACAAAAAAGTCCAAACACCCAGTATACATATTTGAACTGAATATATACTTCTCGCTGTATGGCAAAGCTTAAACTTCAAATCTGATACGGTTTTTGTTTGTTTACCCTTACGAGGGTAGTGTGAAAACTTTCCAACCTCAATATGAAGATGGTGTTGCTCGTCAAAAATATTCTGTTAATACAATTCGGCATGCGTTGGCAGATAACTTTGAAATTTCAACTCTATTAAATGCTTAGTTGTTCTGTTTCAGTAAAAACACTAATGAGACGTCACTAACAACGTCCGTAAGAACGGAGGCAGGAGAAGTAAACTTAAAAAAGACGGTCAACGGAGAGTGAATGTATTGCGGTGGAGAATGGACGATCTAGATATAGCATTATTACTATATTTGGAAGAGAAGGAGTCGTCGGAAGACGAAAACTGTCGCTTGAAGGAGAGTGGGATATTTAGTAAATCGTGCTGCAGAGAAAATCAATCAACGTTTGCACTTTGTAAAGGTACGTTAGTTCATTGTGATACCTTAGAACAGTTTGTAAAGTATGGTAGGACGTGAGCGGTTTTGTTTTTTTTTTCGCTTTTTTGAAGTAAATATTCCATTTCAATATGGTGCAAAATATTAATGAACCTGGACCGTCTCAACCAACCAGAGTTTATTATTATAGTGATGAAGGGTTGCGCCTGATTCTAGAAAATAGTGATTTTTTTCAGAAAAGAAAAAAATCCAGCCAAGAGATGTAGATCCTGCAGTATTGAAGGCAAACGAACGGACACCATTTATCTATATCTATAATATCTATCTAATATATCTATAATAATTTTTTTTATTTTATTATTATTTTTATAAATATTTTTCGTATATTTTTAGACATTTACTTTTTACATCAAGAGAAAATGTTGTTTATGTCTTATATTTTAATAAACATTTTTTGTTACTGTTATTATTTTCCTTTCTTTTTTATTATTTTTTATTTTTTTTTTATTATTTTGCAGAACTACTGGAAGAAAGACCCTTTCTTACACCAAGAAGCAATTTCCAAAAGCCTAAGCCGGAATCGGTTTTTGATAATTTTGCGAGCGTTACATTTTTCAAGAGATCTTCAGCGTAGAGAACATATATCCAAAGAGAAACTACAGAAAATTCGCCCAGTAATAGATTTTTTTAATAATAGAACGGCTGAGATATATTATCCTGGGCGAGAATTGGCTCTAGATGAGTCAATGGTTTTGTGACGAGGAGACTTTTACATAATAAATACTCAAGATCGAAAATGCCTCCTTTCGACTTTAGATTGAACATAGTTCAATCTTTATTACCACATATAGATTCAGTGCCAGGCAGAACCAAAGAGGGCTCAGAGAGTCCCCCCTGAAATATGCCGCTTGTCACCCTGATTTCCTCAGTCTTAGTGGTACTTCCATTTTGCGGGAGACTTGCTTTTCGACAATTTATAAAAAATAAGCACCATAAATATACACACAATAAATACAAAAAATTGTTTGTACATACAATAGAAATGTTTCTAACAAATTCTAATATTTTCCATAATAAATACTCAGGATCGAAAATGCCTCCTTTCGACTTTAGATTGAATACAGTTCGATCTTTATTGCCACATATAGAAGAAAAAAAAAATTTACTGCAAAAGAAAATCTTCACAAAGTCGTAAAACGAAAATTTCTTCCCGAAAAGAAAAAAATTCCAGCCAAGAGATGTA
Source organism: Cosmopolites sordidus (assembly GCA_031761425.1). Lineage (NCBI taxonomy): Eukaryota > Metazoa > Arthropoda > Insecta > Coleoptera > Curculionidae > Cosmopolites > Cosmopolites sordidus. The sequence continues at coordinate 319,373 of JARFXV010000048.1, read as the reverse complement.
GATCCTGCAGATGTAGATCCTGCAGAAGGCAAACGGACGGACCCCATTTATGAATGTCCTGATTGTCCTTATCGTCCAGGATATTGTCTCAAATGCTGTTCAATCTATCACAATTATTTTCTTTTTATTTTATTATTATTAGTTTTGTAAATATTTTTCATAAAGTTTTAGACATTTGCTTTTTACATCAAGAGAAAATTAACTTTGCCAGCTTTGAAATTTAAACAAAAACAGTGGGCGGCGTCCGCGGAAATGTAACAAGTTCTTACCGGCAGTTGGTAATACACACAGTTCCCTTACTATCCAACCAAATACACTGCAAATTCTTCTTTCCATGAATATTACGCACTGGTTGTGATATTTAAGGCTGGCCTGGATCTACCCATAATTTTTTGTACTTTGGATTGTCAAAATAAATTCACTTTTCGTTACCTGTTACAACTCAATGTAAAAAACTTTTCTTTTCTAGCAAGCAAAACTTCCCAAGTGATATTTCGCCTTTCAATGTCTCCTTTCTTCAATTTTTATAGAGCCAATTCTCTCTCCTTCTGGATCTCTCCTTTCCAAATGTGTGTAGACGTTCAGAAATGGTGTATTGGAAAACACTCAATGTTTCTGCCAATTGTTTCAACATATGAATTGAGTCTTCATCCAATAATGCTTGCAAATCTGTATCTTCAAACTTTTTCGGCTGTCTTGGACGCTCTTTTATATCAAAATCACCCCTTTTAGCTTCAACAAACAATCGATAACTTTCAACTGCTGTTTTCTTCGAATGAAAGAAGGTTATTAAATTTCCCCGCAAAACGTCTTTTCTTTTCTGGTACATAATTCGACATATTCAGAGCTATGAATGTTTTTTTTTGCACAATGGCAATTAATAACGAACTGGTTTTTGATAGCATATCTGTACCCTCCAAAACACCACAGACGTCACTAGTATATTCCAACAAATGTACTAGTATCGCCATCTCTTAGCAAAACAGACATTATTAACCGAAACACCTATTCTATTCGTATGAACCTAAAATAACATAACAGTATGTTGTTTGAGTTAAGTTAAAAGTTATTTTAAATATAAAATAAATTTCATGGACATTCGTGCTTTTTGAATAACATTATATTTAGAAGCAGCTGCTTGATGTCATCAGATAACACTCTGTTAACAAACTTTATTTTACCAGGACACTATAAAAAGGAAATCTTTATATCCTGCTGGCAAATGTTGGTTTGACATACCACCATATTATTTTCATTGTTTAGTGACGACTTTTGCTAAAGGTGCTATGCTCCAATGGGACATATAATTTAACAAAAGATTAATCGAGAATTTGCCTTAAAATGAAGTTTTGTATGCTTTCAAATTTAAAGTTAATTTATTTACTAAAGTTGAAGAGATTTACCACTAAACGCCAAATCACTTTTTTTTAACTGCTCGACGCACGTTTCGCTAACCATGTTAGCATCATCAGGAGATGATTTAATCTCAGATTAAAAATCATTCTCATCTCGAGTAGTTGTAGTTTTACCTTTTGCTGTTCAGACACACCCATAATTCGCTACCGTAAGTCACTATTGGTGCTACCAGCGATTTAAAAACTTTAACTTTGATCTCCATGGTGTCAAAAATATTCTTGGTCAAGAAAGCGCAATAGGTGAATCATGTGCCTTTTTTCACACTGCTAAATGTAAGTGGAATAAATTCGTATGTGATACATATTTACAAGAGCAAGGTGGAAAACAGAGTGCTGAGAAAATGCTTTATCAAACAATTATCACATGCACTAATGAAATGGTGGTTTTCTGAACGCTCTATAATGACTGTGTTGCTAATGGATACCTAAAAACATTCTTGGATAAAGATGAGGGTGAACTTGAGCAAAAAAAACCAATTTGTGAGGCTGCGTTCCATGTAGGCGTAAAGGTAATAAAGTAACTACAATGAAGTCCGGTTTCTATAATAATGTGGTGTGTAAAAAGCATTCAAAGAACGTAATAAAGTGTATTGATACAAAAAAATATTTGATCAAACTGTTTGTTCAATTCTTCTATTGGAACCTTTGGTGTGAAACACTGAACTTGAAGAGATTTACCACTAAACACCAAATCACTATTTTTTAACTGGTCGACGCACGTTTCGCTAACCATGTTAGCATCATCAGGAGATGATTTAATCTCAGATTAAAAATCATGCTCATCTCGAGTAGTTGTAGTTTTACCTTTTGCTGTTCAGACACACCCATGATTCGCTACCGTAAGTCACTATTGGTGCTACCAGCGATTTAAAAACTTTAACTTTGATCTCCATGGTGTCAAAAATATTCTTGGTCAAGAAAAAGCAATAGGTGAATCATGTGCCTTTTTTCACACTGCTAAATGTAAGTGGAATAAATTCGTATGTGATACATATTTACAAGAGCAAGGTGGAAAACAGAGTGCTGAGAAAATGCTTTATCGAACAATTATCAAATGCACTAATGAAATGATGGTTTTCTGAACGCTCTATAATGACTGTGTTGCTAATGGATACCTAAGAACATTCTTGGATAAAGATGAGGGTGAACTTGAGCAAAAAAAACCAATTTGTGAGGCTGCGCTCCATGTAGGCGTAAAGGTAATAAAGTAACTACAATGAAGTCCGGTTTCTATAATAATGTTGTGTGTAGAAAGCATTCAAAGAACGTAATAAAGTGTATTGATACAAAAAAATATTTGATCAAACTGTTTGTTCAATTCTTCTATTGGAACCTTTGGTGTGAAACACTGAACTTGAAGAGATTTACCACTAAACACCAAATCACTTTTTTTTAACTGCTCGACGCACGTTTCGCTAACCATGTTAGCATCATCAGGAGATGATTTAATCTCAGATTAAAAATCATTCTCATCTCGAGTAGTTGTAGTTTTACCTTTTGCTGTTCAGACACACCCATGATTCGCTACCGTAAGTCACTATTGGTGCTACCAGCGATTTAAAAACTTTAACTTTGATCTCCATGGTGTCAAAAATATTCTTGGTCAAGAAAAAGCAATAGGTGAATCATGTGCCTTTTTTCACACTACTAAATGTAAGTGGAATAAATTCGTATGTGATACATATTTACAAGAGCAAGGTGGAAAACAGAGTGCTGAGAAAATGCTTTATCAAACAATTATCACATGCACTAATGAAATGATGGTTTTCTGAACGCTCTATAATGACTGTGTTGCTAATGGATACCTAAAAACATTCTTGGATAAAGATGAGGGTGAACTTGAGCAAAAAAACCAATTTGTGAGGCTGCGTTCCATGTAGTCGTAAAGGTAATATAGTAACTACAACGAAGTCCGGTTTCTATAATAATTTTGTGTGTAGAAAGCATTCAAAGAACGTAATAAAGTGTATTGATACAAAAAAATATTTGATCAAACTGGTTGTTGTTTGATTAAGTACCATAAAATAGAATAAAAAGGCTCACCCGGTCTACTGTTAAGAAATCCCGTACGAACTTTCCGAAGAACCCGATACTTTAATTGTTAATGTAGGTCACCGTCATGACGTGATAATGACCCGTTCCGTATCGGGTTCTCCTTATAAAAGATTAATGAAAAAATTAATTTGACGAATGCAGATCAGTAAAGGCACGGCCGAGAAAACCGCGACACTGACGTCAGCGGCCGGTCGGCCACTTTGGGAAAAACTGGAGTGCCAAAAACCGCAGAAAATGTGTGCCGTTGCCACGTTATATCACCCCATTGTTCTCCGGTCCTCGTGCCATTGTTTACCGATCATGACGACTCCGACGATTGACCTAATTATTCGAAGGTTGGTCACCCTCTTTTTCGGCTCCGGAAACATTATTTTAATCCGGTTAACGCAAAAGGAACGAGAACTACTCTTCAAAATGTTTTTTTTTTTGGATTTCGATCATATACATTGGTTAGTTTAAACACTGCCTGTTGTTTGAATTTTTCGACAAGATCTTCATCGCAATATTGGACATTTTATATGATACGAGGTGTAGCGATTAATAATTCTTAATTTTTCTTAAAAAAACATGTTTAATTTGGGAAAAAGGTAAAACATTGTTTATTCAACTCTCTGGCAATTTATGGCTTCCCTCACAAAAAACCGTAGATGGTCGAGTCATTAAGGCATTTTTTCACATCTCCGTAATTGTTGTAAAGTGTTTCATGGAAAGTGTGTGAGACATGGATAAAAACAAGTGGTAGTCAGAAGGGACTAAGTCTGGTGAGTACTGCAAAAGTTGCACCAGCCAAATGCAAAAATGGCGTTTGACCGCTCTGACAGCTTTCTTGTAGTCTTCGGTCGGGGTAAAAGTTGAATTTTTAACTTATAGGGGTGAAATTTATTTATTTTTTCAACTTAGGTTGTAGAACAATATGGTTCACTACCATTTCTGCAATTATGTTTGCGCTTTAAAAAGGTGCACTTTAAAAAAGCGCATCTCATACCGAGAAAAGTTTAATAAGTTCATAGTAACTATCGTACATTAGAAATGAAGTATTTTTAATGCAAAATACACTAGTGTTCTTGAAATTGATCTACCTCTGATTGTTTACATTGTAGAAATTTTGTTCTTGTATGTCGTAAACTTATGTTGGTTTTTCTAAATTATTTATATGTCTTATAATCTTTTTCAACTCAGGTTTTCAACTTAGGTTTTCTACTAATGGTGCCAATAAATAACAATATATTAATTATAGCTTCATTAAACCTCCAAGCCCATTAAACCAAAATAAATTAATAATTATCGTGGTATTTTTAGACGAGTTAACAAAAGAAAATTTTATTTGGCTTGCGCAACAAACCGCAATTTGTAAGAACGCAAATTTCGTACAGTTACGTGAATTAATTAAAGCTATAGTCATCGAGTTGCACAACACCGTTTGATGTTCTCCCCTAAAACGATCTCGAAAAAAGAGCCCCGACTTTCCTTTCGTCGAAATTAGATGTTGGAAAAGTTTGTGCATGGCTACTCTCGAAGAAAAGTGAAACCGCTCACACCGTCATGTGTGTCTTCTGTCACTTTTTACGAGGCTAATTACCACTCGTGTCAGTGGACGGATGGTCAGCGGACCATATTGTCATGGACCATGAAATCAGTTGACTCGACTATGGTCACCATACCGCTTCAAATCCCATTAATGTACACTTTTCTTTGTTGACGATCGAAATTACGCGGTTGTCTTGGAATATCTTGCAAAAATTTGTGGAAAGATTTCACGAAAAATCCTTAAAATTTGTCATAACCGGAAAAAAAAACACCAATTTGTTGGTATTCTCAGACTTTTTCTTGTAACTCTACTTTAAGTAAAGATATCCTAGTAAAAATATCACTCTTTATGAAGAAATTTGTTCTCAATCGGCAGGTGGTAAAATTCTTTTTTATCTTGAACAGTTTAATTTGTAAATATCACAAAAAATCCTTAAAATTTGTCATAACCGGAAAAAAAAAACACCAATTTGTTGGTATTCTCAGACTTTTTCTTGTAACTCTACTTTAAGTAAAGATATCCTAGCAAAAATATCACTCTTTATGAAGAAATTTGTTCTCAATCGACAGGTGGTAAAATTATTTTTTATCTTGAAGGGTTTAATTTGTAAATATCACAAAAAATCCTTAAAATTTGTCATAACCGGAAAAAAAACACCAATTTGTTGGTATTCTCAGACTTTTTCTTGTAACTCTACTTTAAGTAAAGATATCTTAGCAAAAATATCACTCTTTATGAAGAAATTTGTTCTCAATCGACAGGTGGTAAAATTATTTTTTATCTTGAACAGTTTAATTTGTAAATATCACAAAAAATCATTAAAATTTGTCATAACCGGAAAAAAAACACCAATTTGTTGGTATTCTCAGACTTTTTCTTGTAACTCTACTTTAAGTAAAGATATCCTAGCAAAAATATCACTCTTTATGAAGAAATTTGTTCTCAATCGACAGGTGGTAAAATTATTTTTTATCTTGAACAGTTTAGTTTGTAAATATCACAAAAAATCCTTAAAATTTGTCATAACCGGAAAAAAAACACCAATTTGTTGGTATTCTCAGACTTTTTCTTGTAACTCTACTTTAAGTAAAGATATCCTAGCAAAAATATCACTCTTTATGAAGAAATTTGTTCTCAATCGACAGGTGGTAAAATTATGTTTTATCTTGAACAGTTTAGTTTGTAAATATCACAAAAAATCCTTAAAATTTGTCATAACCGGAAAAAAAAACACCAATTTGTTGGTATTCTCAGACTTTTTCTTGTAACTCTACTTTAAGTAAAGATATCCTAGCAAAAATATCACTGTTTATAAAGAAATTTATTCTCAATCGACAGGTGGAAAAATTATTTTTTATCTTGAACGGTTTAATTTGTAAATATCACAAAAAATCCTTAAAATTTGTCATAACCGGAAAAAACACCAATTTGTTGGTAATCTCAGACTTTTTCTTGTAACTCTACCTTAAGTAAAGATATCCTAGCAAAAATATCACTGTTTATGAAGAAATTTATTCTCAATCGACAGGTGGTAAAATTATTTTTTATCATGAACAGTTTAATTTGTAAATATCACAAAAAATCCTTAAGATTTGTCATAACCGGAAAAAACACCAATTTGTTGGTATTCTCAGACTTTTTCTTGTAACTCTTCTTTAGGTGAAGACAACCTAGCAAAAGCATCACTGTTTATGAAGAAATGTATTCTCAATCGACTGGTGGTAAGATAATAAGGTGGGATATATTTTTACCAAAAATTATTGTCTTCCCAATTTTTAACGATATCTCGAAGACATTTAACTGTATTAGGAAACAAGGATATTTATCGTTTTTCTCGCGTTAAAAACAATTATATATAATTGTTTGAGTAGAAAGTCGAATTGGAGATATGGATTTTTTTCTATTTTCCCATATATACCAGAAAAAATTGCGATATTGCCCATTTTCAGACTTCAATGCCCAATGCCCAGACCCAAATGCCCGCCATTTCTTGTAACTTTACTTTAAGAAAAGATATCATAGCAAAAATACCAATCTTTATATATAATTTGGTGCTTTATCCATTGATAGTAAGAGACTTTTTTATCATAAATAGTTTAGGAGATATTAAGGTTCGAATATTTTTTTACCAAAAAAATATTTTTTTCCTAGTTTTTAACGATATCTCAAGAGCACATATTTATCGTTTTTCTCACTTTAAAAATGATGATATATCATTTTTTGAGCCCAACTAGAGATCTGAAAATTTTATTCCGTTTTTCCATAATACATATTCAGAAAAAATTGCGATTTTTGATCATTTTCAGACTTTTTTTGTAACTCTACTTTAAGGAAAGATATCTTAGCAAAAATACCACTCTTTTTATAGAATTTGTGGCTTTATCCACTAGTGGTAAGATACTATTTTTATCATGAATAATTTAAGAGATGAGGTTCGATATGTTTTACCAAAAAATACTTTCTTCCCAGATTTTAAGAATATCAATAACACTTAACTTTAAGAGTAAATTAGTAATATATCGTTTTTCTCACTTTAAAAAAATGACGATATATTATTGTTTGAGCCGAACTGGAGATCTGAGAATTGTTTTCAATTTTTCTATAATATATAGTCAGGAAAAATTGCGATTTTTGGCTATTTTCAGGTTTTTCCTTGTAACTCTACTTTAAGGGGGTATAGATAAATGTATTTATTTATTTATTTTTATTGTATTAATACATTCAAAATACACAAACTAATAAACAATATTTTAGTCATACATAATAATAATATCTCTGGCGCCGTTTAATAAACTAGGAATATTTTTATTGAGATTTATTAGGGCAATTAACATTATGCCGAAGGCCAACGAAATATCTTGAGACGGACTATAACATCAAATATGGGAGTACTTTTCATATAACGGAGTAGGTCTAATATTTTTGATAAAAGAAAATATATTTTTTTTTTTATTTATAAAACATCCCTGAGGAAGTTTTCCAAAATTACAATCTGACCAAAGTTGATCAATGAGTAATGTTGTACAAACCTAAGTTACTACAAAAGAAAAGGTGATTTTAAGAACTTACTCACTAGGATCCCTTAAATTAAATCCAATAACTTAATTACACCAATATTAACGTATACACCAGCACTATGCTCTGCTTTTTTACTAACACAAACGTTCAAACCAACTCAAAGGGTTTGGTCCTCTTAAGTCTTCTGATTTGACTTGCATTATCAAGGAGCTGGATGGCCTCGGTGTTCATTTCCAAGTCCCTATGGAGGTCACTGTTTCTGAAATACCAAGGGGCATTTGCAATGTTCCTTAGTACTTTGTTTTGGAATCGCTGGATTATTTCCAAGTTGTTCTTTTTGGCACAACCCCACAGCTGGATGCCATATGTCCATACGGGCTTTAGAATTTGTTTGTACAAGAGTACTTTGTTGTAGACTGATAGAGGGGAATTTCGTTCAAGCAGCCAATACATTTTTCTAAATTTGATGTCAAGTTCTTCTTTTTTCTTTTTGACTTGAGCTCTCCAGCGTAGCTTGGCATCTAATGTTATACCCAAATATTTTGCTGTATTAGCATATGGTACTTGGATATTATTTATACTAACGGGGATATGTTGATTTCTTTTGTTCGTGAAATTAATATGGGCGGATTTAGACTCATTTAATTTGATTCACCATTGCTTAGTCCAGTTGTTAATTTTATTAACTGAGGTTTGCAGGTTTATTGCCGCTTCTTCGTGGTCTACGCCTACAGCCATAATAGCAGTATCGTCAGCAAATGTTGCTATCGTGTCTGGGTCTAATTCAGGAATATCACTGTTATATAATAGGTAAAGGACTGGTCCCAATACACTACCTTGCGGTACTCCTGGTTTAATATTTTTTAGTTCAGAGTATGCATCTTCCTGTTTAACTCTGAAATATCTAGCTGAGATATAAGACTTTAATAATTGCGCAAACTGTTTAGGCAAAAGCTTGTTTAATTTGTAGTTGAGGCCCTCATGCCACACTTTATCGAAGGCTTGGGCCACATCGAGAAATACGGTAGAACATTTTTTTTTTCTTCCAGTGACTTTTCAATTATATTTGTTATCCTATGGACCTGGTCTATAGTTGAGTGGCTTTCTCTAAATCCAAACTGATGGTCTGGAATTATGTTTTTGTCTTCAATGATTGGCTTCAATCTTTTAAGGAATATTTTTTCAAACAGTTTTGAAATAACAGGTAGCAAGGAGATTGGCCTGTAAGATGAAACTTCATTCGGTGGTTTTCCGGGTTTTGGGATCATTATCATTTCTGCTACTTTCCATATCTTAGGTACATACTTTAATCTAAAAGATGCATTTATAAGATATGTAAGTTTTACTATAGCTTTACGAGGAAGCTGTTTCATGACTTCTCCCGTGATTAGGTCAAACCCTGGGGCTTTTTTTGTGTTGATGTTTTCTTCAATTTCTGATGCAATTTCTCTTGGGGTAACAGGTCTTCTTATAAAAGAAAATATGACAAAAAAAAAATGTACTTAAGAATCTTAGAGATGATTAGCTACCTTACACTAAAGAGAATAAACCTGTACAGTGGGTCTGCCAACTACCAACCATTGATACCAAACATACAGGTCATGTGGTGAAAGAGTGTTTCGAGAGGATATATATTATTATTATAAGTGTTAGAGTGGCCTTCATATACTCCAGATCTAAATCTGATCGAGATCCTTAGGAAAAAGTTAAAACGGCGTCTTGCTGGTAAAAAATAGCAAACAAGACAACAATGTGGCAAGAGATTAAAACAGTTTTAGAGAACTGATTATTTTTTTTTATGATTTGTAATAAAAATTCTGGTCATTTTTTTGACAACATAATTTTTCCTAAAATACTTCATCAATTATGATTAATGTAATTGTTTATATTCTGACTAACATCATGTGATGGTTGAAATATCAGTGGAAGATCGTTAAACATTAGAAAACAAAATAAAGGAATAATTTTTCAGTTTTAATATCTTCATTAGCACAGTCGATAAGTTTAAATAACTTTTTACCAAGATGGACCTTTTTTTAAATGTTTAACGATATTTGGAGCAAAATAAATCTCACTGAAAAACATTATCATTGCAGATGTCGGTCAGGACAAATCCCCATTATTTCCCAGATATAGTATAATCGGATAAATAATCGTCTCTGAGATTTTTCTTTGAACTGAAATTCTTTGAACAGAAAAGTTATCCAAAATACAGATAAGACTCCAACGATATTATCTCGAACTTCCACAGCCATTAATAAAAACGTTCAGTGTCACATGACATTTTTTGCATTGAAAAGTCGCACGAATTTTAAAACCAGATCAAATAGAACAACTATCAAGCTAAACGGTATTCCACATATAAAAAAAAATCGAGAGCATGCAACAAGAACTGTTTTAATATCGAGATGACGATAAAGATAGCCGCCTTTCTTGCTTCTAGTTTTAATAATAATTCAACATCGAAACAGTTACATTTTAAATATGTGTGAACTTTCAACTAATTGCAAATTAAAATGGAGTTCCTTCCTTTGCTTAACAGTTACTAGACATTGATGAAGAAAAATACGCTCTAAAGAGACGAGAACAGATTGACTGCACCAATATTACTTTAGTAGGGAATCGTCTAATAATCGTAAATTAATATTTTTTTCTGACAATAAAACTACATATAAGCTGGTTATTACACAGGCTGCATTTTCTAATTGATTTTTAGTACTTTCTTATACAGGGTGTTTCGTATCGGTATGATCAAAGTATGTCTAGACTTCAACATAGTGCCGGCTCTCGATCCGGCATCATTTCTGACGATGAAGCTGCCAAAGAAGGAACTGCTCTTGGTACGGGTGGGCTTGGAGCCTTCCTTAAAAAAGTCATCGTCCACTTGGACTGGGGGTTTCTTTTTGGTTCATGACTTGTGGGTTTTTAAAGTGGGAAGGCGTAGAAGAAAAGAGTGCTGCTGAAGATATTTTTACTTTCCCCTTTCTCTTTACTTTTCGTTCTATTGAAACCCTATACAGGAGGTGAAAGAAATTCGAAAAGTTCAAAAACATATCAGTCTTATGAAAAAAAAAGGTTTATTGTACACATTTTTGTCGGTGAATCTTCATGTTTGCAATTAAAAGTTGATTATTTTTATATAAAAAGTACTACTCAGTCAGTACACACCTAGCAAAAACGCTCCGTACCCGTCAAATCAGCGTTTAAAACTAATTATCTGTACGCTTGGTCGCAGGGAATCTACGTCCAAATCGCATGATTTATAAAACAGTTAAACCCCCGAATTCAGGCAACCAACAAAACATGTAAAACTAACGACGAGATAATATGACGTGGCGTACGGTCGCTGGGGGTAAACGTCCGACCAACGATGTAAAAATTGTGGCGAGGGGATGGAATTTTTATCCGCATTATTTGGTGCAATGAGTCGACAGACGTTCTTTTACATTTGGAGATTTTAATTTTTAATAACATCTTAAAATGAGTAAAAGGAAAGAAAATTAACGGAAATAAAATATGGTGTTTTGCTCTGAAAAATTATTTAATGTGATAAATGCTGGAGAGGCGGCACCCAACGCCCTCCCTCACGAGCCGCCACTGATGTCAGCTATCTCCTGCAGCTTTATTTTACGATTTTGCGAAATAATTGGGTTGATTTTCCTGGGACGGACTCCGGGTAATGTTTATCAAGCAATTGTTTTGCTTCAACGGTATTTTTCTTCATCAAAAAGCAATGCTTAATCAACACATAAAATTCTTTTTTTTTTCGTTCTTTTGAAAATAACATTAACGAATTGATAAATTTGGATCTTCATCAGCACTGGTTTTTAAACCCACAGGTTTTTATCTTGTTTTTATTTTAACATGGAGCAGCATGAAATACGTTCGGAATTTGTCGATAATATTGATTGTACGATTATGTGCACTATAAAATTCTGTGCTCTGTAAGTTTGCCGCACGGAAGACTGATTTTGAAAATAAATTTCGATAATTTGTAAGCGTTCCATAATAATTTGCCAGATTATATTGAGTAACTTTAACATTATAGGCGCTCAAACTCATAGTTTGTTTTACAGCGACCCCTATAGGAAGTTTGAACCTTTAGAATCGATAGATATTGTTCGTATTATACTTAGAAAATAAACCTATAAAAACCGGGATTACAATTGAAATAAATTTAACGATTCTGTCTGTTTTACGGACGTCCATATGTTTAGCTCCAACGTTAGGGTCGTTGTTTCCGACCACTTCGTTATTTTCTACAGTAAAAAAAAATTCTTGTGACTATAATAAACTACAAACAATTTAGCACTAACAATTTAGCAGCAATTATTATCAATATTTACTGCCTTAAACAATATCTATTGTTTTTTCTGCATAATTACTGACACAACAAAAAAAAAAGAACTATACTACATTTATTAGCATCGTTTGTAGGCAAAAATAACCAAAAAAAATCGAGAATTCTTTAATGCGGGTTCCAGCGTTATACAGCTGATTTTTTTTCTATCCAAACTTGTTCCACTACGTTTACACAGTATATTGGTGCAAACGATCCATCTCCCTTTCATAACCTTGCGCTCATCCGAACAAAAGATCCCACACTTAAAAAAAAACTCCCATGGAAGTGCGGAAATTTTACCTCAATTATGGTGTTCAAGGAGAGGTTGAACCTCGGCCGTCCCTCGCCCCTCCACCGCCCCCACCGCCATCATCATCCTCGATCTAGATGAGGATTTCTTTTTAATTGCCGTATAATTTTCTAGGTCGCGTTCTGCGCTTACCTTTTGCCTCTGACTCGGCGTAGTCGCGGGGCAGGAAGTCGACGATTGTTAGGACGACGGCGTAGTTTTTGGTTCCACCGTCGCTGCTCTCCCCGCTGCCCGACCGCTGCCGTAGTCGACCCCACTTCCGCTGACCCTTGCCGTCACGTCCGGTCGGCGGCAGGTTTGCACTCGCTCTCTCATGTTTATTCATCCGATCATTAAATAAAATTAAGTATGTGGAGGGTACGAACTATAGACGAAGACACTGTATAATATACTTATTTAGAAAGTTGTTGATAGCGTTAAAAAATAGAAGAAAAAACATATATACAGGGTGTCCCAGAATATGTGGGTAATCTCTCGGTTTTAGATAGAAACATTCCTATACACTTTTCCTATACACTTTTTTTCACAACAACAATTCCTATACACTTTTTTTCCTACGGGTTCATAACGGACGTCGCTAGAAATCGTACGATAACACCCTGCACAACAATAATATTTTCGGACAGCTTAAACAAACCTTAAACTAACAAAAAGTTCTCTTGATCGACATCGATAAAATAAACTGTTTACGAAAAAACAAAACCTTCAATAAATATGGGATTTTGCATTGGTTGTTATCTTCATAAAATTCCTTATTTGTTGCTATGTTTTTTTTTATATGTACCGATTTAAATAAGCATCTTTATTGCAGTATCAGTTGAAAATAGAGTGTTTTGAAATTTTCGATCTTTTTTCTTCTTTTTCTTCTTGGCTAATCAATTATGAATGGAATTTACGTTTGCTGAATATGCTGACATGCTTTTAATGTATGGGCTTGCATCATGAAATGCCCTACAAGCCAGAAGGCTTTATGAAGAACGATTTCCCAATAGAAGAATACCTGATAGGAAAGCCTTTGAAAGAATAGATCGTCATTTGAGGGATACAGGTAAACACTACGATGTTTTATTTTTTACTTGTACTAATCGAATGACGGAGATTTAATGTAAAGTGTCGCAAACAATTTATGAAAGGTTTGACAAAGCCAGCCACAACCGTGGGAATCAAATCCATCGCTGTAAGGGTGCTGAAGAGTCCGAAAATTGGCTGTCGAGTTTGATTACGCAAAATCGACGGTCTCTAGAATCCTTATAGCGCGACAGTTGCATCCGTGTCATCTTCAAAAAGTCCTATGCGTTTCTTCCTGAAGACTTTCCACGGAGGATAGAATTTTTTAACTGGATTTTAGAGCAGCACAGAAACGATGCAAATGTCATTAGTTTAGTTCTATTTTCGGACGAAGCTGGATTTTCTACAAACCACATCATAAACTCTCATAATTTGCATTTATGGGCACAGGAAAACCCCCATGCTTCTATTGTAACGCATCATCAGCATCAATTTGAACCCAATAACGTGTAGGCCGCTATCATCGGGCAACATTTAATTGGATCATTTGTATTGCCAATAAGATTAAGGCGGCAACTTTATTTGGAATTTCTTCAAAACAATTTGCCAGAACTGTTAGAAGATCTATCTTTAGTCTAGCAGTTCGAGAGATAGATCCATGAGGACCAATGGCTGGGCCTCTTCGATCACGTGACCTAAATTCATTAGATTTTTTTTTGTTGGGCTATTTAAAAAATTTAGTCTGTGCCAATCCAATAACAATCGAGAAAACTTATTGGAAATGATTAATTTTTATCGTAGCGATATAAGGACTAATTTTGAGGCATTGGGGAGGATTCAATAATCTTCAATTCTTAGAGCTAAGGAATGCGTAAGAATAGAAGGAGCTCATGTTGAGCCGACATACAAAACTGTTCAATAAAAACCATATTGAACATTTTTTTTTCTCGTAAACAGTTCATTTCATTGATGTAGATCGAGAGAACTTTTTTTTAGTTTAAAGTTTAAGCTGTCCGAAAATATTATTGTTATACCTGTGTAGTATAGGAGGTCAATAATATATATATATATATATATATATATATATATATATATATATATATATATATATATATATATATATATATATATATATAATATATAATATAATATATATTTTATATATATATATATATATATATATATATATATATATATATATATATATATATATATATATAAAATATTTCTAAACTCCAACTGACGTGCTCAGATCATTGCTCTCACTCTTATAGACTGCCGGCGACTGCGCAGATTGTTTCGGGGTAGTTGAGACTATTTGCGGCGCTCGACAACGCTGTCGGGCGTCCGTTTGTTGCTTTCTCTTTCTCGTCGCCACGTTGCCGTGTTTCTTCTTTTTTCAGGAGCGATTTCCATGCTTTTGGAATGTTGCAAGCGTCGTTTCGCGTATTTAGCTCATCACTTTCTTCCATTTCAAGGGCTTCTCTGATTGTTCGGTTATAGAAGTTCGGATATAGAAGATAGTGGTGAGCCAAATGCGCGAAACGACGCTCGCAACATTCCAAAAACATGGAAATCGCTTTTGGAAAAAAAAAGAACAGGGCAACGGCAAGGAAGAAAAATCAATAAATCGGCGGCCGACAACGTTGCCGAGCGTCGCGAATAGTCCCGAACCACCTGAATACAATCTGCGCAATCGCCGGCCGCCTATAAGAGTGAGCGCAACAACCAGTGTACCTCAATTGCCGGAAAATGCCGAATGAGATGTTGGTAAAGCGTCGTGATTCTTCACAGAATCAACGGATCGACACCTGGAATGATTTACAAACATTAGTTTCCTCTACCATCCGAGATCATATATATATATATATATATATATATATATATATATATATATATATATATATATATATATATATATATATATATATATAGTCCAATTTTATGAAAATAGGAGTAGAGCTAAAGTAGAAATAATTAAATGGATTGCTGCAATTAAAGAGGACCTAAGATCAGCAAATATTACACAAAGTGAAATTCAGGATAGAGGCTGTTTCAGACACAAGGTTGACGTTTGGAAGGTTGGCCAGAGAGAAAAATGTAGGAAGACTGGAACAACTTGGTCTGACGAAAGAAAAAAAGCTCATAGCGAAAGAATGAAATTAGTATGGGCGCAAAGGAAGGCTAACAACAACAAACGCCTCTAATTGTACTTCGCGTGGTCCACCCGGGCCCATACGTGAATAATAATAAATAATATATATATATATATATATATATATATATATATATATATATATATATATATATATATATATATATATATATATATATATATATATATATATATATATATAAAAATATTCGGACTTTAACAATTTCATAAATTTAACCAACGAAGTGTATGCCTCATTTTGAAGAAAAAGTTTCCATAGAACATGTATCCAAAATGCAACCATTTCCGTAGAAAACAGGACTAAACTTTCTGAAAATTTCTCAACAGTTGGCAATGTCGCCTCGTCGTATTTATATCGCTCAAACGAAATTCAATTTTTTGTTTCATTGGTCTATTGAGGTGTTATTTAAAAATAAAATGTAATATTCCCAAAGCCGTTCATTGGATACATTTCAGTATAAATTTGGTTTGTATTGTTACAAAAAAAACTTACATATTATTGTCATTTAATGACAAAGTTGAAATTACTAGCACTAATTTTTCATGCCATAACACCAGGACTTGTTAAACGAATCACGCTCCATTAAGAAAGACATGGGTAATTGTTTTATTACATTTACTTTTCAACATGTGAACATGCAAGAAACTTCGTCGGTTCATCAAATATTGACCCAAAAATTTTAATTCCTTTAATTTTTGGTCATGCATGGTATAAAAAACTGTATGAGCTGTGAAATCGAAACTAATAACCGTGGCGATTTAAAATTTGACAGTTGACGGTCCGAGAAAGTATCTGAAACAGCGCCATCTATCCATAATCATACACAATTTGCTGCTGAAAAGTTGAAAATAAAAATTCAAAAAGAAATCATCGCAATTCCTGCGGAAATATTACGTCGCGTATGTAACATATAAAGTGAAACTGAAGACTGTTTTCATGCGTTATCGTAAAAAATTAAATTGTTTTTTTTCCTGTCACAGATAAAGTCAGTACTACTTACTTTTAGACCGTTCATGTCGGCCCTTCTCTGACAAATTTAGTGACCTTTTCCGGGTCGTTGGTCCGGCACCAACTACCCCGTTTCCGTTTTCTCACGGATCTTCGGGGGCCCTTCGTTCGGCGAGGGGGTTCTTCGTCGGCCTGCAACACCCATACATTCACCGCGGATGACCTCATCGAGTCTAGCTCGACCTTCGCACCGTTAATTGGAACGATGAGTCGAAGATTTTAGCGACACGATCGATCGCCTTTCACGGTCCCCATTTCCTCAGGAAGGCGACGAAGAAGAACAACATAAATTCGGTAACAATCAAAAAATATTTAGTTTTCGTATTAACTGCAAAAACTGCATGTTGGATGGAAATACGTAACGTAAAAATGCCACGCTAATATGTTTCACCACATATTAAAATGTTTCATTTTCTTTTAGATTCACAGTATGTTGGAAAAATAACGGAAATGTTTAAATAAAAAAAAAAGCAATTAGTTTTTTTGGTAAAATTATTTATTTTTATTCAAAGTACATCCCTTCCGCATCAATACACCGTAGTATGAGCTTCGGGACCAGGAAATAGTCACACGGGGATAAATCAGGCGAATTCGGAGGGTGTTGAAGCACACGGGCTTGTTTTTCGCCTAAAATTCACGAACAGCAACGGTCATGAAGCACAGAGTTTCCGTTTCTTTAAATCACCTGTCAAAATTGCGTGAATCATGTTTTTGGTCGTATTTAATTCCCTCGCAATGCATCTGACAGTCACATTCGCATCACAAGCGATCATTTCACACATTTTTTCCACCAACTCATCACGATATTTGTTTGTTGGCCGGTCTGGCTTTTGAGTCGTCTTCCAAAGCATCACCACCGTACTGTATCATATCGTATACCGCTCTAATAGACATGTATGGGTTAAACAATCATCCCCATAAACTTTTCCCATCAATTCAAATGTTTCTGTAAATATTTTATTCAGCTTGAAACAAATTTTAATATTAACTCTTTCTTCCATCGAATGTTTATGACGAGATGACAAAAGGTACTGTCTCTTTAAGCTGTATAACTCGACAATCCGTTGTTCAATATAATAATAACATAGTAGAAAATCTTTCAACTCAGACGTTCGACAATCCAGAACAAGATCTTTTCAATAAAGGGCGCAATTTTGCTTTGCCGGCATCCAGCAGTGCTTTGGAGGATATGGTAGCCGGTATTGAAACTGGTATTAAACACTTACCGGAGTCTTCGTAAGCTCTCGTCAAAAAGTCATGTAAAAGCAAAATTGCAAAAAATATTTCAAATAAAAATGAAAAAATGCCAAATATTTCTAAGATGGTCAAGCGTCTGCGAGAGAAGGATTGTTTTTATTTAAAACCTGATAAGAGAAATAAGGTTGTAGTAATGGACAAACCTAATTACTTTAAACGTGTTGACAAATTAATTCAACACGGTCCTTATAAACGATTACCTAGAAATCTATTGTTAAAAATGATTAACGAAGTCAGAGATACATTGAAATCTTGTCACAGCCTTATTTCTCCGTCTCTGAAAAGCAAACTACATGTTTCTAATCCAAAAGTGCCAAGATTGTATGCTCTACTAAAAATTCATAAACCAGAAAAATCATTGAGACCAATTGTATCAGCCATTGATTCTCCAACATACAACTTGGCAAAGTGGTTAACAAATGAATTTGAAAATTTACCAAACCAACTACCTTCCTGTTCTGTGATAAACTCAACCAAATTCATAGAAGAAGTAAAAAACACACATCTACAGGAAGGTGAGGTTTTGGTTTCCTTTGACGTTTCATCGTTGTTTCCGAGTGTCCCCATTTCACATACCTTGAACTACCTGAGGGAGTTACTCGAGTTGAACGGTTTTAATAATTAGATTGTTTCTGAGTACATCTCCTTAACAAGATTATGTATGAAGCAAAATTGTTTTCAGCTTAATAACAGGTTTTATGTACAACAAAAAGGAATGGCAATCCTCTGTCACCAAGCGTTATAGTGTCAGGACCCACCCAAAATTGTTGAGATTAAATTAGAATGTTTTGTCCCATACACCTTACACACCAGACATCGCACCCTGCCAATTTTTAGCAAAATTGCTTTAGGGACCAACCACTACATTGGCCCAAAGTATCCACGAACTGTCCACGGCCAACTGTTAGCCTTCAATCAAACCGAAAACTTTTCTAATCATCCTCGTATACATATTATATTCTAAAACGAACGATAATTACAAGATGGCATCAAATCGCTAAAGAAAACGAAAAAGCAGAAAATCCGAAACGGTTTTTGTCACGAGCTGCTCGCCCCAATAATCCGGAAAAATGGAGGAAAGTTGGACCGGGCACGGTTATTTGAACCGAAAAATGAAGACGGTTTCGAAACCGAGATACGGTTTCGTTGTGCAGCGACATCACCGCTCGGAAGAGTCGTTTTTTTGATTCATTCAGGCATCGATTCAACAGTCCGGTGCTTCTATTAGCATAGAGATCGGCAGGGAGCTTCCACACCACTCCAACTAATGGAGATATAATTACAGTGCGACAGTACGGGCAGAATCGGAAGATTTCTGTTTAAAAGTGGGTTCCCAGGCGAAGACAATAGGTCGAAATGGGTCACTTCACGAAAATTTCGACGACCACGACAAGAAATCTGTGCTCGTTCGATAGTTCATCATGAGAAAAACAAACTAACAAAGCGATTCCATTATTACACAATTTATACTACATTTTTTATTATAGTTAATAATATTTTTTGAACTCGGTACTAATGCGTTACTTCCTATTCGAAATTAGTACGTTACCCTGCGTCTCCTGCAAAATAACCACACAATATTACTGAAAACAACCTTAATTAAAGGCAGGATTTTTATTTTGTATTATTTGAAGCAGAAAGACGGCGCTTCAAAATAATTATGATTCGAATTGGTTTTGCAAACGATGAAACGTAAATTGCATAGATAAAACAAAGTTGTCTAATTTTCATTAATATTTTTCTCTAAAACATAGCGCGTTACACTATAGTTGTTTACAAAGAATGAAGAAGCTACAGGCTAGCGAAACACATTATGTTTTAGAGAAAAATGTAAGTGGAAATTAGACATTAGATACAATTTAGTACGAATTTCCATCAAAAATTCCGCAACCATCCTCAATGAAACGAAAGACCGAGAATTAAAAACCAGTAAATATTTACAAAATTGTTTTACTTTAACAGACATATAAGATGATCTCTCGCTATATTCCAATATACGTCATTTCCAATATATATATTAAAGCTTATTATATAAAATTAAATAATCTTACTCTATATTGATTAGCTCTAATACCTTTTAAATTTATCTCCACCATGATCTAAATCAGTGTTTCAATATAATACTGATCTATTCTACGTTATATTGGTTGGTTCCAACAGACACATAATTTGAAAGTCATACTAATTTGTTCCACATTAAACTGGTCAGTTCCAATTTATTTCACCAAATCTAATGTTCAGCAGTGAACTATATTCTAATCTGTTCCATTCTCAATTGATCAGTTCCAATAAATTTTATATCGCTCCACCATATTCCTACTGTAGTTCTACATTTCCTAATGCCAACAAGTTTATTTGCCAATCTCCAATTAGTCTGTTCTCCTACACGTCCTCTTTTAGATAGTTTCATTCTTCAAACATCACAAAATAGTCTTTTGCAACTATGCTAGTGTGTTCCATTCCCTATTGACCAGTTCGGTTAATGTCATATTAGATGATCTATCGCTGTATTCCGTTATACATTAGTCGGTTCCAATCTATATTAAACTTTTTATATTAGATTAAATCATTTTACTCTTACTTTGCTAGTGTATTCCAATCCCTATTGACCAGTTCTGTTAATTTCATATTAGATGATCTGTCACTGTATTCCATTATACATTAGTCGGTTCCAATCTATATTAAACCTTTTTAAATTAGATTAGATCATCTTAGTCTATATTAATTTGCTGTAATACCTTTTAAATTTATCTCCACCATGATCTAAATCAGTGTATCAATATAATACTGATCTATTCCACGTTATATTGGTTGGTTCTAACAGACACATAATTTGAAAGCCATACTAACTTGTTCCACATTAAACTGGTCAGTTCCAATTTATTTCACCAAATCTAACGTTCAGCAGTGAACTATATTCTAATCTGTTCCATTCTCAATTGATCAGTTCCAATAAATTTTATATCGCTCCACCATATTCCTACTGTAGTTCTACATTTCCTAATTCCAACTAGTTTATTTGCCAATCTCCAATTAGTCTGTTCTCCTACACGTCCCGTTTTAGATAGTTTCATTCTTCAACTCGTCACAAAATAGTCGTTTGTAACTATGCTAGTGTGTTCCATTCTCTATTGACCAGTTCAGTTAATGCCATATTAGATGATCTATCGCTGTATTCCATTATACATTAGTCGGTTCCAATCTATATTAAACTTTTTATATTAGATTAAATCATTTTACTCTTACTTTGCTAGTGTGTTCCAATCCCTATTGACCAGTTCTGTTAATTTCATATTAGATGATCTGTCACTGTTTCCATTATATATTAGTCGGTTCCAATCTATATTAAACCTTTTTAAATTAGATTAGATCATCTTAGTCTATATTAATTTGCTGTAATACCTTTTAAATTTATCTCCACCATGATCTAAATCAGTGTATCAATATAATACTGATCTATTCCACGTTATATTGGTTGGTTCTAACAGACACATAATTTGAAAGCCATACTAATTTGTTCCACATTAAACTGGTCAGTTCCAATTTATTTCACCAAATCTAACGTTCAGCAGTGAACTATATTCTAATCTGTTCCATTCTCAATTGATCAGTTCCAATAAATTTTATATCGCTCCACCATATTCCTACTGTAGTTCTACATTTCCTAATTCCAACTAGTTTATTTGCCAATCTCCAATTAGTCTGTTCTCCTACACGTCCCGTTTTAGATAGTTTCATTCTTCAACTCGTCACAAAATAGTCGTTTGTAACTATGCTAGTGTGTTCCATTCTCTATTGACCAGTTCAGTTAATGCCATATTAGATGATCTATCGCTGTATTCCATTATACATTAGTCGGTTCCAATCTATATTAAACTTTTTATATTAGATTAAATCATTTTACTCTTACTTTGCTAGTGTGTTCCAATCCCTATTGACCAGTTCTGTTAATTTCATATTAGATGATCTGTCACTGTTTCCATTATATATTAGTCGGTTCCAATCTATATTAAACTTTTTATATTAGATTAAATCATTTTACTCTTACTTTGCTAGTGTGTTCCAATCCCTATTGACCAGTTCTGTTAATTTCATATTAGATGATCTGTCACTGTTTCCATTATATATTAGTCGGTTCCAATCTATATTAAACCTTTTTAAATTAGATTAGATCATCTTAGTCTATATTAATTTGCTGTAATACCTTTTAAATTTATCTCCACCATGATCTAAATCAGTGTATCAATATAATACTGATCTATTCCACGTTATATTGGTTGGTTCTAACAGACACATAATTTGAAAGCCATACTAACTTGTTCCACATTAAACTGGTCAGTTCCAATTTATTTCACCAAATCTAACGTTCAGCAGTGAACTATATTCTAATCTGTTCCATTCTCAATTGATCAGTTCCAATAAATTTTATATCGCTCCACCATATTCCTACTGTAGTTCTACATTTCCTAATGCCAACAAGTTTATTTGCCAATCTCCAATTAGTCTGTTCTCCTACACGTCCTCTTTTAGATAGTTTCATTCTTCAAACATCACAAAATAGTCTTTTGCAACTATGCTAGTGTGTTCCATTCCCTATTGACCAGTTCGGTTAATGTCATATTAGATGATCTATCGCTGTATTCCGTTATACATTAGTCGGTTCCAATCTATATTAAACTTTTTATATTAGATTAAATCATTTTACTCTTACTTTGCTAGTGTGTTCCAATCCCTATTGACCAGTTCTGTTAATTTCATATTAGATGATCTGTCACTGTTTCCATTATATATTAGTCGGTTCCAATCTATATTAAACTTTTTATATTAGATTAAATCATTTTACTCTTACTTTGCTAGTGTGTTCCAATCCCTATTGACCAGTTCTGTTAATTTCATATTAGATGATCTGTCACTGTTTCCATTATATATTAGTCGGTTCCAATCTATATTAAACCTTTTTAAATTAGATTAGATCATCTTAGTCTATATTAATTTGCTGTAATACCTTTTAAATTTATCTCCACCATGATCTAAATCAGTGTATCAATATAATACTGATCTATTCCACGTTATATTGGTTGGTTCTAACAGACACATAATTTGAAAGCCATACTAACTTGTTCCACATTAAACTGGTCAGTTCCAATTTATTTCACCAAATCTAACGTTCAGCAGTGAACTATATTCTAATCTGTTCCATTCTCAATTGATCAGTTCCAATAAATTTTATATCGCTCCACCATATTCCTACTGTAGTTCTACATTTCCTAATTCCAACTAGTTTATTTGCCAATCTCCAATTAGTCTGTTCTCCTACACGTCCCGTTTTAGATAGTTTCATTCTTCAACTCGTCACAAAATAGTCGTTTGTAACTATGCTAGTGTGTTCCATTCTCTATTGACCAGTTCAGTTAATGCCATATTAGATGATCTATCGCTGTATTCCATTATACATTAGTCGGTTCCAATCTATATTAAACTTTTTATATTAGATTAAATCATTTTACTCTTACTTTGCTAGTGTGTTCCAATCCCTATTGACCAGTTCTGTTAATTTCATATTAGATGATCTGTCACTGTTTCCATTATATATTAGTCGGTTCCAATCTATATTAAACTTTTTATATTAGATTAAATCATTTTACTCTTACTTTGCTAGTGTGTTCCAATCCCTATTGACCAGTTCTGTTAATTTCATATTAGATGATCTGTCACTGTTTCCATTATATATTAGTCGGTTCCAATCTATATTAAACCTTTTTAAATTAGATTAGATCATCTTAGTCTATATTAATTTGCTGTAATACCTTTTAAATTTATCTCCACCATGATCTAAATCAGTGTATCAATATAATACTGATCTATTCCACGTTATATTGGTTGGTTCTAACAGACACATAATTTGAAAGCCATACTAACTTGTTCCACATTAAACTGGTCAGTTCCAATTTATTTCACCAAATCTAACGTTCAGCAGTGAACTATATTCTAATCTGTTCCATTCTCAATTGATCAGTTCCAATAAATTTTATATCGCTCCACCATATTCCTACTGTAGTTCTACATTTCCTAATTCCAACTAGTTTATTTGCCAATCTCCAATTAGTCTGTTCTCCTACACGTCCCGTTTTAGATAGTTTCATTCTTCAACTCGTCACAAAATAGTCGTTTGTAACTATGCTAGTGTGTTCCATTCTCTATTGACCAGTTCAGTTAATGCCATATTAGATGATCTATCGCTGTATTCCATTATACATTAGTCGGTTCCAATCTATATTAAACTTTTTATATTAGATTAAATCATTTTACTCTTACTTTGCTAGTGTGTTCCAATCCCTATTGACCAGTTCTGTTAATTTCATATTAGATGATCTGTCACTGTTTCCATTATATATTAGTCGGTTCCAATCTATATTAAACCTTTTTAAATTAGATTAGATCATCTTAGTCTATATTAATTTGCTGTAATACCTTTTAAATTTATCTCCACCATGATCTAAATCAGTGTATCAATATAATACTGATCTATTCCACGTTATATTGGTTGGTTCTAACAGACACATAATTTGAAAGCCATACTAATTTGTTCCACATTAAACTGGTCAGTTCCAATTTATTTCACCAAATCTAATGTTCAGCAGTGAACTATATTCTAATCTGTTCCATTCTCAATTGATCAGTTCCAATAAATTTTATATCGCTCCACCATATTCCTACTGTAGTTCTACATTTCCTAATTCCAACTAGTTTATTTGCCAATCTCCAATTAGTCTGTTCTCCTACACGTCCCCTTTTAGATAGTTTCATTCTTCAACTCGTCACAAAATAGTCGTTTGTAACTATGCTAGTGTGTTCCATTCTCTATTGACCAGTTCAGTTAATGTCATATTAGATGATCTATCGCTGTATTCCATTATATATTAGTCGGTTCCAACCTATATTACACTTTTTATATTAAATTAAATCATTTTACTCTTACTTTGTTAGTGTGTTCCAATCCCTATTGACCAGTTCTGTTAATTTCATATTAGATGATCTGTCACTGTTTCCATTATATATTAGTCAGTTCCAATCTATATTAAACCTTTTTAGATTACATTTTAAATTTATCTCCACCATGTTCTAAGTTAGTGTTTCAACATAATACTGGTCCATTCCACGTTATATTGGTTGGTTCCAACAGACACATAATTTGAAAGCCTTATTAAGTTGTTCTGTTTTAAACTGGTCAGTTCCAATTTATTTTAGACTATTTCACACTTAAATCTAATGTTCAACAGTAGTCGAACTATATTATAATCTGTTCCATTCTCAATTGATCAGTTCTAATAAATTTTATATCGCTTTACCATATATCCTTCTGTAATTCTACATTTATTAATTCCAACTAGTTTATTTGCCAATCTCCAATTAGTCTCTTCCCCTCCACGTTCCCTTTTAGACAATTTCCTTCTTCAACTCATTAACAAGATAGTTTTTTGCAGCTTTGCTAGTATGTTCCCACTCCCTATTCGATTAATTTAAATTTATCTCACAATCAAATTTACGACAACATTACGTTTAAACCCACTATTTGTCTGTTCCATTCCATGTAAAACTGTTTCGTTTTTTTGAGTACATTCCAACGTTTTATCATATTAACCATAAATATTTTCCCCGTTTTCTATGTTCTGTTTTAACTATTCATTTCAACATGCTCATAACACATTAGAAATTGTGATGATATAACTAGTTAACTAATTTAACTAGTGATTCGATGTTGCTAGATAATGATCTATTTCACCCCTTAGTTGTGTCGTCGTAACACTATTGCTATTTTACAGATCGCTTTTATCAGATGTTCCAATCTAAGGTAAAACATAATGATTTTGTTACACTTCATAATTGTTCTGTGGTAACAATCTTGTTATTATACTGATTAATTTATATAATTCTATGAAGAAACCGTCAAAAGAAAAGTTTCGTTTCTAGTTTTATGATTTATTTATGAATTTGGGTCAGCCGGAGTCAGAGTTCGTATCCGTTACTTTACACTCGCTTTGATTTAGACGGTATATATATCTCTCTCTGGATTTGTTTCGTCTTATTCTCTTCGCCGACCCTTATTACCATATTTTCACTGTAATTTGCCACTGAGATATTACAGTTTCTCGCACGTTGCATAACTTAGTATTGTTTTCGGGAGGACGTGGGAAACACAGCAAACGGAAACCGCTTGTAAACACCGTACGAAGGCCCGCTACTATTTCACGAAAATATTCCGCTCATATCAAATAGTAAAACTGAAGCATATTTAAAAATATGAGTAGTATACACAGTCTGTCCGATAGGCGACGTTATTTCTTTGTGGTTTTCATTTATTTTGTGGCTTATTATCACCATCACAAAAAAGAATCGAAACAGATGAAAAATCTGAAAGAGCTAAGTCTGGAGAATATTTTCAAATTTATTTTTTGAAGTGAATGACTTGAAAATGATTTTTTCAAGCCTTTTTTTTGTTAGTCGTAACCGAGCATTGCCATGAAGCAACATGACTTTACTCCTCTTCTTTCATTACCATAAAATCCGTTCTTTCTCCAAAGTATCGCTAACACTAACCAATATATTGCAACACACTTTTTGTCGTGGGTATTTGGTTTTACGGGACTCTCTTCTTCTTGTTGCCTTTCTCATAATTGTTCGTGAGTTTTACATTCCTCCCCCCATCAGGTATTTTCCTCCATCTCCATCTATCTGCAATCTGTTTTCTCCATTTTCTTTATTCTGGTTTTTCCATCGCTGAATCGCTCTTCTGGTTTCTTCTGTCAAAGACAGAAGAAAGAAGAAGATGAAGTGGCTGTCAACCTGTTGATGTTGCAGGAATCGAAACAGATAAAAAATCTGAAAGGGCTAAGTCTAGAGAATATTTTCAAATTTATTTTTTGAAGTGAATGACTTGAAAATGATTTTTGCAAGCCTTTTTTTTGTTAGTCGTAACCGAGCATTACCCTGAAGCCACATGACTTACTCCTCTTCTTTCATTACCATAAAGTCAGTCCTTTTTCCAAAGTATCGCTCACACTAACCAATATATTACAACACACTTTTTGTCGTGGATATTTGGTTTTGCGGGACTAGTTGATGTCTCACGAGAAATAACTCTCGTTTGTTGCCTCTTTAGATTATCATAAAAGATCCACATATCATCACAGGTCACAATCTTATACAGACAACATTTTTTTTGAATCTGGAGAGCATTGACAATAAAAACAGTTTGTTTAACATAATTAAAGCGATCTATTTAAATTAATAAACAGTGATAAAACAGGAAGCGAGAACCGAACAAAGAAAAAACTTGAAAATATGTAGAACACGAAAAGAACGTCGAATTTTCATCGTGGACGCCGCTGACTTGAAGTCAGCGGGCCATAGAGGGCGTCTTATCTCGACATCGCATCAAGAAGGTTCAAAAAGGAAGCGGAAACACTGTCTTGGTCGATGTATTTGTGCGCGAAACAGAATAAAAACTTTAGATAGTTTTCTTGTAATAACCTGTGTTTCATTAGTACCACAAAAGATGAGTATGAGTCGATCGCATGATGACCATGACAGATGGCGCTGGCAAGTTCTTTCTTTCATACCGTCAACTGTCATATTAAAGTTAGATGATATCTTAAATTAAATATTTAAAAATGAAATTAAATATATAAAAAAAAAACAATGAAATATTAAAGAGTTTAATTAAATTTTAACAAAATTTAATTAAATATTGAAAAAATTAATTAAATATTAATAAATTTAATTAGATATTACAAAAATTAATTAAATATTAAGAAGTTTAACTAAATATTAAAAAATATATCAATAGTAAAAAATTAAATACAATATTAAACAATTAGATTAAATATTAAAGACATAAATGATAGATAGATAGATCAATAAACCCACTGTAAAGGCACATTCTCTTGAGCGTAAAGTAGCAAGAGTGCCTCTAAGGTTGCTAAATGTTTAATGAAAGACTGTTTTGTCTATATTTGCACTTTGTTATTAATATTTCGCGTATTCCGCTAACGATGTAGCTTCTTCAGAACTAGCTATTTTCAATGTTAAAATACCCAAAAGTTTCTACAATAAATACAATCCAAAGAGGGCGTCTTAACTCAACATTGCATCAAGAAGGAACAGAGAGCAACGGAGACACTGTCTTGAACAATGTTTTGTTCAATACTGGATGATAATGGTGACTGTAAAACAGAAATATAAAAACGCATTGTACCGGTACGCGCTGCAATAGAGAAACTGCGAAAAATATGGAGTGATCGTGCTATAACTCTTAACACAAAGAAAAGACTGGTACATTCACTTGTATTTTCGATCTCTCTTTACGGCTGTGAAACTTGGGCAGTGACGGCTAATGAAAGAAAATGTATCAATGCTTTCGAAATATGATGGTGGAGGATGCTAAAAATCCCATGAACGGCGAGATGAACAAATGGATCTGTCGTCAAAGATCTAGATATGGTTACCCGTCTAAGGATTCCCGTGGATGAGAAAACCTTGCAATTTTTTGTCAGTTTATTATTAATATTTCACGCGTTCCGCTAACACTGTAGCTTCTTCAGAACTGGCTATTTTCGATGTTAAAATAGGTATAAATACAAAAAGTTTCTATAATAAAAATATACATTTTTTAAGAAATTCACTGTATATTTTTATAATGAACACATTTATAAGGAATTTCCATCAAGTAGAAGCCAACACAATCCAAACATCTAAGATTACTAACGAAATTTCTTGTCATATCTTGTTTTATCCAAAATATTAGACCTACTCCATCATATGAAAAACTCTATCGTATAGGCTCTTCAGTTATAAAGGTCGCCTTACTATGCTGGTGCTGGTGCTGATACTTAGGTCCAGATTTTTTTATAACAACAAAGATAGCAAAAGGATCCAAAGAGGGCGTCTTAACTCAACATTGCATCCAGAAGGAACAGAGAGGAAACGGAAATACTGTCTTGAACAATGTTTTGTTCAATAGTGGATGATAATGGTGACTGTAGAACAGAAATATAAAAACGCATTTAACCAGAACGCGCTGCAATGGAGAAACTGTGAAAAATATAGAGTGATCGTGCTATAACTCTTAACACAAAGAAAAGACTGGTACATTCACTTGTATTTTCGATCCCTCTTTACGGCTGTGAAACTTGGACAGTGACGGCTAATGAAAGAAAATGTATCAATGCTTTCGAAATATGATGGTGGAGGATGCTAAAAATCCCATGAACGGCGAGATGAACAAATGGATCTGTTGTCAAAGATCTAGATATGGTTACCCGTCTAAGGATCCTTGTGGATAAGAAAATCTTGCAATTATTTGGCCACATCATGAAAAGAAATTATAATAACCTATAGAAGTTGATTGTCCAGGGTTTATTGTTAATGGCAAGAGACCTCGAGGACAAATAGCAAAAAGGGGGATCCATCAGACTCGCGACATCGTCGTATTGTCGTTGGGGATAACTGGGCGGATTGCGTAAGATCTCGGTGAATGACAGAAATTAACATTGACGGGACTGAATCTGACTCTGAATCTGAATCTGACTGAAGACTGAACATCAGTCTTTTTCATTATTTTGTGATACATTTCAGAGACAGCATTTTTGTGGATTTTTTTTAGAATGTTATCTATTATTCTCTCCGAATAATCGTTGTTAGCGCAATTGGTTTAGTGCCTTATCTAAATCTGCATTTGATAAAGGAATACTGGTCAGTATATATACAAAGCTATGATAAGCTGCTCATTTATGTTGTTTTGGGTGCACCAGGCGTGGTTAATAATTTATATTTTTTTTCTTTTAAAAAAAAGTTTAATTTGTAGTATTATTTGTAGTAAACTTTAAAGTATGCGCTAGAGCTACCTGCACCCTTTTCCCATCTCTCTGGCAAATTGGTGGATATCCTCCCAGATAAACCGCATATATAGTGAAGTGGTCCAGTTATTAAGCCATTTTTTGACGTCTCCGTAATTGTTGAAGTGTTTCATGATGTTTCACTGGTGCATTCACTATTGTATCTTGAAGCGGGATACAGCGGAATAAATTCTGAACATCATATGATACAAAAATCGTTCAATAAGTCCTTAGAAAAAGATAGGAAAAAAATATATTTTAAGTTGAACCGTTGTCCATGTTTTTAAGTTCGGAAATAAAAAAAAGCCACCGGGAGCCAAATTCGGTAAATACGATGGATGTTGTAATAGTTCGAATTTTAATTCCATGATTTTGGTCATTGAAACCTCTACAGGTGCGCACCCGTGCATTGTCTTGATAAAAGAGGATCTTTTTTTCTTTGATTGCTCTTGATGTTTCCGCTCAGCCGGTGCAATAACGGCACATAATTCAATCCAGTGATTATTTTTTCTTTTTCCAAGTAATCGGTATAGATGATTCCGCATGCATCCCAAAAAAACAGTGGTCATAACCTTGCCGGTCGATTTCAATGTCTTCGCCTTCTTCGCGTTCATTCCTTTGTCTCTAGAGTGTAATAGTGTATCCATGTTTCATCCACAACTATGTATCAATGCAGAAACTCATCAGAAGCGTCAAAACAGTCTCGGTTTTTTTCACACCCATTTTTTCATGCAGAATTGAAAACACTGTACACTTAAAAGACAAACACGGGCATACTACAACTAACCGAGAAGATATTCTAAAAATAGTTGAGGACTTTTACCACCTCTTACATAAAAACCACAATGAAGTAAATTTAGACCCAGAAACAGAACTAGAGATATTGACAAAGGAAAAGGCATCGTTAATCAAGAGTCAGAATTAATGACTGATATTACTCTGGACGAAATAAAGCTGGGACTGAGGAAGACTAAAAACAATAAGGCCCCTGGAGAGGACTGCGTAGTTGCCGATGTAGTTAAGATAGGTGGTAACTGTTTACTCAAAAAAATAGGCAAAACTGTTTAATCTCTGTCTTTTTAGCAGCACCATACCAGATAGGTGGAACAACGCCATCGTGATCTTGATCCACAAGAAAGGAGATACAGCCGAACTGGAAAACTATCGGCCAATAAGCTTACTTAGTCACCTTTATAAACTCTTCACGAGAATTATTACTACACGACTGGAAAACAAATTAGATTTTTACCAACCAATAGAACAGGCCGGGTTCTGCAGAGGATTTGGAACCAATGACCATCTTCAAAGCATCAAAACTGTGGTCGAAAAATCAATGGAATACAATAGACCGCTTGTCATTGCCTTTGTGGACTTCCACAAGGCCTTTGACACCGTTGAGATAAGTGCAGTTTTAGACTCCTTACAAAAATGTCGGGTCGACTATCGTTACCCTAAACTAATATGTAAAATATATAAAAATGCTACCATGATGGTAAAACTGCACGAAAACACCAACCCCATAAGAATCGGTAGAGGAGTACGACAGGGTGACACTATGTCACCCAAACTATTTATCACCGTTCTGGAATACGCCTTCGGGATGCTTGAATGGAACGGAAAGGGTTTAAATAGAGATGGCTTAAACCTAACAAATCTACGCTTCGCGGATGATATAGCTTTGTTGTCTGACAACCTACAAGATACCAGGAAAATGCTGGAAGATCTCAAGGAAGTATGTGCTCAGGTTGGGCTAAAGATTAATATATCAAAAACGAAGTTTATGACGAATCTGGTCCCTAGTGGAAATATTAATATTGGTGATTGCGAGGTGGAGTTGGTGGATAGGTACACATATCTTGGTCATGAAATACAGATCTCAAGAGACAACCAAACATGCGAATTAAAAAGAAGAATCACGCTCTCTTGGGCTGCATATGGCAGACTTGGGGAGGTATTTGAGAGTAATCTCCCAATTTGTCTAAAACGAAAGGTTTTTAATCAGTGCATTTTGCCGGTTATGACCTACGGCGCCGAAACTTTAACTCTGACAGTCACATCTGCTAAGAAGCTTAAAATAACACAACGTAAGATGGAAAGATCGATGCTCGGTGTGTCACTTCGTGACCACGTTAGAAATGAAGACTTACGAGAGAGAACGGGAGTCACGGATGTTATCTATCAGGTGGCTAAGCTCAAATGGAATTGGGCTGGACATGTGGCCCGCATGACAGATGGACGATGGACAAGGGGGCTGCTCGAGTGGAGACCAAGAGCTGACAGAAAAAGCAGGGAAAGACCTCCCACGCGGTGGACGGACGATATTAAAAGAATAACCACAAACTGATGATGTACCTTGCGATAAGCCTGTAGCATCAAGTATTTTACGCAGTTTGATTCGTCGATCACTTAAAACCATATCGTGGATTTTGTCAGTCATTTCGGGAAGAGTCGCTTCCACTGGACGTCCCAAACCATCCATTTACCCAATTATAAACAGTTGCAAACACAGGAGTAGACGTGCGATGAACTTCATCCAACTCAGCTTTGATCTCTTTCGGTGTTAAGCTTGGTAAATATAAGTGTTTAATCACCACTCGAAGATCACTTGAGACTTAGGCAGCATCTGGTTACTTAAAACAAACCATTTCCGATACTACCAACGCCGTTTCTTGAATTATCTAAGGACTTGTTGAACAACCCTTGTATTATTATGGCATTGGAAAAAAAAAATTTTTTACTGTACTTAAAGAACTTTTTCGGCAGACTTTGTTTTTAAAAACTTTATTTCGAAAATGGTTTACAAAATAGGTTTTTTTAAACTCAACAGCTTAACTAAGAATTAACAATATTAAATTTGGAGGTAATATTTATACTTAAAAATACGTTTAGGTTGCGTTTCTCACGGGACCATCTGGTGGCGTGATGACTCCCAAGGTGATGCTGACATCGTGGTTCTCATGCGAACGAAATATGTAACTCTACTCTTGAGGTGATGCTGACATCGAGGTTCTCATGTGAGCGGAGTACGTAACTCCTCCCTCCTTAAGATTCGAAAACAACGGTACGTTTTTCCGAATCCACTTTACTCTGGGGGTGGCTTTTCTTGGACCTTCTTCTGACAGCTTGCCAATAGGAATACAACTTTTCCCTTTGCATCATCACTACAAGTATGGTTAGGACAATGCAAATACCTAAAACAATATAATTTGTGGTTTGTCGATGATTAGTGTTATCGAGGTTTATCGGCTTCAATTGATTTGCCATATTCTTCAGATGGTATATTTCGTCAATATTGATTTTGGTAATGTTCGAGGTAATCGAAGTTTTCGTTCCATCTAACTTTGACCATTTTATTTCGGGTAGGATAATTGGTTTTCCTCTCTGAATCTTTAAGTCATTTAGAAATTTCTTTTCCTTAATTTGAACTTCGCAATCTTCTGGGATTTTAATTAGTGAAGATTTCGATATTTCGAAATATTGATCGGTGTTGCATTTGGCAATCATTGTTTCTGGTTTGGTGGGTAAGATTAAAACTAGTTCTCTGGTAATCTGCTCTGTCACTGGTTCCTCAATATTAATTTCGATTGTCGGACAATTTCCAGTTTGATGTCCTGCTATTAGACTGTTCACACATTGGTCATCGGGTAGGAATTCTTCCATGCAGAAATGTATTTTCTCGATAATTGGACATGAATTAGCAATAAATTGTCTTCTCATAGGGGTTTGTGCCAAATAAGGGTATTTTGGTATAAAGATGGTTCGATTTTGGATAATTGGGTAGATGTGATAGAAGGTAAGGGTTTCAGGCCTCAGTATCGGTACATGTATGGCAAATATTACTTTGCTTTCTAAAAATTCTACTTGAATTCCAAAAAATTGATAGTATGACAATAAATTTTTGAATGTTGGAATTTCCGAATTGTTATAGATATTCTTTAAATAGTTTAACATATTTTTTAATTCTAAACTTGACAGTATGCTGCTATGTAGAGCGTTTACTTTGGCAAACATAATAGCGTCTTCCAAATTATCAAGAAACATTATTAGATTTTGACAATCTAAATTTAATTGCGTTGTAATTCCTTGGAAACTTAGATAATCTTGTATGTTATTGATAGTTTGTTGAACTGGTGAGAGTAATGTATATAAACTTGATTGCAGTGACTCTTGATTTTTACTTAGAGTTGCCACAGTTTCGTTGTAATTATCGATTAGATTTTTTGATAATGAAATCTGTAATTTTAATTCGTCAACTATGGTTTTCTGATTGGACTCTAAAATTGCTATTGCTTCATCATATCGTTTACCGTCATCTGAATCTAGGGTTCCGAATAACCATTTATTAATCTTTCCAATTCCATCAATAAAACCTCGTTTATTTCTAATGTGAGGGTGTAAATTTTCGATTTTATTTGTTGCAATTTCTATTAAGTATTCGGTTCTGAGGAGTAGGTTTTGCGCTAGTGCATGATAAGAGATATTATTCGATGCATTTACTGGTAATAAACTTTCCTTGAGTTTAAGAAAATAAGCCTTAATATTACTTAGTTTATCGATTAAATGTCTTAAATCTACGTAATGAATAAATGTATGTCTATTATAAATAAGTCTGGAATTTCCCAGTTGGATAGGTAATATGGGGTTCTCCAGCGTGGTGATTTGAATGTCAGACCCGTTTGTCAGGTGGATCTGCAGGACCAGGTATAACAGGATCGTCGCTGTTTCCTGCTTCATCCTGAAAAGATTTTCCTCCATTAGGTTTAGGTTTTCTGAGGGTACTTTTATGATATGAAGTTTTGTCTGTTATTATTTTGGTATCAGTTTCATCAATTATTGGTACCTTTTTAAATTTTGGTTTGTCTTTGCTTCTATATTTCGTTTTCACGTAGGCGATCTTTTGATCTTGAAAGTCAGGAGGTTCTTGTCTAGTTTCGTTTATTTTCAATATTACATTTTGTTTGGTTTCTTCATTTATTCTCTTTACTTTCTCATATAGCTTGTTCGATGTTTCTTTATGTGATTGTACATAGCTAGATATGATAGCGTTGTCGTTTAGATCAAAAGGGTTTATAGTATTTACGTGTCCTGTTGTTATTTCGAAGGGCGTAAGTTTGGTCACGCTTTGTATTGAATTATTATAACCCATTACAGCTCTTCTCATCAACTGCTGTATTGTCATGTCTTTGTTTTCTTCTCGTAAACAACGAAAACTTTCAATTATGGTCGAATGAAAACGTTCAACGGGTGAGTTCGAATTACTGTTTTTCGCGGTTGTATAGTGTAGTTCAATTCTATACAATTTACAGAAATCTTCGAGGTCTTTATTTTTGAATTCTGTTCCTTGATCTGCGGTTATTTTTAATGGAAGACCGTGATGTGTTACGAATGTATACAAATTTTCTACTACTTCGGTACCTGTAATACTACGGAGTGGGTAGGCTTGTCCATATCTTGAGAATGAATCTAAAATTGTTACAAAGGCGTCGTAATTTATTCTAAAAGTATCCACGTGTATGTGCTCGAAAGGTCTTGATGCTGTAGGTGTTAAATTAAATTTAATTACGGGTGGATTTCGATCATATTTGTTTCTTTGGCATATCTCGCAATTATTAATGAAATTTTCAATATCATCTGACATCTTTGGCCAATAAAATCTTGTACTGAATGCTGCTTTCATTTCATTCATACCTCTGTGGCATGTTTTGGTGGTGTGGTGTAGAGTAAGTTTTTCCTGTTGCTCATCTCTTGTTCGTATATCTTCTAAGAACGTTGAGCATTGTAATATCTTGTAAGATGAGTTTTTAAAAAGGTTTTGCAAAGTGATTGCAAACTGACGTGCGCATTCTTGGTTATTAAAGTATATAGCGTATAATTGTTTCGGTTTTACATATTCTTTAAGGAATGTGACTATACTGAATGTTGGATCTCTACTTGAAATAGTTAAGTAAAATCTGCTGTTTTCGAACACTCGTTCTTGTCTTAGTTGAAATTTGGTTATATCTCCACTTGTGACAATTATTTGATTTTTATACATGTTTATGGCTCTTTCAGTTATTGGCATTCCGCAAATGGGATCTTCAGCTGAAGAGTGTACTGTTTCAACTCCTTCTTTATTATTCTCATGAATAGTTGGTGGTTTAATTTGAATGTCCGAAATAATATTTATTTTCGGTGGAATAACTTCATCAATTGTAACTTGATCTACGTTTGGTAATTCGCTAGGTGTTAATAGAAATTCTTTTATTATATCATCAGCGTCGCCTGCATTATTACAAACTGATTCGGTTTCTGCTGCATTGACTTCTGCTACATTCCTGGATAGAGCATCAGCTGCTTGGTTGTTTTTCCCTTTTTTATATCTAATTTCGTATTCAAATTCTGCTAATTTTAGTCGCCATCGTACTAAACGAGAATTTGGTTCTTTTAGCGACATTAACCATTGTAAAGGTTTGTGATCGGTGTATATCACAAATTTTGCGCCATATAAATAGGGTCTGTAATATTTACAACTCCACACAATAGCCAATAATTCTTTTTCTGTTGTTGAATAATTGATTTCGGCGGGGTTTAGAGTTCTGGATGCATAGCAAATTGGGTGACCATCTTGAGATAAAATTCCCGAAATTGCATAATTCGATGCATCCGTAGTCAGTTCGAAGGTTTTAGAGAAATCCGGATATGCTAAGACTGGTTCTGAAATTAATAGATTCTTACAGGTGTTAAAACATTCTACGAATTCTTGTGTGTGTTCGACTTTATTTCCTTTCTTTAAACATAGAGTCATCGGTTTAGTGATTTTGGCAAAATTCTTAATAAACCTACGGTAATAGCCTAACAAGCCTAAAAATGCTTTGATTTCCTTTTGCGTTCTTGGAATGGGATATTTTTGTATAGCAACTATTTTCTTTTTATTAGGTCGGACTCCTTCAGGTGTCACAATATGACCTAGAAATTCAACTTCCTTTCGTAGAAATTCGCACTTGTCAATTTGTATTTTTAAATTAGCTTCTCGCAATTTCTTAAAGATGAGTTTAAGGTTCTGAATATGTTCCGTTAAGCCTGTGCTCACTACTATTATGTCGTCCATAAATACCATACAAATCTTGTTCTGTAGCTCTTTTAAGACTTCGTCCATTATTCTTTGGAACGTAGATGGAGCATTTTTCAGACCGAATGGCATCCTTAAAAATTCATAATGTCCATTTTCAACTGTGAACGCCGTTTTTTCTATGGAGTCTTTTTCTACCTCAATCTGGTGAAAACCAGACGCTAGGTCCAATGTTGAAAAGTACTGGGCTCGTCCTAATTTGTCCAATATATCGGTTATATTTGGAATAGGGTAGCGGTCCGAAATTGTCTTTTCATTGATTTTTCTATAATCAACTACTACTCTCCATTTTTGTCTTTCCGAAGCGTCCATCTTCTTAGGGACGATCCATATCGGTGATGACCATGGACTGGATGATGGTCGTATTATTCCCTTTTCTAACATTTCGCTGATTTGTTTGCACACTTCATTCTTGTGAATGTATGGGTATCTGTATGTCTTTGTGTACACTGGTATATTATCTGTGGTTTTTATTTCGTGTTTAATTTTCGATGTAAATGTTAATTTGTCTCCTGGTTGGTAAAATATATCTTCAAATTCTCTGCACAATGCCGTAATTGCTTTTCCTTCTTCTTGGTTCATATGTTCGGTGCGTATTAGATGATTTAACTGTGCCTTTTTGCTTGGTATTTGTTGAGAACATTTATGATTTACTTGTTCGAAAGTCATACATTCGAATTCTTGCGGTTTAAATAATTGACAAGGAAATGGTTCAGTGAGAGTCAATGTTATATAGTTATTTGTTGGGTTATGAATTTCGATTATAGCATAACCATCGTGAGCATAAGAGAGAATGGATGGAAAGTTCAATTCATCTATTTTTTCGCTGTTGGTGATGATTTCTCCTTCTCGTATATTAACTGGAATTTTCTTTAAAGTTTTTTCTTTGGGATTTATGGTAATAGAAAAATTTGTTTCGGAAGGTCTTCGGTATTTAAAAGGAATTTCGATTTGTTGTCCAATTAGTTTTTTATTTAAAAGATCTATATTCAATCCCATATTAATTAAATCTGTTAGACCGATTACTCCATCAAAATAGTCGTGAAAATCAAAAAGAATAAAATCTATCTCATAATCTAGTTTAAATTCTGAAAATGCTGGAATTTTTGCCTGAAATTGTGTGTTTTCACTACCTATTGCTGTTTTGATGATGTTATTCGCTCGATAGATACAGTTTGGATAACATTTTTCTGCGACAGTTGGTCTTAAAATTGATCTTGAGCTCCCGGTATCTATTAAGAGTTTAATTTTAGGATAGCCAATTTCGATATATGGTAAAGCGTTATTAGAGGAAATGTTTATTTCCGTCAAGGTTGGCCTTCGTTCTGGGCTTGTTCCGTAAAATTTCCAATTTCTTTAAGGTTTTCATTCTCTGAAAATTCTTCGTTTTTTTGTTGTTCATCTTCACCATAGTTATTCACATGATAATCAAGGTGAGTTTCTTCATTCGGTTCGTAGTACGAGTAATCTTGATAATCTTCAACCGGATATCCTTCACACTCGTTGTTGTGAAGTTCTTCGAAAGTAAAATTCGGTTTTTGATTGGGGTATGTGTTTTGGAAATGGTTGAATTGATTACGGATTGGCTGTCTGCTAAATCCGTTACTGTTTCGTACACTAATCGACATGGGTGTTGGTTTACTCATTTGACTAGGTGGAATATTCTTGGGCTTAAACACATTTTTTGGAGGTCCAAAAACTTCCCGGTTTGTAAAGAATTTTTGAGGTGCGAATTGTCTGGGCTGCACATTTATTGGTTGTGATGGCCATTGAAATGGTTTTGCCATTGTCGAATATTGTTGTTGATTAAAATTTGGGTTTCGGTTAAAAGCATTCTGATTAAATTGATTTTGATTGAAAGGGTTTTGATTAGAATAATTTTGATTGTTTGAGAATTTTGGATAATTTGAAAAATTTGTTGGTTTCGGTGCAAATTGATTATTACTGTATTTTTCAGTTGCGTTTAGGTTCCCATATAATTTTTCGAAATTTTCAAATTCAACGACATAAGCCATTGCATCTTCCAATGTGTCGAGTTTTTTCAAATGCATGTTATTTTTCAGGGTTCCCGTACAACCTGCTATGAATGTATTTAACGCCGTTTTCTCATAGTAAGTAATGTGGCAAATTTTCTGTTGTTCACTCAAATTTAAATCGTTACTAATTCTCTGAGCAACATTACTTCGAAGAAGTTGAAGTCTGGTTCCGAAACTTATTAAGTGTTCACCTTTGAATGGTCTGGCTCGTGTTAATTCTTGGACTAAATTGTCCGTATTGCGTCTATCAGAAAAACATTGTTGTAACGCGGCTTTCAGAGCGTCCCAATTTGTCAGCTCTGTTCTATTCCCAACCATTACTTCTGCTTTCTCGATTAATTTTTCCTGAATACAATCGAAAATGTGGGCATCTAATTCCTCACTTTGTAATTGCCTATATATATTTACGAGTTTATCGCATTTGGTAACAAATTTATTTAAAACGTTACTGTCACCATTAAAAGGTTTAATATTTTCTAATCTAGATTTGAATAAATCCCAGTCAATGGGGGTTTGTTTACTTTGTTTCTGCATTTTAGAATCGTTATCGTTAAATGCTAATGCTAATGATGCTACTAAATCGTCAATTTCTGTCATATATTTTTGTTCCTCTTTCTTAACCTAATTTCTAACCCTAATGTGTTCAATACACTGGTTTTTTGTGTGAAATACACTTCCCTAACTATTCCAACTGAGTACCTTAATCAGAGGGTCAGGAGGGTAAAAGGAATTGGCACTAACCTTTGTTGATCTGCTTCTTCCTTCCCGAATTCTCGGCTGTGCTGCTGTCTGCTTCTGGTTCTGTTGATTGCACTGCTGGATTGGCTCCAACTGTTGTGTCTCTTGGTGTCGTCCTCAATTGGCTCGTTCGTGAAACACTTGTGCAATCCTACCGACTGCGCCACTTAAAGAACTTTTTCGGCAGACTTTGTTTTTAAAAACTTTATTTCGAAAATGGTTTACAAAATAGGTTTTTTTAAACTCAACAGCTTAACTAAGAATTAACAATATTAAATTTGGAGGTAATATTTATACTTAAAAATACGTTTAGGTTGCGTTTCTCACGGGACCATCTGGTGGCGTGATGACTCCCAAGGTGATGCTGACATCGTGGTTCTCATGCGAACGAAATATGTAACTCTACTCTTGAGGTGATGCTGACATCGAGGTTCTCATGTGAGCGGAGTACGTAACTCTGTAGAAACTTTTTGTAATTATACAACATCGAAAAATGGTATTTTCTGAAGAAGACACAGTGTTAACGTGTCAAACAATAATAATAAAGTATAAATTTAGACAAAAGAGTCTTTTATTAAACATAAACAACGAAATAATTAATTCTAGTGTGACTGAGAACGGTACCGAATCGCGGTCGAACATCCGCGTCCCCTGGCGTCCCGACGCCCCGCGGGTCTGGTGGGCACGCGCCTCATACGCGACTCGAATCTCGAGCGGCGTCCGCATCGAGCCTGATTACCAAGTGGCCGGAGCCGTGGGCGCGCCGTCCATCGACAGTTAAACGGGCCCGGTTGGGGCCCCCGGGGCCCCCTCGTAATTGACGTTGATTCGCACCTCGACTGACTGTAATTGGACGTGGCCCCGGAATCAACGCCTGACTTGTCGCAGAGCAGCGACCGAGATATTTCAAATGTAATCGTCACAAACAATTTCGGATATTAAGGGGTACCCATGTTTAATATCGTTTCTTTTTCTTCAAATTTTAAAATCATTGTCGTCTACGGACAATAATTTAACTTAATATATAGTGGTGTCCAATCGAATAAGAGCGTTAGAAAAAAAAATATTTTTTTACCATAATAAATATAACATATTAACATATTAACATCATAATTAAGACCGTATCCAAAAATTTTTATCTAATAAAGAAATGGCTTGATATTATTTTTTTGCACTTAGTGTGACTAAATGTTCTTTGATATATAGTAGGTCTATAGCATCAAGACTTATTTTACATGTGCTCTTAAGAATAAGCCGATTTAAGCAAGTTTTAGGGGAATTTAATTTCAGTTGTGTGAGTGTGTAGAATTGCATAGTGTTTGCGATTATAGTAAATTAAGAAAATAACAATTAAAATCTTCCAAAAACATAATTACAAGAATGTTGTGCCGAAATATTCTATTTGAGTGATAAGGGAAGGGACTTTGATCGATCAAACAACCTACGATATAAACGCGTCGGCCGGAAATAAATATTTATAATGGCAGATGAATGTGGTAAATGTGGAAAAGGAATTAAAAGAAATGAATCTGACACAATTCAATGTGAGAGATATCTATAAACAGAATTTTCATTCTGAGTGTGTTTGCATCAGCACGTCTAATCTGGAAATAATAAAGAATTTACCAGGTCTTAAATGGCTTTGCCGTACTTGTGTCGAAGTTGTTAATTGGGCTGATGGGTTTAAAAAGGAATTCGAGCAATTCAAACATACTATAAAAAAGGAGTTAGAAAAAATTACCAAGGGAGAAACTACCACAGCAGGAAGTCTAACACGGAGGACTAACGAAAAATCAGTAAGTACGTATGCAGAAATAAGCAAAAAATCTAAAGGTGAAGTATTAGTTGTTGAGCCCAAAGCAAGACAAGACAACAAAAAAACCAAAGAAGCCATAAAACATGTCGTCAATCCAACAGATCTTGAAGTCGGTATCATTCAAATGAAAAATGTAAAAGATGGTGGTATACTGATGAAATGTAATACTAAAGAGGAGATTAGCAAACTAAAAACCATGATAGAAAAAAAAACTGAAAAGCAAATACAACATAAAAACGCCGAAAAATAAATATCCAAATATAAAGATATTAGACATAGAAGAAAATATCAGTAAGAAACACATAAAGGCACATTTACTTAAGCAGAATAAATTTATTTTACATGGGAACACTGCTCTACAAGTAAAGGTTGTGAAAAAAATGAAGACGAATTATATGGCCATCGTAGAATGCGACCCAAAAACATTTTGGTCCGTTATGGAATCGAGACGAAAATTGTGCATAGGTTTCTCAGTCTGTCGAGTTTTTGAGTATATATCGGTGTATCGATGTTTTAAGTGTTGGGAATATGGTCATAGTTCAAATGAATGTGATAAAGAAGAAGCATACCTCAGGTGCGGCGGAAGCAATCACGTGGCAAGAGAATGTACAAATTCTAACTTCAAATGTATGAACTGTAAGAAGGCAAACACAACACAAAGTGTGAGATATGATATGGAGCACTCTGCTTTTGATATGAATTGCCCTGTTTACAAGCGTAGAATGGAAACAGAAAGGAAAAAAATTTGTTATTCTATTGATGAATAACAATTAGCTGAACAGCGGGGTAAACATGATCAATGTGCTATTGTGCTCTTACATCAGAATGTACAAATTTGAGAAACAAAATCGACCACTTTGAATATATACTAAAATCAAGGAAGCAAAATCAAGAGCAAGATCCTGCCCTGAACAGATCCTGAATCTGAAGTTGATTCTAAGACATCAAAAACTATACAATAAAAATCTTGTCGGTAGATTTGTGGATTTTAAAAAAGCATATGATTCTATTGACCGCGAATCTTTATTCCGAATCTTGAAAGAACAAGGACTAGATCTGAAAACGCTGGCAATTATTAAAGCAACGTTAACTAACACAAGGTCAAAAGTTAAATTCATGGGTGACATCTCAGAGCCCTTCGAAATTAAAATTGGAGTGAGACAAAGGGACTCGCCACTCTTATTTAATTGTGTTCTAGAAAAAGTAATTCAGAAGTGACGTTGACAAAAAGTCGGCCCTGAATATTGACCAGCCGATTAAACTGGGGAGAACCAACATCAAAATTGATTGTCTGGCATTTGCTGATGATCTAGCAATTTTAGCTCAAGATGTATTAACGGCACAGAAACAGATTGAAATCCTAAAAGAAACAGCAGAAAATGTAGGACTCCAAATTTCCTTTGAAAAGACACAATACATGACTGGAATTAAAACTGGAGTGAGACAAGGGGATGGACTCTTGCCACTCTTATTTAACTGTGATCTAGAAAAAGTAATACAGGAGTGGCGTGACGAAAAGTCGACTCTGAATATGGACCAGCCCATTAAACTGGGGAGAACCAACATCAAAATAGAATGTCTGGCGTTTGCTGATGATCTAGCAATTTTGGCTCAAGATATATTAATGGCACAAAAACAGATTGAAATCCTGAAACAAACAGCAGAAAAGGTAGGACTCCAAATTTCCTTTGAAAAGACCCAATACATGACCTGCAACAGACTAAGAACACCATTTCTAAAAACAAAATATTGTAGCATCAAACGAGTATCTCAGTTCAAATATTTGGGTGAAATAATCATGGAAAATGGGTTGGAAAAAGCGGTCAATAAGGGTAGATGTCAAAAAATGGAAACGGCATTGAGACTTACACAAAATATTTACAACAAAAAATGCCTATCTAAAAACACAAAATTAAGACATTACAACACAGTTATTAAACCAGAATGTCCATATGGGGCAGAAACGCTCATTTTGAATAGAAAGGGAGACATCGAGGGCATTGAAAAGAAGGAAAGAAAAATCAGAAGAAAAATCTTAGGCCCCAAACAAATAAATGGCACAACATACCGACTTCGAGAAAACCAAGAAATCAAACAATACACAGATATACATAGCGATATGAGAAAAAGAAGACTTAAGTTTGACGGACACATAAAACGGATGAATCCGAGTAGATTAACTAGACAAATAGTCGAATTTTATGAAAATAGGAGTAGAGCTAAAGTAGAAATAATTAAATGGATTGCAGCAATTAAAGAGGATCTAAGATCAGCAAATATTACACAATGTAAAATTCAGAATAGAGGCTGTTTCAGACACAAGGTTAACGTTTGGGAGGTTGGCCAGAGGGAAAAATGTAGGAAGACTGGAACAACTTGGTCTGATGAAAGGAAAAAAGCTCATAGCGAAAGAATGAAATTAGTATGGGCGCAAAGGAAGACTAACGACAACAAACGCGTCTAATTGTACTTCGCGTGGTCCACCAGGGCCCATACGTGAATAATAATAATTAATAAGATCACATTGTAAAATAGTGTAATCATTCTGAATTGTAAATTATTGTATTAGCTATGTTCCAGCAACGATTTGAAACCGTTTGAAATCGTCGCTAGAAAAAAGTTATTGATGACTCTGTTATTTTACTCCAATTTTCAACACTAGTTTACTTTATGAGAGTTGGCTTCCTAACAATATAATTGTGCGATAAGGAGAATTTTTTGTTGCAAATTGTAGTGTATTTATTATTGAGTGTATTTATTGTAAATGGTTGCATTGAATACCATCAGTTGTTATGGGCGAAATAAACGTATTTATTTATTTATTTATTTATTTAAATAATATATGTTGATATTAACTGACCTTTAAACATTTTATTTATAATAGGTATTTGAAATTGAGCGGTTTCTTTTTTTATTTGAATAAAACACAAATGTCGTTTTGACTTTCTCTAG
Organism: Cosmopolites sordidus; assembly: GCA_031761425.1. NCBI lineage: Eukaryota > Metazoa > Arthropoda > Insecta > Coleoptera > Curculionidae > Cosmopolites > Cosmopolites sordidus. Next base: position 274,711 of record JARFXV010000048.1, on the reverse strand, counting down.
GTTTAGTCTCATTTCAGAAGTATAATGTACGATATTTATAAAAATGGAGTCGTACACAATACAACAATACGTTAAACTTACTTACTTACTTAATCCTTCCTCTTAACCGGAGGTGTCAAGGTGAAATTACATTGCAGGTGTTAATGAAATGCCTCCATAATTTACGGTCCTTGGCCAGGTTAACTGCCTCCTGCCATGTTTTGCCTTATCGTTAGATTGTTTCTGTGATATCCTTATTCCATGTCTTACACGGCCTTCCTCTTTTGTTCTTTCCCATAGCTCTAGCGTTCCAAACTTTCTTGATTTGTTTGTCTTGATTCATTGTGTTTAGATGACCGAACCATCTCAGTTTTTGCTCTTGTATTTTTGATATAAGTGCTGGTATTTTCAAGATGTCCCTAACTATATTATTCCTGATCTTGTCTATTCTTTTTATCCCCTGTATATTACGAAGATATCTCATTTCTGCCACTTGTGCTTTACTATTTTACCGTTCAATCAAGACCCAACTTTCGCATCCATATGTTAGTGTAGGGACATGGATACCGCTTGATCGCAAACGTCTACGGAGAAGACCGTAAACACGATGAACTGATGACATAATTAAGTATATTCGACCCGAATGACAGAGGAAAACTACGGACCGCGAGAGTTGGAAGCATGCTGAAGAGGCCATCATCCTGCAGTGGATTGATACGGGTTGATGTTGATAATGATGATGATGATAATAATGATATATATATATATATATATATATATATATATATATATATATATATATATATATATATATATATATATATATATATATATATATATATATATGAACGCAGTCCAAAGAAGTCAAAAAACTGCATTTATAAGCCATCCGACGAGAAGTCGACGAAAATATGGGTTGTTTGATTATGGAGAGGGACACTATATTCTTGGCGAGAGAGCATATGTCGATACCCTGATGAATCTAACCACCAACAGACGAAACATGTGCCCTGTAATGTAAGGGATAGGTGGAGACGCAGGTTGTTGTGCGTTCCACATAAGATTGTGGAACCCAACGGTCGGTTATTTAAGAAGCCTCTGCTAAGTGATTGAGCAATCTCTTTGCTTTCGCCAGTCCGTTGCTCAGTTTGTCAACCTGATTTCCCCTATTATTAATAATATTACCACGCACCACTTTTTCACACTGGTTTTTAGGTTGACTATCTAGAAATAAACTATACCCGAAACGGGTCGATTTTCTATGGGATTCAAGCTATCTCAGGAAGAGTCAGAATTCCCCCTTTCTTTTGCGGGGCATAGTCTGACCTTTCTTAAGATTAGAGTTTGCAACAAAGTCCAGAGAAACTTTGCAAAGATTAACATGATACTGAGAGACTGTCTCCATCGGAAAAGGGCACTAGCCACGCCCAATGCCGGGCGGACGACCAGCGGGCGTCGTCGGTCCACCATATGGTGCTGTACGATAGCGGTTTATGTTTTTATGGAACTTATGTAAGCCGGAACCCGAGATGTTCGGGCCCCATAGGCTTACTGCCATGGAGGTTAGGGGGACGATAATTGGGGACAAAGCGCTCCAAGGGAAATGTGGAGCGCTGAGCTCAACTGGTTCTGAATATGACCCATTAATTGAGCTACAAGTTGCCCCACAAGGTCGGAGATCAAGTCACCTTGTGGAGTGGGACTGCTAGACGGAACAGAATTCCTTTAAGACCCCCACAAGGTTGGTGGAGGGACGGTGGGTTTACGGGACTTGTTAACAGCGGTCCTAAGAGGTTTCCTCCGTGAAGACTTTAGAGTCTTCACGGAGGGTCTTCAATTTGGTCACTTTTCGCACCCTAGGAAGTTGCAGACCTCCACAATTGCAGCAAGTTGGTGGTACATTTCGATCCTTCTTGCACTCATTTGCGGAATGCTCAACTATGCACTTTACACAGGCCGGATCGACATGACACTTATTGGCTGAGTGGCCTAATTTCTGGCAGTTGAAACACTGCACTACTCTGCCATTTGAGCGTTGGTTTTACACTTTAACATCCTGACCCAGAAATGTCTTAATATCGTAGTTGCCCTTAATAATAGTACCTAAGTACTATTACTTTTATACTTTTCAGTATTTGATTTCCATGTTGTTTAAGGTTATTGTGCTCTCCTTGCAACGTTCTTGGTTATTTGTCAATATGACGATCTGTGTCTTATTTACATTGTAGTGTAGATCAAACTTTTCAACAGCTTCCTTCCATACTCCTATGTTGAATTTAAATTTTTGCTCAGATTCTGCCATGAGAACTATATCGTCAGCAAATATACACATTTCTACATTAACTGGTTTCATCTTTGATTTTCATCTATTGTGCTTATAAACAGTAGCGGACTCAAACTTCCTCCTTGTCTCACTCCTTCCATTGTGGTAAAAGAAGCAGATAGTCTATTGTGAGATCTAATTTGGTTTGTTGTGGTTTGGTACTTGAGTTTGGTGGCCTCGTTAAGATCCTTGTTTATATTTTTCTTCTCTAAGCTGTTGGTTTCTCTTTTTATTGAATCAAAAACGTTGTACCTGTCTATGAAACATAGATCCTGAATCTGAAGTTGATCCTAAGACATCAGAAACTGTACAATAAAAATCTCGTCTACTACTACTTGTCCTGGAGGTTTAGTTGACCCGAAGGCCCTGACTTGTATTCACTGATTTTTTCGAACGTCACGACAATGTCCCTTATTCGAAGGGTTTTAGCTGCCGTCCTTTAGGCATGGAGGTGATGACCGAAGAGGATGGTCATACTGGGGCAACGGCCGGCAATGAAGCTGCCGTGGCTCTGATTAGCGGATTGTCCGAAAGGGACGCCGTCGCTAGGAATTTGTCCAGAAGTCTGGACAGGAATGTCTGAAGCTCTGGTGTGTCAGTTTCCCGATGGATTTGCGCATTCCTTACAAACCATGGGGCACCTACTATTGTGCGAAGAGCACGTGACTGGAACGATTGCAGAATTGCAATCGACGTTGGGGGGAGGTACGGGAACCAGGCCTGAGATCCGTAGGTGAGGACGGATCGGACCATGATTTTATACAGGGTTATTCGGATGTTCAGCGAGAGCTTACTTTTGCCGTTCATTAGGGGGTAAAGCAGACGAGCCATGGCTCTTGCTTTCCCGGTTACCTTCTTTAGGTGCGGCACCCACGTGAGGGCCTAAAATCTCGTCTGTACATTTGTGGATTTCAAAAAAGCATATGATTCTATTGACTGCGAATCTTTATTCCAAATCTTGAAAGGCCAAGGACTAGATCTGAAAACGCTGGCCATTATTAAAGCAACATTAACTAACACAAGGTCAAAAGTTAAATTCATGGGACACATCTCAGAGCCCTTCGAAATTAAAACTGGAGTGAGACAAGGGGATGGACTCTCGCCACTCTTATTTAACTGTGTTCTAGAAAAAGTAATACAGGAGTGGCGTGACAAAAAGTCGGCCCTGAATATCGACCAGCCTATTAAACTGGGGAGAACCAACATCAAAATAGATTGTCTGGCGTTTGCTGATGATCTAACAATTTTGACTCAAGATATATTAACGGCACAATAACAGATTGAAATCCTAAAAGAAACAGCAGAAAACGTAGGACTCCAAATGTCCTTTAAAAAGACACAATACATGACCTGCAACAGACTAAAAACACCATTTCTAAAAACTAAATCTGGTAGCATCAGACGAGTCTCTCAGTTCAAATATTTGGGTGAAATAATCATGGAAAATGGGTTGGAAAAAGCGGCCAATAAGGGTAGATGTCAAAAAATGGAAACGGCATTGAGACTTACACAAAATTTTGATTTTCATCTATTGTGCTTATAAACAGTAGCGGACTCAAACTTCCTCCTTGTCTCACTCCTTCCATTGTGGTAAAAGAAGCAGATAGTCTATGGTGAGATCTCATTTGGTTTGTTGTGGTTTCGTATATGCGTTTGGTGGCCTCGTTAAGATCCTTGTTTATATTTTTCTTCTCTAAGCTGTTGGTTTCTCTTTTTATTAAATCAAAAACTTTGTACGTATCTATGAAACATAGATATACTGTTCTGTTCTTCTCTCTCGCTTTTTCTACTATTTGTTGAAGGGTGAAAATATGGTCCTGTACAGAATAGTTTTTCCTGAATCCGCTTTTCTCGTCTAGTAGTGCATTGTCAAGTTCCAATCTCAACCTTCTCTCTAATATAATTTAGTATATTGTTGCTATTATACATAATAATGATATATCTCTGTAGTTCATGCACTTTTGTTTCCTTTCTTGTGTATTGGTATGATCAAGGCATTAGTCCATTCTTTTGGAAGTTTTTTGTGTTTTCACGCTAAGTTAAATAGTTTCAAAAGTATATGTCTGGCATGTAGTCCCATGTATTTCAACAGTTCCGGAGTGATTTCGTCGCCCACAGGTGCTTTTCCCAGTTTAAATTTTTCTATGGTTTCTGTTAGTTCTTCTTCAATTATTAAATTTTCATTTGTTTTTCCTGTATTTTTATTCTCTATTTTTTGTTTCCATTTTTGTTTAACATGTTAATGGTGTACGGGTTTATTATTATTATTCACGTATGGGCCCTGGTGCACCACGCGAAGTATAATTAGAGGTGTTTGTTGTTGTTAGCCTTCCTTTGCGCCCATACTAATTTCATTCTTTCGCCATGAGCTTTTTTCCTTCCGTGAGATCAAGTTGTTCCAGTCCTCCTACATTTTTCTCTCTGGCCAACCTTCCAAACGTTAACCTTGTGTCTGAATTTCATTTTGTGTAATATTTGCTGATCTTAGTTGATCTTTAATTGCAGCAATCCATTTAATTAATTCCACTTTAGCTCTACTCCTATTTTCATAAAATTCGACTATTTTTCTAGTTAGCCTACTCGGATTCATCCGTTTTGTGTGTCCATATTACTTAAGTCTTCTTTTTCTCATATCGTTATGTATATCTATGTATTTGATTTCTTGTTTTTCTCGTCGGTATGTTGTGCTATTTATTTGGGGCCTAAGATTTTTCTTTCCTTCTTTTCAGTGTCCTCGATGTCCCTCTTTCTATTCAAAATGAGCGTTTCTGCCCCATATAGACATTCTGGCTTAATAACTGTGTTATAATGTCTCAGTTTTGTGTTTTTAGATAGGCATTTTTTGTTTTAAATATTTTGTGTAAGTCCCAATGCCGTTTCCATTTTTTGACATCTACCCTTATTGACCGCTTTTTCTAACCCATTTTGCATGATTAGTTCACCCAAATATTTGAATTGAGAGACTCGTCTGATGTTACCATATTTTGTTTTTAGAAATGGTGTTCTTAGTCTGTTGCAGGTCATTTATTGTGTCTTTTCAAAGGAAATTTTGGAGTCCTACCTTTTCTGCTGTTTCTTTTAGGATTTCAATCTATTTTTGTGCCTTTAATATTTTTTGAACCAAAATTGCTAGATCATCAGCAAATGCCAGACAATCAATTTTGATGTTAGTTCTCCGCAGTTTAATGGGCTGGTCATTATTCAGGGCCGACTTTTTTTCACGCCACTCCTATATTACTTTTTCTAGACCACAGTTAAATAAGAGTGGCGAGGTGTACGGGTTTAGTAAATTTTGGAAGTACTCTCTCCACCTTTCGAGTATGCATTCATCATTTCTCAATAGTTTACGTTCTTTGTCATTTATCTGCTTCTGGATTATGTCTTTGATATTTCTTAAATTTTTGAGTGATCTGCAAAGCAATCTGACCTGACACTTTTTGCTTCCTTCCTATTCTGCTCTTTGTATGTATCACGGTGTTCCAATGTTTTACTTACTAGGTAGTTCTTCCATAAAATATTTGTATCTTAATCTCGTTCTTCACATTCTCGTTCCACCAAGCTGTACCTTTGTGATTTCCACTCTTTCTGCTATATCCACAAGCTTTTCCTGCTGACTACGCAACTTTTTAGTTTGTGCCATTTCTGTTCAATTCTTCACCCATCTCCTCATTTCTCCCACATTCCCTCTCTAATATTCCCGGATATTTCTTCCTTATGTCCTTTTTTATCTTCGTATGACTTGATTATTTCCTTGCAAGCATTTGGTTGTCCAGTTACGTGATCCACTTTCTGGTTAATGATTTTAATTGTCGTTTCCAGCAAATAGTGGTCACTATCAATTTCATACCCTCTCTTAACTCTTAGATTGTTTTTTTTTTCCGTTCAGTTTTTCTCACTATGGTATAATCTGTTATTGATTTTCCCCTTATTCTGTGTTATTCTGTGTATGTATTTATGTTGGAACTGACCATTTGCGACTATTAAATTGTCAAGGCAAAATTCTAATCATAGCTTTCCATTTTTGTTCAGCGTTTCTTCTCCGTAACATCTTATTACATCACCCCATATTTCCATATTTCTTCCCACTATAGCATTCAAGTCAGCGTTTATAACAAGTGTTCCTGCGCATTCTTCGATAGTCTCTTGTAGTGTATTCCAGAATTCTACTTTTTCAGTTTTTCTGGCACCCTCATCAGGCGCATAGCATATGACAACGCGTGAACATTGTCGAATTATTTTATGGAAATGGACATTCAGTAACAAATGTTTTTAGAAAATTACGCGCCAATTACGGTTTGTAAACACTATCAATCGAATTGTTTCAAACATTTCAAAAAACTGGTTCGATAAAAGATAAAAAAAGAGCAATATATAGCAATGGCGACTCGTGGGTTTTTAAAGTGGGAGGACGTAGAAGAAAATAGTGCTGCTGAAGATTTTTTTTGCTTTCCCCTTCCTTCTGTTTACTTTTCATGCTGGAAATTTTAATTTTTAATAACATCTTAACATGAGTTAAAGAAAAGAAACTGAACGGAAATAAAGTATGGTGTTTTGCTCTTAAAAATTGTTTACTGTGCTGCAAGGGCGGCGCACCAACGCGATACCTCACGTGCCACTACTGGCTCTTTGTTCCATCGTGGTTTTGAGACGAGGTGACAAAAGGTATTGTCACTTTAAGCACTATAACTTGACGATTCGTTTATCGATTTTAATGATCGCGGTCTCGTGATATAGAGGAAATATACAGCTTTCAGATTATATGTTGTTTCAATAGATGTCGCTAGTAGTTTTCTATAAATTTAAAGATTCCTTTATTTTTCCGACATAAAGTGTGTATATGAATTTTTCATCGAGCAGCACTTATTTGTTAATTTTTCGTGCACGTTTCGTCAATCAAGTTAACTTTATCAGGAGAAGAATACATTTTTGGGTGTTATATTTATATATTATACTATAAATTTTTATAGTATAGAGAGTTTTATTAAAAAATGTTCTTAAGAAAACGATACGTGAAGCTCGTGATTTTTTAAAACTGTACTTTTTTTCTCGTTTATTAAAAGGGATACAACTTTGCTCCGGTCATTTTTTTTCAAAATTCAAGGCTTTATTGTAAAAAACTGGTTATACATTTACGATTCAAAGTATTGTCCATCATTGACCACTACTTTCTCCCATCTTTCAGGCAGCATTCGAATCCCGCGTTGAAAAAACTGGTCGTCTTTTAAAGCGATCCACGAATCGATCCAATTTTTGACTTCTCCATAAGACCGGAAGTGCTGGTCAGCCAGGCCGTGTGCCATCAATCGAAACAGGTGATAGTCAGAGGGAGCAACGTCTGCAGAATACGTCGGGTTGGGTAGGACTTCCCGTTTCAACGTTTCCAAGTACGTTTTGACCACTTTCGCAACATGGGGCTGTGCATTGTCAACGCACATTAATTTCATTCAAACGCATTAACTGAACATTCGATAACAATCCCCTGTGATTGTTTCAGATGGTTTTAACAGCTCATAATGCATTACCGAGCTGGTCCCACCAAACACAGATCATGACTTTGGAGCCGTGAATATTCGGTTTGGCCATCGGCGTGGAAGCGCGGCCGTAATATCGCCATGATTTTCGACGCTTGAAATCCCTTTCGTTTTTGCCTTCACAAGCAAACAAACGTCCTTCAACATCTCTCGGTTTCAATTCGTATGGTCTTTGAGGCCTTTTGAAATTGCTTGTTAAGTGACTCCCAATCATATTGCCAACTCTTTTTTCACTTTGACACAAATCTTCATTAAGCAATGCCACTAATTCTTCATCTTCAAAAACTTTCGCTCTCCCACCGCTATGCCGGTCTTCGACGTGAAAATCATCGCTCTTGAAGCGTTGAAACCACTCACGACACGTTCTTTCACTCATAGCGGCTATGGGGTTATGTTTACAAGATGCCGAAAGGTGTTGCATCTATAGAAAAACGGTGGGAGCAAAGCTGTTTACCTTTTACAGCTTACAGATTATATATTATTTCAAAAGATTCCAGTAGTAGTTATTTTTTTAATTTAAAGAGTTCCGTTATTTTTTCGACATAGATGTATATATGAATTTTTCAACGAGCAATCACGTGAACTTTATCAGAAGACAGTTACATTTTTGAGTGTTAAAAAGAAAAAAAGTCAAGGAAGAGGAAAGTAAGTTTTTTTAGTACATATAAAGTGTTTGCATATAGTTTTTTCTTTAGAAAACGATACGTAAAGCTAACAAATTTTGAAAACAAAAGTCACTGTACTTTTTTGTCGTTTATTGCATCCGCCGAGATGCCATTGGTCGGTGACAAATAACTGGGCGTACACCCCCGGACAAAGAGCGACGACGACGACGTCGGTGAGCGTCGGCATCGCCACCCACCGCCAATGAAACCGTCGTCCGGCCGGCCGGGCCCCTTATCTGATCGAGAGGCAAATAATTAGCGGACGTAGTGCACGAAAAATCAACGAGCGGCACTCCCTCTCGCGGATAATGTTTTCTCTAATAACTATAATCGTGCGGGTAAATATATAATCAATTTGCGGTCGGGCCCCCAGGGACGCCCACGCGCTGCAACGCCGACGAAGATGCGGCCCGAGATAGGCGCAAGACCGCCGAGACGAACGCGCCGTCCCAACCTTATCTCAACAACCTTTTTTTCCGTCCTCCTCGTATACTTCGTTCGATTTTTTCCTCAACCCTCCCCCTCACCCTCTCACTCACCCGTCACTTATTAACATATAGCCGCATAATATTGGTTTCACATATAAGTTCATTCGTTTTATTTTTATGCATAAATAAATATCAAACTAATTCTATATATTTTTTTAAAACGTCATAGCAGTCATTTTGTTCCTTATTCCCGTCAAAATTGACATTTGTGTTTAGTATTATTCGGTAAATCATCATGAATAGATATATAGTTATTATAGTTACCCAGCGTATACAAATTTACAAGAAATTACTTTTAAATAAAAGTGCCATAAAGCAATATTTAAAATAAAAAAGAATCATGTTGATGTCTTATATCGTTTTGTTTTTATTATGAATTAAAAATATATACCTCTTATTTGATAACCCTTTACAATACATGCGCCAGAATAACTCTTCTGTGAATGTGTAACAGACTGCTGGATTTGTGTAGAGTACCGACTGAAATTAACTTTACATAGCGTAGTTGTAGAAAATCTAAGCCTGAAAGGATATGAAATGAAAATGAGAAGAAAAAATGAATAAGAAAAAGTATGAACGTGGAACATATGAAACATTATAAAACAAGTAAAAAAACATTATTGTTTGGGCATACAAAAAAATGGATGATACAAGATTTTCCGAATGATTATTGGAATAAATACTGTGGAAAAAAATAGGAGGAGTTGCAGGAATACTATGGATGAACCAATGACAGCGGAAGGACTGGAGGAGAAAGTTATATGCCAGAAAAAGCTGGAGGACATAGAGACCGACAATATCATAGAAATTCGGTATATATATATATATATATATATATATATATATATATATATATATATATATATATATATATATATATATATATATATATATATCATTATTATCATCATCATCATCATCAACATCAACCCGTATCAATCCACTGCAGGATGATGGCCTCTTCAGCATGCTTCCAACTCTCGCGGTCCTGAGTTTTCCTCTGTCATTCGGGTCGAATATACTTAATTATGTCATCAGTCCACCGTGTTTACGGTCTTCTCCGTAGACGTTTGCGATCAAGCGGTATCCATCTTTCGTTCCATCGCCTCGCTACAGGGCCTACCCACTGCCATTTCAATTGCTTTATTCTGTCAATGATGTCACTCACTTTCGTTTGTTCTCTGATCCATGTGCAGGTCTTTCTATTCCGTCTAGTAATGCCAAGCATACATCGTTCCATTCCCCACTGTGCTACTCGAAGTTTTTGAACTAACTGTAATCTGATTGTCCAGGTCTCACTTCCGTATGCTATAACGGACAGGACACACTGATCAAAGACTTTCCTTTTCAGGCAAAGTGGTAGCTAGGTCTTAAACACTATATTGAACCTGCCAAATGCCTGCCAGCCACATTTAACGCGACGTTCCACCTCCCGGACGGTACCCCCTTCCATTAAAACCCTCTGCCCAAGATCTATATAGTGATCCACAACTTCCAAATCTATTCCCAAAATAGAAATTCTTTTCTCCTCAGCAAATTTATTGAACATGACCTGACTCTTCTTCTGGTTTATTTTCAAGCCAAATGGTTCCCCAGCCCTTTGCAGTATACGTATCTTTGCAGTTTCTCTCGGTCTTGTGAAAGAAGAACATCATCTGCGAATCTAAGATGATTTAAGTATGCATCATTAATCCTGGTTGGGCGTCATTAAGTTTTCTTAGTGTTCTTTTGGATATTATCTTGGGGAAAACTTTGTACACCACTGATAGGAGGCTTATTGGACTGTAGTTTTTTAAATCCTCCCGTGCTCCTTTCTTATGTAAAAGAATCATTTTTCCATAAGCTGGGTACTTTTTGTTGTTTGAGGCATTTTGAGTATAATTTTGCTAGTGTTTTTTATGAAAAGTCCGACCACCAGCTTTTAACATCACCACAGTTATACTATCCTTTCCCGGATCCTTTGTCACTTCCTCCACCAGGATATCCGGCACTTGTTCTGCAGTGGGCATTGCTGTTCTTGCCTGATTCTGATCCTCATATAACTTTGAATAAAATCTTCGGACAGCCTTTAACATTTCCGTCCGTTCCCTGCACATTGTACCATCTTGACATATATATATATATATATATATATATATATATATATATATATATATATATATATATATATATATATATATATATCGGTAATATTAGAATGCCGGTCGCGTTGGTGCGGCGGTAAGAGCGCCTGCTTTGCCGAATCCGCGCTGGAGCGATAGCTGGTTCGATTCCAGCGCTCGGATGGTTATTTTTCTTTCTTCTGTCCGTTTATCTTTCCTAAATGTTTGTGATTGTTTCTAGGCAAGAGTGTAAAATCCGACTACGAATTACCCCTCAGTCACGCCAGTTAAAGCTGGGTAAGGCCGGATGCCTTCTGAGAAGTGTTCTACGTTGGTCACTCGCCAGTCGGTAGGTTTCCTGATAGACTTATGGGTAGGCACATAACCAAGGGTTTATAGCCCGAGGGGGGTGCTGGCCTGGGTTTGTCGGAAGCTGATGACCGTGGTTCGGAACCCACGTTAAGCTGTAGGTCCAGTCGCTAAATAGCCTAGTTGCTGATGCGCCTCTAACCCAAACACTAAAAAAAATATTAGAATTACTATGCTCTCGGATAGAACCGCGTTTTAGATTTGTAAAATCTCGACGTTTCGGCTTCTTCTTTGAAGCCATTTTCAAGAGAATTTAATTGTGTGTCATCAGTCAACATAAACCATTTTCGGACACGTCTGATCAGAGAAGCTATAGAGATCGAAAAACAAGAAAGTCTAAACAAGAGGTACGACGCTCTATACTTGCCGCCAACGTAGAAAAGCGTTCTTAGACCAACAGACCCGGACAGAACGACATCCAGAGCACGGCTGGAAACAAAGACATCGCAAGCGCATCAGGGGGCGGAGCCAGCGCCAGTGCCAGCCAATCGCTACCGACTAAGATCGAGGCCAGAACACATAAATATTACACGGCAAACCGATCTCTCTGGAAGAAAAACCTCTTGCCATAGTAAACACAAAATATCTGGTTCACTAAATGTATGAAATGCTCCGGCAGTCATGCCTCAAGAGACTGCAAGAATCCGAAGAAACAGGCAGCCAAATGTGCGAATTGCGGAGGTCCACACCCCGCAAACGCCAAAACCTACCCAAGGAGACCACCAAACAAGAATGAGGGGAAAGTAGTACCTGAAAATGCACCAAAACCGGCAGCAAGAATTTCGCCCCCAACATTTTTGTGGGGCACACAAAATAATAGGAAAACGGAATCGCCAGTACCGGCCCCCCGGAAGAAGGTTGCTTCCCAATCGGAAGTCCCGAAACTCCATCTACCAGATTTCACACAGATGATGGAGCAGATGATGCAGCAGATGGCTGCAATGGTTCAACAGCAGTTAGACACTGCGCTAGCCATGTTCCGAAATAGCAATGAATCCTAAAAATTCATTCAATGTCGTAACCTGGAATGCGAACTCTTTAGCTGGCAAAAAAGTCGAACTGGCCGCATTTCTAGAAGATCACGGCGTCGATGTGGCCCTGATTCCGGAGACTTTCTTCAAACCAAGCGAACTCTTCGGAATAAGGAACTTCCACTGCTACAGGGAGGACAGACTGGGCGGAGCGGGCGGCGGCCTGATGATCCTCGTCAAGAGAAGCATCAGGCACAACCTCCTTCCTCCGACCGGCCTTACTTCCTCAGAGGACATGTCGGTGTAAGTGACTCTAGATGAAAATCTCATCAAGCTATCTTCATGGTACCAGAGAAGCTGTAACGACTTCGATTCAGGGGAAGTCGACAGTTTCCTGACTAACAACTCTCCATTCATTATTGAAGGAGATTTCTATGCACATAATCAAAGGTGGGGCTCCAGCTGGACAAATAAGAGAGGTACTGACCTGTTGTCTATAACGGATAGATACAGGCTGAACCTCCTTATCCCAGACGATCTATCCCGTTTCCAGAGCTTCCTAGATTTCTTCATCTTAAGAAATCTCACCAATCGAGTCGCAGTTCAGGTTGTTCACGAACTTACTTCTGACCACTTCCCGGTACTGCTTAACATCGGTACAGCGGTGGAAAAAAACTTAAAAACGAAAAAAACTTGTTACAATTAATTATAAATGAATTAAAATGTACAAAAATTATAAATAAAATCACGTGACGACGAACACACCACGATTGGCTGCTATGTTTTGTAACGTTCAGAATACCAGTGATTTCACATCAGTACTGCCAACGGCTTCTATTCATATATACACACTCAAAATTATTGTTGGTTAAATCAAAGGTCAGCTAAAGACCTCCAAAACATAAAAAGCGCCCATCTTAGGGTTTGAATCTCATTAGAAACTAGTAGGAGCCTCCGGGCTAACTAAAAAACCTGGCTGAGGAAGTCGAGTCGAAGTTTTGGTTAAGTGTAAAATAAAATATTATTGATTACTAATTTAGTTCAGTAATGTGTGACAAAGGGTTCATAAAGGTTAATTCTGATAATCTACCTGCAGTGGATATTTTTATGGTCACAGATTTTCTGAAAAATGACATTCGGTTCAATTCAGCTGAATTTTGGGGTGCTATGGCATCGATGTAAGTTTTTTAAAAAAAAATAATAATAATAATAATGTAAATGTGTCCAGTATGCCTCGCCTAAGGTACTGGACGGGTCACGGGTGGTGGATAGTGAAAGTTCCATTAGATATTAATGGACAGCTGCGAATATCTCAAAATAAGCAGCCCCGAACTAAGGCAAAAAAAAATAAATCCACTTAGCGTCTGACTTGTATCAAGCGGTTGAGTGGTCAGCGTCTGTTCACCAGTGGTGCGGCTGATATTTAAATTCTGGAACTAATCCCTCCAGTCTTAACCTCTGAACCGTCATGGTTCAAACCTTTAATTCAAAGTACAAGATGAAGCGTTCTAGTAATTACAAAATTACCCCAGAAGGTAGACAATCCTCTGCCAGCTTTGCTGGTACAACCGGACATTCGGATTCTAGGGCGTCCGGGCTTAAAAAACGCAAAATCTTTCAGAGGGAGTCGGAGACCTCTGGCCAACGTCTGAAACCGAAAACAAAAACTTTCTTTGGAACGGTAAATATCAATTCTCTCCTGCGTCCAGGAAAACTACACGAATTGGGGCGAACATTAAATCAGCAAAAAATCCAAATTTTAGCTTTGCAAGAAACCAGATTGACAGATGATAACACCTTGGAATTCGGCAACTACAGACTTTTTAAAAGTAAAACGGACAAAAGAATACTCAAAAATACACCACATCTCGGTGTTGCTTTCGCTGTCTCAAGAAACATTCTTGGTTCTATAACTAATGTCCAGCCAGTAAATAATCGACTTATGACACTATCCCTCAAGTGTGCTAACAAAAACTATGCATTAATCAACGCACACCTTCCAGTTAACGAAGAAAATAAATCTAATCCTGAAAAAGTAAATAAGTCCTGGGAAATTCTGTAAAAGACTATGTCTAAAATTCCCTCTAACCATGTAAAAATCCTATTGGGTGATTTCAACGCCCAGCTAGGGAAAGAAACAAAGTACAGGAAAACAGTCGGCAGTTTTCCCGCTCATAAATGGACTAACCATAATGGTAGAAGATTGGTTGAACTATGTTCGCAGTTTAATCTAAAAATAATGTCAACCCAATTTAAGAAGAAAATATCAAAACAAAAGACCTGGAGGTGCCCAAACACGTTCATGGGTGAATTTCAAATTGACCATGTTGCCATTTCGTACCCCAATTATAAAGAGATTTTGAATGTTCAAGTCAGGAAAGGAGCAAATATAGACACGGATCACTACTTGACTAGAATCAAACTTAGCTTAAAACCTCGAAAACTTATTCAAAAGAGGCTGCTAATACCAAAGTTTGACCCAACGAAATAAAACCAGCCCTAACAAAAGAGCTTGATAAATAACCAGCACAGAACTGGCAAGAATTGAAACAAAAAATTATTAAAACGGCCTTAAAGTTGGTCCCTTTACAAAAACGTAGAAAACATCCGTGGTGGGATGAAGTTTGCGAGCAAGCAGTATTAAGCCGAAGTAAAGCATTCAAAGATTGGAACAGTCAAAAAACTACAATAAACTATAACATATTTTTGGAAGTAAGAAAAGAAACATCGAAGCTAATTAGACAAACTAAAAGAAAATATGAAAACAATCAACTTAATGAAATGAAATAGAAAAAGATATCCAAAAAAATAACACCCGAAACTTTTATAAAACTTTAAAACTAAATTAACAGGCTATCAACCGCAAAGTCTTTGCTTCCAAAAGGAAAACGGACAATTAGCTTTAAATAACCAAGACAATTGCAAAGAACTTGCGAAATATTTTGAACAAATACTAAACTGTCCTGAGCCCTTAAACAAATTAGCAACACTAAAGCCTAAACAAACAAACCCAGATTCATTACCACCGAATGAAGATGAAATAATTAGGCAAATCAAGCGGCTTAAAAATGACAAGGCTTCTGGTGAAGATGGAATCACTGCTGAACTTTTGAAATCCGCTGGTCCAGGTACAATCAAGGAAATAACCAAAATTCTACAAGAAGTTTGGCGCACCGAACGGATTCCGGAAGATTGGAAAGATGCTCTAATCCATCCACTACATAAGAAAGGAGATAGAACGGATGTAAACAACTATAGAGGGATATCTCTTCTCCCAGTTTGTTACAAGATTCTATCTCAATGTCTACTAGACAGAACACAGGGACAGTTAGAACCTAACATTGGTGAATATCAAGCAGGTTTTCGACCGGGCAGATCCTGCCCTGAACAGATCCTGAATCTGAAGTTGATTCTAAGACATCAAAAACTGTACAATAATAATCTCGTCTGTACATTTGTGGATTTCAAAAAAGCATATGATTCTATTGACCGCGAATCTTTATTCCGAATCTTGAAAGAACAAGGACTAGATCTGAAAACGCTGGCAATTATTAAAGCAACGTTAACTAACACAAGGTCAAAAGTTAAATTCATGGGTGAGATCTCAGACCCCTTCGAAATTAAAACTGGAGTGAGACAAGGGGATGGACTCTCGCCACTCTTATTTAACTGTGTTCTAGAAAAAGTAATACAGGAGTGGCGTGAAAAAAAGTCGGCCCTGAATATTGACCAGCCCATTAAACTGGGGAGAACCAACATCAAAATTGATTGTCTGGCATTTGCTGATGATCTAGCAATTTTAGGTCAAGATGTATTAACGGCACAGAAAGAGATTGAAATCCTAAAAGAAACAGCAGAAAATGTAGGACTCCAAATTTCTTTTGAAATGACACAATACATGACCTCCAACAGACTAAGAACGCCATTTCTAAAAACAAAATATGGTAACATAAGACGAGTCTCTCAATTCAAATATTTGGGTGAAATAATCATGGAAAATGAGTTGGAAAAAGCGGCCAATAAGGGTAGATGTCAAAAAATGGAAACGGCATTGAGACTTACACAAAATATTTACAACAAAAAATGCCTATCTAAAAATACAAAACTGAGACATTACAACACAGTTATTAAGCCAGAATGTCTATATGCTGCAGAAACGCTCATTTTGAATAGAAAGAGGGACATCGAGGACATTGAAAAGAAGGAAAGAAAAATCGTAAGAAAAATCCTAGGCCCCAAACAAATAAATAGCACAACATACCGACTTCGAGAAAACCAAGAAATCAAACAATACACAGAAATACATAGCGATATGAGAAAAAGAAGACTTAAGTTTTACGGACACATAAAACGGATGAATTCGAGTAGGTTAACTAGACAAATAGTCGAATTTTATGAAAATAGGAGTAGAGCTAAAGTAGAAATAATTAAATGGATTGCGGCAATTAAAGAGGACCTAAGATCAGCAAATATTACACAAAGTGAAATTCAGGATAGAGGCTGTTTCAGACTCGAGGTTAATGTTTGGAAGGTTGGCAAGAGAGAAAAATGTAGGAAGACTGGAACAACTTGGTCTGACGAAAGGAAAAAAGCTCATAGCGAAAGAATGAAATTAGTATGGGCACAAAGGAAGGCTAACAACAACAAACGCTTCTAATTGTACTTCGCGTGATCCACCAGGGCCCATACGTGAATAATAATAACAATAATAATAATGTATATGTTAATAAGAAA
The DNA here is from genome assembly GCA_031761425.1 of Cosmopolites sordidus. Classification (NCBI taxonomy): domain Eukaryota; kingdom Metazoa; phylum Arthropoda; class Insecta; order Coleoptera; family Curculionidae; genus Cosmopolites; species Cosmopolites sordidus. Next base: position 257,549 of record JARFXV010000048.1, on the reverse strand, counting down.
CCAAATTTTTCTATTAAATATATTTAAACTATTTGTAGGGTGTTACGAGAAAGTTACGGTGACAAGGCTATAGGTTTTGTTCAACTTAAATGCAAAAATGGTATTTGCAAGGTAAAAGGACGTGTATGTTGAGAACATAAAGTTCGGAGTAAAGCTTATACAGTTACCTTGATTATTAATGAGAAATTAAGAAAAGTCCAAGAAACCCAATGTCTCGATTGTGCAGGTAATAAATACTCAAACAAAAAAAATATATAATGTTATAAATAGTAATATTTTGTAAACATTTGATGAGAGTTGGTTGTAAATATGCATTAGCGCATCATGTGAACACATCGGAGAAGTGAAGATCAAACACCCACTGAAGAAAAATGTGAAATATTGAGTAACCAAAATATATTTTCTAGTTTTGTAATTATTTAGCCATAGCTAGAGATTTCCCAAATAAGAGAAGGAAGCTAAACCATTTTTTTTAGTGGAAAACTTATAATCAAAGTGTGGGACTCTCCTGTTAAAGTCTACCCACTGGAAAAACCTACTGCCAGCCTACTATCAGTCGTCAATGCCTATAATAAATGTCTAAATATTTAAACATGCCCTATCAAATGAATATGTTCAATCGATAAATGAAATATAACAAAAGTCGGAAAAAACCTAAATATTTTAACTGTTTTGTTTTTATTTAGAATATAAATATACCATTTTCTTTACTTTTTGTTTGGAGAGTAGGTTTGCTTTTCTATTTTTCTTTTTTTTGCATACTCCTTCAGATGTTTATTTGGTTCCATGGAAAACTGCTTTGCTATTCCTTAATTGAACTAGTTGGTGTTAATCCAACTCATCATAGAAATTTCTGTACTCCTCGAACATCTACAAATTAGATTATTCTGTAAAACTTTCATAAATATACGATTTTTCATATACGATTACCTTCCAAATCGGTTGTCGAATTTTGTTCTTGTCTAATTCTTGAATATTATTATTCCTATCCTACAAAATTGACGATCCTGTAGGGCTTTTTTATTGTTACTACCCTCAGTTGTGTTGCTACATCTAGATTCTTTGCGGACACACAGGAATATTCCTTCATATAAATTTGGCACGTTAATTTGTTATCCCGGCATGAATTAAATAATATAAATAAAAGTTATAAAAACGATTTCAAAAACCCTAATCTGATTTCATTCCGAACTTACCTTTGAGCCTCCATATCTTGTGTAAGGATATATGAGAATAACGTCGAAAATTATACCGAAAGCTTAAACAACAAAGATATAGGTTAAACCTATAGAGCGATGACTAAGATGAATAAATTGTTTTATTTACCCGAAACTCCGATTGTTTCGGAACGTCTGTTCAGAAAGCGGGCGAATTACGGCGAGCCGAACCGATTGGCCTTTGGTACATTGTGTGAGGTCACAAATTGCCCCGATTGTTTTCGGGAATTGTCGGCGTGTCATCGGTACTAGGTTTAAAAATATATTTTCAATTTGATATAACTTTTTAATTATAAGAAAAAAAAATAAAAATAAAAATAGTTTTGTTATAAAACTTATAAATGATTTTTCCATTTATGACAAAAAAAATTTTTGTTCAATAGCCCAATTGGAGATTTCAAAATGTTCTTCACTTTTTCTATACATATAGTCATTTTCACACTTTTTTTCTAACTCTACTTTAAAGAAATATTTCTTTGCAAAAATATCAGTGCGTTTATAAAATTTTGTGCGTAATCGACTGGCGGTTAAATAAATTTTTATCATGACCAGTTTAGGTTCGATAACTTTTTACCAAAAAAGACTTATTTTCCAATTTTTAACGATATCTCGAAAACACTTAAAACTCTTGGGGAACTAAAGTATTTTTCTTTTTTCTCGCTTTAAAAATGATGGTATTTATCGATAATTCGACGAATACATCGCCCGGTTAGACAATTTGCAAGCGTTGCTCTGATGTTAATCGTTTCCACGATGATTTGCCAGACTAATTTTGACACAAAACTAACTCACCGTGCGTTTGACAGCGACCCATATCGGATGTTCGGGTGCCTTTATATATAAAGGACTATAAATCGTGAAACTGTGGAATTTCTAAGGTTTTTATATTATTTTGAGTCGATTGTCGCAAATGCGGACCTGCGAGAGCATCGTAGCGGGCAGGACATCTCCGCGGGGCCCCGGAGCAGCGCGCGTCCGCATGCAAATCCGAAATCAAAGACGGCAGCCGCGGCCGCGACTTTGTTTATTTCCCTCGTTTGTTGCGCTGCCGCCAAGCGGGAGGCCTTTTTTGCCCGACGACCAGAAGGAATCGGTCTCCGGGACAGAGGCGCACGTTCCACATCTACGCCATTCGGCTACTGTTTATAGATAACTAATACTAGAATTCGAATTCCGGAATTAGCGAATTTTACTAGCGCATAACAAAAGTATAGAGCATGTCGGTAAAGTAAAAGAATTTTTTTAATTTAAAGAAAACTACCAGGGCCATCTATTGAAACAATAACAGGTGTTTCCGTTAATTTGAGCGTTTATTTCCGTAACAGATATATTACCTTAATAATCAAAATATTGGCTGTCATTAGCTATTACTTTTTTCCATATTTTTGTCGAAGAATTTCGAGCCAAAAGAACGGTTTGGTTTGGTTTGGTTCAGTTCCATGTAAATGTAACCATGTTCCATGTAAAATTTACATGGAAAACAATATAAACAGGATCCGAGAAACATTCAATTTTACGATGTGGCAAGAGAAATGGAAACAGTACAACTGCTTTACAAAAAACTTGGCTCTGGACGGACTACTTCATAACTCAGGCTATCACCGGCCAGGAAACCTTTGGCTCCTATCGGTTCAAGATGGGGAAGAGAACTTCTCCTGGCTGTCAATATTGTACAAATCAGAATGACGCTCCAGAACATACGCTCTTCGTATGTGCCCTGATGGCACAAGAGTGTGGAAACACTCCTAGCCCGGAGAATGTCGGTGATCGGTTGACGGCAGACGAGAGGACCGGGAAAAGAATTCTGGATATGTTGAGGCAAATCATGAGAATAAAGTTTGAGGAGGAGCTTAGAGACAGAATTCAAGTAGATGGCTAAAGGGCCATATTATTTACGTTGTGTATGTTAAATTTTTAATCCGAACCCACTTTTATATATATACAGTTTTATTGATTTTATTTACTTACTTTATATACCGAATTTTATTTATATAGTCAATTTTATTATACTTTTATTGTACAGTTTAATCTTTAGGGATTCAGAGTGAAGGGATGTGATTCTTACTTCCTGATGTGATTCTTACGCGGTTCCGGGACGTGCTCCGATAAAAAATGGGATGGTTTTTTAGTGGGTATGCCCTACGGGGCCCACCCTCTGGCTATAAAAGCTTTTTTTCGTCCAAAAAAAATATAGGCAGTCATGGGGACTGCCGACAGAAGTGAAAACTTGAAACTTTGGAATAAGTGTTTTTTTTTAATTAATTAATTTTTTTATTTAATTAATTTATTTTTAATTAATTAAATTTTTAAATTAATTATGCTTTAAATGCATATTTTTTTCACGTAGGATTGAGAATCGAAACAAATATAGAAAATGGACATTTAAAAAAAACTAATTATATTACAATACTTTTTGTAAAATTCTAATGGTGAAATTGATTATTATTTATTATTCACGTATGGGCCCTGGTGGACCACGCGAAGTACAATTAGAGGCGTTTGTTGTTGTTAGCCTTCCTTTGTGCCCATACCGACTTCATTCTTTCGCTGTGAGCTTGTTTCCTTTCGTCAGACCAAGTTGTTCCAGTCTTCCTACATTTTTCTCTCTGGCCAACCTTCCAAACGTTAACCTTGTGTCTGAAACAGCCTCTATCCTGAATTTCACTTTGTGTAATATTTGCTGATCTTAGGTCCTCTTTAATTGCAGCAATCCATTTCATTATTTCTACTTTAGCTTTACTCCTATTTTCATAAAATTCGACTATTTGTCTAGTTAACCTATTCGGATTCATCGGTTTTATGTGTCCGTAAAACTTAAGTCTTCTTTTTCTCATATCGCTATGTATATCTGTGTATTGTTTGATTTCTTGGTTTTCTCGAAGTCGGTATGTTGTGCTATTTATTTGTTTGGGCCCTAGGATTTTTCTTATGATTTTTCTTTCCTTCTTTTCAATGTCCTCGATGTCCCTCTTTCTATTCAAAATGAGCGTTTCCGCAGCATATAGACATTCTGGCTTAATAACTGTGTTGTAATGTCTCAGTTTTGTGTTTTTAGATAGGCATTTTTTGTTGTAAATGTTTTGTGTAAGTCTCAATGCCGTTTCCATTTTTTGACATCTACCCTTATTGGCCACTTTTTCCAACCCAATTTCCATGATTATTTCACCCAAATATTTGAATTGAGAGATGTTACCATATTCGTCTGATGTTACCATATTTCGTTTTTAGAAATGGCGTTCTTAGTCTGTTGCAGGTCATGTATTGTGTCTTTTCAAAGGAAATTTGGAGTCCTACATTTTCTGCTGTTTCTTTTAGGATTTCAATCTGTTTCTGTGCCGTTAATACATCTTGAGCTAAAATTGCTAGATCATCAGCAAATGCCAGACAATCAAAAATGCCAGACAATCAATTTTGATGTTGGTTCTCCCCAGTTTAATGGGCTGATCAATATTCAGGGCCGACTTTTTTTCACGCCACTCCTGTATTACTTTTTCTAGAACACAGTTAAATAAAAGTGGCGAGAGTCCATCCCCTTGTCTCACTCCAGTTTTAATTTCGAAGGGCTCCGAGATCTCACCCATGAATTTAACTTTTGACTTTTGGTGAAATTGAATTATATAAGTTTATATAAAATAACAAGACACGTATTTTATTTCTGACAATTTAAACCAATAAACAGTAATTGTAAGAAATTAAATTTATTATACCATTTTACAGAATTTTTAATTTTAAAATTCTCTACAAAAATACTATCGAACAACTAGAAATCTGTTTTAAGCCACTATGAAATATTCATTGCACGATGTATTGCAGAGATTAAATATTAGAAATATAAATAATATCAAATTTTTCAATGCTAATATTGATACCAATATTGGAAATATTCGAAAATAAATGCTTTGTTTTTGTTATTCATTTTTCTACATAGAAATATTAGCATATTAAGTACTCACTCTTGTACCGCACAGTGATTCAACAATTAAACAATTAAAATAATGATTATCTAAAACACAATTAAATTTAAAACACATTTTAAAATACAATTGGCACTGCCAGTTTAGCGTAACACCCGACTAGCATGTCGGTAACGCGAACGCAAAAGTGTTGCCCCTACGAAGTTTTCACTCCAAAAAATGAAAAGTTTGGTTTGGTTTCAGTGACAGTTTTGCTATGATATATTTCCTTAAAGTTAAAAGAACAGGCTGAAAATGGCTTTTTTTTATGTCGTGGAAGAATGAATCCCGGAACAAAAGAGTTCTTCTTAAGAATGTACGACGAATGTACGAGAATGTATGTGTGACTATTAACGCTTAAAAACCGAAAACCTGAAAACGCTTAAAACACTCGAAAACACGTGCACGCGATAAACATTCATCCCCATACACTTCTTTCAATAAATTATAAGTTTCAGCGATGGTTTGGTTTCAAGTAAAATTTCACAACAATTCGTTGCTCTATTATTACATTTAACATTTTTCCAGCGAAACAAAAACCAACTTTAATGCGAACAAAGACTATGGTTATAGGGATTTGTTTACAGAAGCGAGAGGTACTGTAAGAGAAGGCTTCACACTACACACTAACAGCTGTTAGTCCCTGACGTTTGGTGCATGCGTACTTTTTCTGTACCAACGTCAGTCTCATTATTTAATAGAATATTTAATCGAAATAACTGGTAATCCAAAGGGGCTAAGTGTAGTGAATACGGCGGGTGGGGTAGTATGTCCCAAATTGTTTTTACATATTATGCAACATTGTGACCGAGCATTGTGATGTTGAATATCGAGAGCCAGTTATTGTTTCATCAAGTTGCATCAGTTCGTAATAAACAGCTCCCCTACTATCCCACCAAATATTTCATCGTTCTTTCAGCTTCAATGCCGCCAAATTGTGTAACTCTCAGAGTAGAGATTTGAGATATAATTTAATGTTCTACAGAAAGCACATCAGATTTAAATTTAACGAGTATCTGCTATCAGCGCAGAGATAGAGCCTTGTATGTTATTTTATGATGATCTTCATTTGTTTTTCATTGATAAATTTTTTTAGTTATTTTCCTTGATATTTGTTATTACTTGTTTTTGTTTCTGTATTATTATTTGTATTTTTGCCTACAGAATATTAGGTTATGTTTATATACATTATATAAGTCTAGTATTATATAATGTAATTGGTTTTGGATAGGGGTTGAGCCATAAGCTTCATCTAACCACCATAAGCTTCATCTAACAATCGATAACTTTCAGCAGTCGTTTTCTTTAAGTGAAAGAAGGTTATTTAACTCCATCGTAAAACGCCTTCTGGTATATAATTCGACATGCTCAAAGCTATGAAATACTATGTTTCAGCACAATAACAATTAATAACGAACTGACTTTTGATGGCGTATATTTACGCCAATCTATACCAACAAATGTATTAGTAACACCATCTCTCAGCAAAATCGATATTCTTTTCCGAAACAGCAATACATTAAACAGAAATATAACCTGAAAACTGTATATCTCCTCTATAAAACAAGACCGCCATCATTAGATCGATCAACAAACTGTCAAGTCAAGTTATTGACTGATTTGTGTCAATGTGACTATTTCCTGTTCCCGGAACTCAAACTGGCTATAAGAAAAAGTTTTATGAGAGTATTATAGAAATGCAAGAAACCGTGGCGAGGATTATTGAGCCGATTCCAAAAAAACTTTTTCAGCGGTGCATTGTTGCAGGGAGGTTATATTTTGAATAAAAACGAATAATTTTGGCAAAATAACTCATTTTTTATTATGTAAAAAGTCCCTTTACTTTTCCGACAGCCTGTATATATTTAGTATATAACGTATTTAATATTTAATAAAAAAAAATAGAAAAATTACGTTCGAAAGTCCAATTAAGAATCTCTTGATTTCGAAGTAGCCCTCTTTGTTATCGTAAGTCAATGTTAGGAATGAATTTTCAAGGATTAGAACGGGATTTCTTCGGAAAACTTACGGAGTGTTCTCGTTTCTAGCTCCGCCTCTGAATCGACCAGGCTGTCTCGCGCTGAATTATGGCTCGCGGCTGATTTAGAGCACCGCTGACCATGCCCTGTCACCACAACCTCTGGCTACTCCTTCGGCATCGTTTTTTGTCGTCCTTCTCCTTCACCGTCTCTCTTTGCCGCCCGAGTACCTGGACAAAGGGCTGGTCCAGGTCCGGAGCCCTCGGAATATTAATATAAGACGACGGAAAGCTTCGATTCTCACGGGGTGAGACCTGTCGATCTGTCACGCGTCGGGGGTCCACCGTCCCAACGATCTGTCAATCGATTCAGCACGTCAAACAACATAATTGCAATCATTTATCCTAGGACAGCGGTGGATCAGATAGATAAGGATATAGTTTGGTTTCTTTTTGTTCGCTTAATGAAGCTTTAGGTTTAGTACATTAAAAATATGTTGGTATTTTAAAAATCCACTAAATTTTCTATTGTCGATTTGAAAGCCTTTTAATTTATTTGTATTCTCAACGTATTTCGAAAATATAAAAAGAACAAAAATATAATAGAACTGTCTGTGGTACCAAATCAAACTAACCAGACGGAGACTTTGTAGGGCAATGCCCAGATCGCCCCAGTTCCAGCTTCATGTAGATTGTCCTAAATTTTATTCAAGTTAACTTACCAAAGATCTTCTTTTATCAACAAAAAAAGAATCAAACTGTGCCACACAAAAATGGTTTTCGTGACTGATTCCGAGATCGGTTTCTGGACCCATAGAGTCGTGTCCACGACTAAAAGCAGCTGGAGAAATTGCTAGAGCATGAGATCAGTTATTCTGATCTTTTTTTGATGAAAAACTGAATAGTACCACTCATCAAAGCCATCAAAGGGCGAATTTACTCAGTCTAGTTGTCAAACCGTAATCTAAAGACTAGAGGGTCTCCTTCAATTGACGAAGCCTTAACAAATTGCTTCATGAGACCTAGAATAATAATATGAGTCTTGGGATTTCTTTTAGGTCCCGGAGGTGCTGTATGGGCAGAATTGGTTACGGACGCTTAACCTTGTTGAAGTCATCCAGATAGTTTCTTTGGCTAATGTAATCGCTTGCGTAGCTGTTCCGGAGGATGATCTAATGTTGATATTGCTTAGGTTTATCAGGTTTCGCGAGAATTGCAGATTAAGGATACTGGTTGGCGTCGCGTAGTAGCTTGAGGTGGCCTAGAGGTCGAGAAGTTGATATAACATACATATACATTTTAGTTCGCACCTATCGTTCTTAATATTTTATCACAAAGCTAAAAATGTATTTTTAATTTTTAAAAGCGTTTTAAAATACCTTGTTTCTAAAAACTACTTTTTATTTAGACATGTTGTCAATACAAAATAGAGAATTGTATGAAGTATGGCTCACAGAACGGGATCAAAATAGGAAAAATAAGGTAGTGTGTCAAAGTTATTAGGTGAGGATTTTAAATGGAACAAAAATACAATAGTAGCTCAGAGTAAAATATTTGGGAAAAACGAAAAACACATTAGGTGGTACATACATACATGTTTCCTAAATTTTAATTTTAAAAAAATGTTATCAGACTACAGATCTTCTTAAAATTATAAACCTTCTTGACCTTGACTTTTTATTTTAATTTAAGAATTTTAAGATATATGTATTTATAACTTTTACATAACTTAAGTTAAAACTTAAGTAACGTAACTTAAAATCGTTACTTCTAGTTTATTTTCTTTTAAAAATTGTCTTTCCAACATCCAAATATAAACTAAGTGGAATTTTTGTGGGAATTTTCCCAAATATTATTTAATGAATTTCATATTGACGAATTTTTTAAAATGTTAAAGTCCTTAATGTACATATGTTTTTTACTATGGAATGTAAATAATTTTACTTTTAAACTGACTAGAAATACTTAATACATATTACTATCTGAAAGTTCTTATTTTTTCTCAAAAATATTTTTAAAATATATTCCTAAATATTTAAATAATTAAAAAGTAAATATTAAAGCAGTGTAATAGTATAGAAGTATAATAATACTTATTACAAAATTTAGGTCATTTTCTATTGTTGCAAAAACTTAGAAAAGGAGTAGGTATTTATTTCACCGTTTTATTTATATTTATTTTAATTTAAGTTTGTATAAATTGTAAAATAAATATGTCTATAGGTGATTAATTAGCAAACATTAATCATTATTACAATATTAAAGAATTTTTCCAAACAAAAAAATATTAAAATTTTGTTTTAAAAAACATTTTTAATTTATATCGCCTAAACTGCTAAAAAATACCACTGTGCGCCCGTGATACGTAATAATTAATTAATAATGAAGAAATTGTTAATAATTACTGTAGTTATCAGTGTTATCTTTACCATCTAATAGTGACTAATTTGGAATTGTTTTCGGTACCTAGAACACCAAATTAATCGAAAAAATGATATCAGAAAACGATTCGAGGTAAGACAAGAGAAAATTCTCCAAAAAATGACCTGCGACGTGTTCTTGAACCTGGTACTCATTGCGTATGCCGGTCAGTCTTCGGTTAAGCGCTAAACTGAGTCGAAATTAACTGACTAAAGTGTACCCACCACGTGGCCCCAAGACAATGGTATGTTCGATGTTAATTTATGCGTTTCTAAGAGGTGCTTCGCACTCGGTCGCTCCGTGATAGGACTTAATGCGACTAGCGTCTCTCGTTCGAGGCGTCGAGACGTCGTCGGCGTCGCTTTTGTGCTAAGCCGTTCTTTTAAATGTCGATTTACCACATCGCTATCTGCTTGTTTAGTCCAAGCGTCCAAGTTGTCTAAGGTTTTTCAGTTTCTTCTTTTGTGTAATAAACATTTTGTTAATAATAGGCATTTCAGTTAACAATCACAAAATTTTACCTTTTTTTCCATAACAAAATTAATTAACTTAATAATCAAAGTATTGGCCATCGTTAGTTATTACTTTTTCCCATCTTTCTGTCAAAGAATGAATTTCGAACTTTTGGTTTTTTGAGGCCAACCATTCATCAAGCCAAATTTTCACTTCTTCCCAACAATGTAAGTGTTGTTCTGAAAGTCCGTGCTGCGTCGATTGAAATAAATGGTAGTCCGAAGAGACTAAGTACAGTGAATACGACGGGTGGTTCTAAATGGTTTTGTTATGCATTTAGCAACATGGGATCGAGTATTGTCATATTGAAAAAGGGCTTTATGCAGTCTTGCGGCGTATTCTGATCATTTTTCCTTCAATGCTCGGTGTTCGTAATGCACAATTTCTCTATTATCCCACCAAAGACTTTTTCCATGTTTATTGCCCACTTGTTGTGATGTTGAAGGCTGCCCTGGGTCAAAAGGGTGCCTTTGGATTATCAAAATAGATTCAATTTGCATCACCTGTATCATCTCGGTGCAAACGACCTTTTCTGTCTAACAAGCAAGCTTTCACAAGTGGTTTTTCGCCTTTCAATATCTCATTCCCTCTATTTATAGGGAACTTATTTTCCTGTTGAATAATTTTCTAATTTTCTAAGTTGAATCTTCATCAAATAATGTTTGGAAATCTGTATCTTCAAGGTGCATACATGCGAACTTCAACTAAAACCGTTTAGAGATGAATATATTCTATATATTGTTGTTTTGACAAGTATATTGATTCTTTGATATTGCTGTTTAATTAATTTACTAATTATTTAACACTAGAGGCTAAAATAATAACGTATAATATCAGAAATTAATTAAAGAATAATTTTAATACTATTTTGGAACAAAAACAAATTATAACAGTGATGATTTGAAGTCGGCGGGCTATAAACAGTTTAAATTGATGCCTAGCATTTCATTTCTCCTCATCCCTTATAGGATTGGAATACCTTCTTATATATCATCTTAATTTAGACGGTTTCATGTTACGCCATCTGTGTGTAGTCAAGTTATAGAAAGTCCAGAAATATGTACATAACGAAAATGTAATAAAAGTTTTACCTGTTAAGCTGGATTCACACCGATAAACTTTTGCATGTGTATTGAATTTACTGGAACAATTTGTTTAAACTATCTGCTCGACAACAGATGGTTCTTGTGCGTGCTCTGTGACGACACTAGGTTTGTTCTAGAAAAGGTTTCAAACGGTTTGAAACCAGTTTGATGAATTAATTAACTGCGCATGTTCGTCCGTAAACTTGGTTGCAAACGGTTTGAGATTTTTTTTCTGCTAGAACGCTTTTTTTGATTGACATTTCTCTGCGTCGTTGAATTGCGTTTGTTTATATTTTCAAGAAGTTTTGTTTATATTTCAAAGAAATTAGCTTTTACATAACCAAACAATCCAAAGTCAAAACAAATCAACGAACATTTCCAGCTATTGCGCTTGTCACAAACTAAATTGAACGGTTCGAAACTAGTTTGCAAACTGGATATTGGTTGTTGCTAGAACATCTTACTGGTAGTTGGAATTCCGGTTTTAATTTGCTAGAATGCGTACATTCGTCTGCGCAAACTCCGGACGATTTGAAACCGTTTGAAACCTTTGCTAGAACAAACCTAATATTTATGAGCGACTTTGTGTGTCAGACGACATAGAACACATACAGCCCAAACAATGCAAATTTGTATTGATATGGTGTAGCGTTTACATATTATCGCCCGCTACAGGTAAGATCATTTTGCGTGAGTCACATTTTCCATCTCGAGTTGAGCAGACGTCTCCATGCCGTATCCTTCTGCCAGAGATATGTAGATTAGCAGGCCAAATCTTACTTAGGCTTATTTTTTGTATGTTCTTGTAAAGGGTTTTATGACCCGGCAATTAGAGAATGCGGTCGATTAGAGACCAAGCCGTTATAAAGTTAGCCATTTCGGAGCCCAGCCTTTATTTAGTGAATGAAAACATTTTGGGGCCACTTTGTGCAGATTCGAAACCTTTTGGGGACCCTCGTAGTTGGGACACAGAATTACCGGTAGGCGAACTTATTGGTACTTAGATAAAGTGTGATAAAGAAAATAAGGCCAGATAATAAATTTTATTATATTTTTTATTAAGTTAATATATCAATTGGCTACTTCTCTCGATACCATCGAGAAACACACAGTATACAATTCGATCTGATTTATTTTAGTTTAGTTTAGCAAATATTTTCGGCAGATTGGGTAGAAATTGATCGCGGACTAACAACAATATCATATAGTTATTAACATAGCTAAGCGACGGTGAAATATCTGCATTGTTTCGAGCGATACCGATCTAGCTGTTCCCTAATTAAATAAACTATCGGAGTGCGTGACGCATTTCCAATCTTGCCGCTTGTTTATTTCGCGTTCTAACGGTACCGATGAATATTCATTTCAGATCTTTGTGTCCGGTGTCGATGGGCTGCTAAAAAGTAACACTCCGCTGTTTTGAACTTTGCTTTGGTCTCCAAAGACTTCAGTCAAAAAAATCAAGATTTTTTCCAGCCTAATAATTTCAAATTCAAAACTGATGTATAAAAACCGGATTATATACAACCAAAAACCTTAAGAATATGCGCATATATATGCACATATTTTTTTAATTTATGCAGGATATGTGCAAAAAATCTATAAATATGCAGTGAATATGCAACTAAATTTTGATTTCCTAAATTACATTTTCATTTAATTAGGTAATTGAGTATTGAATACAGATAAATTCAAGTTATAATATAATATACTTTATTAATTCAGTTAACACCTAATACAATGTTTTATATGAAACTTATACTAGATATTAATATTAACTCGAAAAATTATAAAACGCACTAGTTATAATGTGTGCTTCAAGGTTCTGAACTAGAAAATTGGCGTCTATCACTAACGAAATGTTTATACAAAGAAAACGATCTTTCTACATCTACTGATGTTATAGGGCAAAATTTTAATTTCGGAACTAAGGCAGGCTCAATAGCTAAATTATTTACAGTTTTCCCTGACATTATGTCTACGACCTGCCTTAAAATCTTGAAACCTGTGATTTTTTCTATCAAATTTTCTAATTTTGCCACTACTGTTTTTCCTACCTCACCTCGTATATTTTTGCAAGTTTGTACACATGTTTCTATTATATCCATCGACTCTGGTAAACTTGTACACGATTCCTCTAGTTGCAAAATACTGTCTGCTATAAATACATAGTTACACTTAATATACATTAACTGTTGTTCCACTACAGTGCTTTGAAATATTTCTTTCGATTTTTGGATGTACTGTGAATCATCACCAGACATTTGTGAGATTAAGTCCTTCAATTTTTGAAAATTATCTGCATAAAATAATGCCGCACGAATCCAGGTGCCCCATCTGGTCACGACAGGCTCAGGTGGTAATGGTACTCCGGGCAAATTCTCTTTGTAAAACTGCACTCTCAATGGGGCCTTTATGAATATCTTTTTGACATTTGCTATTAGGTCATTGACCAATGGAAAAGAAACTCTAATAGTTTCCGTAACCCTATTTAATCCGTGAGCTAGACAAGTTACATGAATCAAATTTTCATAAAATATTTTTAAATTCTTTCCTGCCTTTATCATATACGGCGCAGCATCGGACAACAGGACAAGAACTTTATCTGTAGGAACTGAGTTCGGCAAAAAGAAATGTGTTAAGGTGTCTTGAATAAAACGTGTAACTGTAAGATTGTTTGTTCTTTCCACTTCTTTTACGGTTGTAAGGTAAGCTTTTCCAGGTTCTTCTTCTGTGAGTTTTCCGATCATTAAATTAACTATGTAACGACCACACGAATCAGTTGTTTCGTCGATAACACTATACATATAGTTACCTCCAATTTCTTTTTTTATTTCATATATCACGGTATCAAATACCTTTCCAACGACGTTTTTTCTTAATGTTGATTCATCTGGAGCATTAAATTTTGTATATTTTTGAAGAAAGGCCTTGACTTGCGGGTTGGTTAACTTGTTTAAAGGAATATTAGCAGCCAAAAACGTTTTACATAGATCTACGTTAAATTCTGACTGGTCATGGTTTCCGTTTTTAAAAATCTCAAATGACTGCTTCAGCGTTGACTGTATGGGCCCAGACTGCTTCATGTTTCTAATCTTAGCTACGTGAGATGGCGTCTTAATATGTTGGTCTATTTGAAATTTCTTTGAGCAGGAAACAATTTTTGAACAAGATTTGCAAAAAACCTGGTCGCCGTCCAAAGCAAGTTCTGGGTAAGGCTTAATCCAAGAAGTACATAGTATTTTCGACATAATCACTGCTTTCACTTTCACTTTGTTTGCACTTACTAACTGCACAATAATAACTGCGACTACAACAAACGACAACCTGAATAATACTGACAAACAGCAAAGTTTACAGAATAAATATAAGTTAAGTCACTAAGCGTCGGTACTTCGAGCAACGAATTTAGACTGGCACCAGTTTGTAAACTTTGCAAACAGTAACAAATATGAGAAAATAAATAAAAATAGAAGTTTTTGTACTTATTTTATTTTATTGCCCCATTAGGGAAAACCCAATCTGCAGACCGGGACCGCCCAGACACAGCACCGTGCGACCATAAAACGTAAGAAAAGAATATAGAAATCCCAAAACATGCTTAGATATGCAATAGTTCCTAAAATATGTATTTTTTCTTTTAAAATCACAAAATATGCAGAATTTGCATATATATGTAAAATGCATAAAATCCGGTCTTTACTGATGTATTTTAAATTTTATACACGACATTTATTTATTCCTGTAACCCATCGTTGCTTAACCTGGAGGTCGCCTTCAGGAAAATGGGGGGTCGCAATGTGTTCAACACAATAAGGCTCGTATATAAAACATCCTGTATTCCATTCCATCCAAAGTATTTTAAGTCTTAGAAAATTAAATATTACCAGGTAATAACATCGTAATAAAATAAACTTAAATAAAGTAATAGCCAAAGTCAGGACCGGATCTATTAATTTTGAAGAACGTTATTCTCACATATCTTTACATAAGATATGGAGGCTCAAAGGTAAGTTCGGAATGAAATCAGATTAGGGTTTTTGCAATCGTTTTTATAACTTTTATTTATATTATTTAATTCATGTGGGGATAACAAATTAACGTGCCAAATTTATAAGAAGGAATATTCCTGTGTGTCCCCAAAGAATCTAGATGTAGCAACACAACTAAGGGTAATAAGAATAAAAAAGGCCTACAGGATCGTCAATTTTGTAGGATAGGAATAATAATATTCAAGGATTAGACAAGAACAAAATTCGACAACCGATTTGGAAGGTAATCGTATATGAAAAATCGTATGCTTATGAAAGTTTTACAGTGTTACCCGTTTTGGGGCTTCAAAAAAAGTACCCTTCAAAAAAAATACAATATATATTAATATGGTGAATATTTCCCAGGGCTAATTACTGTTCAGAGAACATGAGATTCTCAGGGGATAAAAGAAAACATTATTCGGTACTTAGACATTTATTGTCATCATTTAAAAAAATATCGTGGAAGCCAAAGAATAGGAGAGGGATTTTTGGTTATAATCAGAAACCTAATATAATATGACTAGTAAGATAATAACTTATCTTTGGTCAGTCAATCCACGAAACTCCCCGATGAGTGTCGCACGGGCCACGTGAGGCGGAACGTTGGTCTGTCTACCCCTTACGGTTTCCGATATCCCGTGGGTCTGCTCCTGTGGGTCGTGAGGACTTCGAGGACACCCAAAGACGTGCGTGGAAAGAAGCCAAAGATTCACCCGGATTAACCACGTATACAGGAAAATATGAAGTTAGGGAATCAATCCACTACCAAAAAAAACTAGAAAGAGGTTTTATAAATGTTGTGACAAATATTTTAATTAGGTTAAATTATTCTTACCCCTATCTGGGTTAAAAAAGAATTATTCGTCGGACGACAAATAATCGTACGGCCACGAGGGTTCTCTAACTACGATGGTCCAAAATATACCTCGATAGGTTTCGGGGGCAGCTCGCAGTGTGTTAGCAATAAAAATCCAGCAAAGCTGACAAATAAACTCGGCACTATTCCCAAAATATCCCGAACTCCAAGATTCTAATCAGCGGGAATTCTGCACTGGGTCAAGGCCTATTGCTGCACTGTCGACTGCTCTCGAAGGTGGTCGGAAGGAGAAGAGATAGGAGAAGACCAAAAATGGTTCCTTCCAAAGTCAAGCCCGCGAAGTAAATTTGTAGCTCTCCGCTAGAGTACTGCCAATCAACCAAACTACCAGTACCGGACTGAGATGAATGAAAGTGAGTGAAGTGTTTTGTAGTGATTCCAGGAAGATAAACTAAACTAAAATAAACATAAACTAACGAAACATGGTACCGACCCTCTGCCAAAGCCTAATCAAATATGAGCAAAAAAATCCGAAATCAACTCTTACAAATTCTCGATACGGTCGCAACAAAGTACGGCCCTGTATCCCGACTTACTACGCAGTACCGGATATGTAAAATAACCACGCACCAGGCTCGACGCAAAATGTACTCCATTTCCTTTTCAGTACCTTCGCCAAAATGCCAAAATATGGAAAGTCTAAGTAACTAAAATTCCAACACAATACAACCAAACCTGGTAAGCAAATATAACCGTAACAACAGAATAATCTAATTTGTATATGTTCGAAGAGTACAGAAATTTGTATGATCAGTTGGATTGATTAAGGACTAGCAAAGCAGTTTTCCATGGAATCAAAATAAACATCTGAAGGAGTATGCAAAAAAAAGAAAAATAGAAAAGCAAACCTACTATCCAAACAAAAAGTAAAGAAAAGGGTATGTTTATATTCTAAATAAAAACAAAACAGTTAAAATATTTAGGGTTTTTCAGAATTTTGTTACATTTCATTTATAGATTGAACATATTCATTTGATAGGGTATGTTTAAACATAGGTTAGTGTTCTATGTTTAAACATAGGACTTCAGTGTCTGTCAGACACCTACTTTTACACTTTGAGTTTTTTACGTTTTTTTACGTAAAAATACCCGCAAATTCTAAAAATAAAATTAAAATATATTTATAAAATAAGCGTCACCAATAATACAAGCCTACTAAAAAGATTATACGAACCAAAAAAAAAGTTGATGTGAACTCTGTGCTTCTGTGTCTGGTGTACACCTAAATTATACCTCATATGGAGCGTCCGTGTCTGTGAGTTTAAAATAATTGAATAAAAACCAATCAAAACAAAGGTAAAATTACCAAACAAGAGCACGGTGATATGTCTCAATAAGTAATGGAAAAGTACTGAGACGCCAGATCAAGTTGGCCAAACAGTGTTGCCAACACAATAATTAAAATTATCGTAGGTGTCTGTCAGACACTGAAGGCCAGGTAAGTTTTATGTATATTTAACAGTGTATTTTTTATTGAAATAAAATTAATGATTTAAACAGTATGTATGTGTTTTGTTTTTCTAATTATGATTTATATCATTTTTTTTGCTCAAAAAATAATTACAAAACTAGAAAATATATTTTGGTTACTCAATATTTAACATTTTTCTTTAGCGGGTGTTTGATCTTCTGTCATCAAATGTACCTGTGTTAAATGTCACCTGTCATCAAATGTATACAAAATATTACTATTTATAACATTAATTTTTTTTTTGTTTGGGTATTTATTACCTGCACAATCGAGACATTGGGTTTCTTGGATTTTTCTTAATTTCTCCTAAATAATCAACGTAACTGTATAAGCTTTACTCCGAACTTTATGTTCTCAACATACACGTCCTTTTAACGTGCAAATACCATTTTTGCATTCAAGTTGAACGAAACCTATAGCCTTGTCACCGTAACTTTCTCGTGACACCCTACAAACAGTTTAATTATATTTAAGCCGTACCGTTTTTATCATTACGCGACTTCAGTGTCTGTCAGACACCTACTTTTACACTTTGAGTTTTTTTACGTTTTTTTACGTAAAAATACCCGCAAATTCTAAAAATAAAATTAAAATATATTTATAAAATAAGCGTTACCAATAATAAAAGCCTACTAAAAAGATTATACGAACCAAAAAAAAAGTTGATGTGAACTCTGTGCTTCTGTGCCTGGTGTACACCTAAATTATACCTCGTATGGAGCGTCCGTGTCTGTGAGTTTAAAATAATTGAATAAAAACCAATCAAAACAAAGGTAAAATTACCAAACAAGAGCACGGTGATATGTCTCCATAAGTAATGGAAAGGTACTGAGACGCTAGATCAGGTTGGCCAAACAGTATTGCCAACACAATAATTAAAATTATCGTAGGTGTCTGTGTCAGACACTGAAGGCCAGGTAAGGGTTAATAGAAATATTTTGTTTCTTATTTACATCCTCCTCCTTCAACTTCCTCGAACTTCAGCTGACATGAACCGAATGTCATTTTTCAGAAAATATGTGACCATAAAAATATCCACAGCAGGTATATTATCAGAATTAGCCTTTATGAACCCTTTGTCACACATTACTGAACTAAATCAGTAATCAATATTTTATTTTGCACTTAACCAACAATAATTTTGACAGTATATATACGAATAGAAGCCGTTGACAGTACTGATGTGAAAACACTGGTATTCTGAGGTTACAAACATAGCAGCCAATCGCGGCGCGTTCGAAGTCGCTCCAATACGAACACATTTTCAACTGCAAATACCCAAACCGCATAATTCTCTCGCCACATCAACTTAAGAACAATATTTAAATAAATTTAACTGAGGTGGTCGATACTTGATGGAAACTCATTTTAAATACATAAGCAAAGATTATATCTAAAAATATTCTCTATATTAAACTAATAGCGAGAAACGTAATTAAAACCTAAAGTGTCCATCGATCTAATAATACCATAAAACATGATAGGGGGAAATCCATTTTTTTGTCATAATTTGTATTTCAAAAAGGCACTATCTGTCGAAATAATTAGTATAGATACTTTTAAATATAGTAGAAATTTTTAGATATGAATCTTTACTTATTTATCGAATCAAGTATCTTAATATCAAGTTCTCAACGTTCTGGGTCGCCTAGAAGGCCTGGGCACATAACCTGTTAACATTTTTGAGGTTGTTGTAATTGTTGATTTATTTTTTTGTTTTTTTTTTTGGTTATATTACAGTATATTTTGACATTAATATATGACAATCATATATATGACATGACAGATGACAACTGACATTATTAAAAACGGATCATATATAATGTTGATATTTCCATTCTTGAGATACTATCAACAAATCCAACATCAAGCTACTGGAAAGCTATGCAAACAAGATGGTTATGCCTCCTGGTATATCTCTAATGTACAGATGCATAGAGAGGTGATGTGAACTCCCTTTAGGCAGTGCATGCAAGAAAAGCCTTCTTGAAGATCACTGACCACCCAAATTAAGAACTGCTAAGGTTAACGGACTATCGACCGGAAGACATTGCAGGTTTGGTTGGCAAAAGGCACAGAAGACCGTAACTCCAACTTTTGGAGGAGCATGTCCTGACTAGGGATTGCAATCCCGCAGCTCATTCAATCCCGCGGGATTGCTCAATCCCGCGAGGGATCACGCGGGATCCCGCATCTTTGAAATTATGTTATAAAACCAAATTGAAACTACAGATTTTTGTGTAAAAATCAACTTTTATTAAACATTTCTTACATTAAGAAACAGAAATTATTTCTTTTCTATTAATTAAGTATAAGTAATTAGTAATCTATTTTCTTAGATTCATCTTTAAATGTTTGGCATAGTTTATTAGTTTTGTTTAATTTTACCCTTACTTCTAACAACAGTTTTATATTTTTAATTCAGTCTTATTCATATAATGACTAATAATCAAATTACAACTTTCCCTGAGATGTTATTAATTACTATGATATCAACCTATGGTGATAACTTTTGAAAATACGCTCTTAAGAAGCAAATGGCATTTATTGTATCATCTCCGAGCCTGTTTCTGAGTGAACTGTAAATATATCCTGATACTGAAAACGCTCTCTCGGCTTCTACGCTAGTAGGCTGAACCGTCAGGATATATTCATAGGCGAGCGAACTCTCCTCTGATACCATCGGACTCAAAGAACGTCATTTCTTTCTTCAAAATTTTCTCTAAGTATTTTTGCTTTTTGTCCGGCTTTTTCTTAAATATTTCTTTTTCTTGTTGAAGCTGTTTTTCTAATTCTTCTTTTAGCGTTAGAGTAGGATCTGTATCAGTAGCAGATATTCCAGCTATAGGTGTATTTTCCAAGACGTCATCTGCATATGTTTCATCGTCTTGAACTACGACTCTTTCTATTATTTTCTTTATTTCTTGGCGTATTGCAACTTTTCTTGGCATGAAGAATGTATAAGTATTTCTTCGTCATACTTTTTCGGATTTTGCAAATAAATCAAAACTCCTGTTAAATCAGTGCGGTGTTCTTGAATACGTTCATGTAGAGACTGTGACAACTGATTACTCAATACCGTATTTTGTTGTTGCAATTTATCCAAAATAAATCGAACTGTTTTGTCCGCAGTGGTAAGCGTTGACTCTCGCCTACAAAGTGCCTCAACTCCCAATTCAAAATGCTGCAAGTTAGCAATGAGATCTTTAATTATGAACCACTCATTATCGCTGAATTTAATCTCAGATTCAATATCAATATCGATTAATGCTTTATCAATACAATATATTCAAAAGGCTATTCCAGCGAGTACGGCAGTCTAATATCAATGCCAATTCTTTTTTAGGACCTTCTTGTTCCTTCACATATTTTTGTAAGACGCCATTTTTAGTTGGTGACCGCTTAAAAATCTTGACCACTTTGCGTACTTTCTTCAATTGATCGTCATATGTTGTAGAAATCATTTCAAGTGGCAGTGAATTTATATTTACAGTCACACCCTGTTCATTGGCGTCCATATAATCGTTATCATCATTATCAGATTCCTTCGTAAATGCTGCTGCTGGGCATTCTGATATTGAGGAATTGTTTTTCTTATACAGTGCATCAACCACAACTAGTTGTAAGCCGTGTGTAAAACAAAACTGCTGGAAACCACGCAAAAGTCTGCCAACCTTCACCATCACACTAGCGCCGTCCGTTGTAATTGCGATAATATCTATGTCTAAGTCTAGACCAAAACTCGTGAGGCGTTCTTTCACCAAGCTAATGCAATGTCCTGTGATAGCCGAGCCATGTATACGGACCAAATCCAGATTAAAATGTTTTTTTTTCTGTTGGACGTTGATATTTAAGTATCGATGATTCTTTTGTGACGTCCATTCGTCAAATGTGAGTGAAAAATCTCTGTTTTTCTTTCTTGAGACGTTCACATTCAATAATCATGTCAGCTTTAACTGTGTTATAAAAATTTGCTGCGATAGATCGTATTGTATTTGGCGAATTGGGTAGTTTGTGACCTCTTTTAGAAAATAAATTTCTTAAATTCGTATATGTGTAATAGGAACTTAAAGTGAATCCGTCTTTACAGACCATCCTAGAGATCATTTTCTCCATGGGGTTTTCTTTGATAAGAAAACTGTCCATTGTTTTGGGTTTCTTCTTTGGTACTACTGGTAAGGATTCTTCCCCAGTGTCATCGTTTCGAGAACCGATATCGATATTGTGTTTAGTCTTCAAATGTATTTTCAAGTCTTTGGTAGAACGTTGACTAATTTTTAGTTCAGCTGAACACAGAAGACAATTGCCACCTTTGTCATTTTTCTTGAAATAACGCCACAGACCTTTTCCAAGTTGTCTGATATCGCCGTCGCCTTTATTCTCTTTCGCAGGATTCTCAGTTTCAATGGACTTAGACATGATTCATTTATTCGTTACTTGCAAATAATAAATAAAGTTTAATGTAAGTATAGATTTAGATTCATTTATTTAATTATTACACAGTGCTCTGCTACATGCTCACACCCCACACGAGTAATCCGCTTCACTATCATCGATAACCATATCCAAAAAACATTGTTAACAAAAACAAAAACTACGAAAGTCATAATGTTTCACGCAGTATTACGATAATATATTGTTATTTACGACACATACAATCTGATTTTAAAATAGCACAGAACAAAACTAAATCAAAAACATTAAAATTTAGGTACTTACGTTAAATGCCGGACGGTGAATACGAAAACGCTCGTCATCTACACAGAACGACGTGCGCAGGCTGCGCAGCGCAGTACCTTTTATGAACAACTGACAGGCAGCCCGCCAACCGTCCGCTAATCGCCGGCGTGACAAGCTGTGCGGAACGGCAACATCGCGTCGGGATCCGCGCTTTGAAGGTGCGGGATCCAACAGATTAATAAAAGCAGCGCGACCCCGCGGGATTGCGTGATCCCGTTTTGCGGGATTGCAATCCCTAATCCTGACCAACGTGGGAATTTACCACATGGAACTACCATGTCCTATTTTTAGAGCGCTTTATTTTTCAGGAACAACTAAACAGTAGGTGAATGCGTAAGTAGTAATGTATTATAGCCAAAACACCTTCAGTGCCATCGGCAAATAAGATAATGACCTAATGTCTGAATATTACAGCCCCCTCTGGTACTTGTAGGGAAGCGCTTGGCCCACCCCGTCCGGCCGCCAAGCAGCGGAAACACCAAGGAAGAGAAGATAACGATTTTGTTGGTAGCTTTCAACTACGGAAACCTTATCCCATCTACCAGCAGTGCAGTTTCGGGATTATTTTAGAAAATAATCTCGGGTGGAAGGAGGGCGCGAACGTGAACGCAACATAGTAACCTTACCGATGTGAAACTTTGATAAACGTTAAATCAAAGTATTATAGTGAGAAGGTCGCAACATTGTTTGCTTACCCTTACTTTCTTTATTACCCAAAATGAAGTCACTAGTGTACCCAGATCGAACCCAACTTCATTTTCACATCTCGAATATTTCTCTATTTAATTATTAATTTTTTTCTGCCAGCATTGAAAAAAATTAGTTTTAATGAGAGAGTCGCCCATGTTAAGATTTAATATGCGACTGACAATGTCTTCGGCGCACGTCCGATCATTTGCGTCCATTGAAGAGGCGCACGTGGTTCCAGACAATGTCTTGTTTCATCTGTTGCTCGTCGGTGTAAAGCGGTGGTTCACTCCGGGCCAGCCTAATTGTTTATTCCGAAAAAATCGTCGGAAACAAGGAGAAAACAGTTCTTTTTCGGGGTCCGAGTTCGCCCCAGGTGGCCCGCACGGCCCGTCGGTTCGACAGAACAACATTTTCATGTAAACTACAACTCGCTAGAGGAAGTGCTGACCGAATCAAAGGAAAGCAACAGTCGCAGCCGCAAAGTGACTCAAGTTTCCTAAAATTGTTTCGATAGCCTTATTAATATGCACCCGGCGGGACCGAGTGGGAAAAACCGATATTGCTTTGGCGGCCGAAATTGTTTTAGGAAATCGAGAAAAACCAATCGACAGCTTTTAATTCTCCGAGAAGCATTATAATATTTTATTTTAATTCTTGTCATGTTATTACTAACGATATATTTTCAGTTTCTTGTGTGAGTTGTCCACTCGACCCGCGTTTCGTTAACTAAGTTAGCATCATCCGGGGATGAGTGAAACTAAACCTTAAAATATTTTGTTTACAATTTACACCTAAGCCCAGGGAGGTCATCAAATTCGCTGCAAGATATCTTTAAACTATTTATATATTTAGCTATGTCCATACTTCCTTCCCTACTATTGAAAAATGCGTGTCGAAAATTATATTCACATTCCTTATATCGCCACAGTCATTCCGCAATCTCTTTCAACTCACTTTTTCCACTTGTGTTCTGCAGTATCATCTCTTTTTAATAACAAGCAGTAGTCAACGAACATAGATGAGTTCGAACGTTCCTGGTATTTTGTTTTCATTGTCCTGATATCCTGATGAAACCTCTCTCCTCGCTCATCGCTTACTGCAGCCAAATTTTCCGGAAAGAAACTCCAAATGGGACTGTAAAAAATGCATTTTTAAGAACATACAACTTATTATTTTATAGGCTTTCAAGAGTTGATCTATGAAGTTTTTACAGTTTTCATCTTTCTTGTTACTCAGAAATCGTTTCACTACACTTACAAAATACTTCCAAGCTGTCAATTCCTTTTCATTTAATTGAGGTCCAACAAATATGCCTTCTTTTAGTTGTGCATCTTATTACCATCTTTGTCCATGGCTTCAACAAAGTTCTTCATTAGTCCAAATTTAATATGGAGTGGCGGAAGAAGTGAATACTGAATTTTGTCCCATTATTTTTTTGATTTGCTTTTTCGAAATCCCTTCTGTTTTAGTGATACAAAAGTAGCAATCACTTATATCATGATATAAAGGAGAAGCAATAACTACCTAAACGAAACGCAAGAGCATTCTCACCAATAGTTACAAAAATCATGTCGATCTGTTTAAGATGTGATAAAATCAAGTTTTGTATACATCATTTTCTAATCCTTTCTTCAAAATCCCAATAATTTGTATTACAAAGTACAGAGATAAATTTATATAGTTCTTAAACCAATTCAAAGAAATCCGTCGTTTAAAAATCCATCTAATTTCCTCAAATCAATCTGCATTCTGTTTATGGCACACAATTCTTCAAAAATATTGATATTTTTCGATTGCTTTACAGGCCAGACTCGAATCCTTGAGATAATGATAAGATAGATAGCCACCATAAAAATATATGCTCCGGTCGTTATAAAAACAATAAGTTTTTTCCCGTTTGCAACAGTTTTATCGAATGTTTTCAAGTATGTTGTTTTATCAAGTTGTGATCTCTCTGTTGCTGACATTTGACTATATTCCGTACCAAGGTTTCGAAACATCAATTGTTTTGTCGTTTTTCCGTTCAAGACTAATTTTCTTTTTCATTTTCTTATAGTATGCGCCAGTGTTGTTCGGATTGTGAATGGATCTGATGCCAATATTATAGATTTCCCATATCTGGTACGTACAATATATACACAGTAGGTCCGAAAAATAACTGAACTTTTTAAATTAAAAAAAATTAGTTATTTTGCCAAAATTATTTCTTTGTATTCAAAATTCATCCCATCCGCATTAACACATCGCTGAACACGTTCAACCAAAGCTAGCATAGATTTTTTTGTTGTTTTTCGGAATCCCCTCAATGATCCACGTCACGGTTTCTTGAACTTGTGTAACACTGTCGTATAACGTTCCTTTCATCATTAGTTTGAATTTAGGGAATAGGAAATAGTCACACAGAGATAAATCAAGCGAATACGGAGGATGTTGAATATATATACGGAAGCACACAGGTGTTTGAACAAGAAGAAACTTAAGGCTGGCATTTTCGATAGATTGCAATTTAGACTTGTGATGAAAGATAATAATTTGGTTTATTTGATGCATGATATAGAATGATTAGCCTGGCTTTTTTATCGTCAATGTTGTAAAAAAAATCCTAGGGCAATATAAATCCGGAAATTATCGCGAACTGATGCAAAACACTAGAAAACTTAGATGTAACATGAGCATCAAAGTTCACTACCTCCACATTCATTTGAAGAAGTTTCCGGACAATATTGGCTCTTACAGTGAGAAAGGAGAGCGATTTCATCAGGACCAAAAAAATAAGAAAAAAAAAGGTACCAGGGTCGATGGGATGAACACAGGATGATTGATTACTGTTGGAATATCATGCGTGAGTGCCTGGAAGAAACTCACTCGAAGAAATCAGGAAAAAGAAGCCTTCTCCATGTTCAATGATATAACAAACGGTTAAAAAAAATTAAATAATCGTATTATTTCGATTTTGTCATATATCGAAAACTACACGTACATTTCAAAATGTATATGTACCGTTTGAACCAGCATAACGAGCGTATACAAAAACAGTTTTAATTTTTAGATTGTGTTGGCTTCTTCTTGATGGATATTTATTATATATGTTTAATGAAAGACTGTTTCGTTCAAGATATTCCGCAAACCCTCTCAAATAAATACACCAATACATAATAAATCATTACACCCACTACAACATAAATTAGCAGCATATCATAGCCTTGTACATAGACTGATCAATATTCCTTTATCAAACGAAAGTTTTGATAAGGAACTAAACACCATTAAACAAATTGCCCTAAACAACGGATATTCAGAGAGAATAATAAATAACATTCTAAAAAGAAAATTGTACAAAAAGGCTGCCTCTGGAATATATCCACAAAGAATTACAAAGACTATTCATTCAGATTAATAATATACTTTAAATAAAAAAATAATCGTAAAATAAAAAAATAATCGGTAAATCGTCGGAAAAAAATTAAAACATTCTTATATATGGTGCGGTTCAAGATATATCGTTGACCGAATGGCTACAATAAACTGTTAACAACCCCTGTCGTAACGAAACCTGGCAGAGTTGCAAAAAAAGTAAACAGGGCCGGGTCTAAAAAAATTACAGGTAAAAAGATAAAATTAATTTTATATCTGCTTTAGTAGTTTCGAAATATTTTAGTTTAGTTCGCATTCTTTTCTTAAACAGTGCAGACCTATAATTTCGATCGTATTTTTATTATTCCAAATGTGCTAAAAATGTGGCGTTATTGGCAAGATAGTATTCATTGTGCCTCCGGTAGTGCTAATTTTAAAAGAAAACATTTATCGTCCGATGCTAAGCAAATTGTTAAAAATGTGCATGCTTCTTTATTGAATAGGGGGGCTTAATGTAAATGCAACCGCAACAGAAACGTCTTCATTAATGAAAACTCCGTTGTCTACAGTTAAAGATATTGTAACGAATCCAATTAAAGCCAAAAAAGTTCGTAGTGATTCTGGTGAAAGCAAATGTGGTGTTGACGAAAGCGACAAAGATTTAATTAGAAGCAACATTTATACTATGTATGAAGAGCAAACTGTGTCTGCATTGCATTCATCGCAACAGCGACTAAGAAAAGATGAAACCAACATTCTTTGCTGTAGAACTAGCCTCCGGAGAATATTATCTTAAATGGGTTTTGCATATCGGACCATTAATAAAAGACAAATATTAATGGAATCGCAACGATGGCGCTTTAACTACTTAAACTCTATAAAAAAATACAGATTATAAAATCGTCCCATTATCTCCCTTGATAAAACATGGTTCGATACACATGAGACGCCAACAAAAGGATGGATAAATACATCAAGAAAATGCCAAACAAAAGCCCAAACAAAAGCCCCAGCCAACAAGTGAAAAATAATTAAAATTTTACATGCTGGTTACGAGGATGAGTGGTTTACAAATTGTTTACGGTTGTCCTCCAAAAATTTTAAACATTCATCTTTGGACTACCATGACGACACAACAGCAGAACTTTTTGAAGAAGCCTTTTGCCCAATGTGCCTAAGGAAAGCGTCATTGTAAAGGACAATGGTAGTTATCATGGCTTCCAAAAAAATAACGTTCCTAATACAAATAACTATATGTGTTTGTTTTTCGAACTATATGTTAAAAAACGATATATACTTCGAAAATACATATAAAAAAATGTGTAAAATCCATTTAATATTAAAAAGAAATATGTATGTGATACCATCGCTGCTGATATGAGACATACGGTTTTACGCCTTCCCCCATATTAATGTACTTTTAATCCAATTGAGTATACGTGGCATCAGGTAAAATTCAATGTTAGAGCAGAAAACATTTCTCCGACTCTAAATGCAAGTGCTGCAACATTTTGTTTGCCCAATATACCTTCGATCACAACCTTGACAACTAATTTGGAAAATCCCCAACTTTTCATGTTGCTCTACTTTATCCTTTGAATTACCCAGGACTTCTCTTAATTAATTATACGGTTTCTGCCACGGGCATAGCCAGGATTTAGTTTGGGGGGGGGGGGGGGTAGTTTGAAGTAAATAAAGCAACAAAAATATACTTACATGAAATTTAATATCTATATATTCATCGGAAAAATTACGACATATTTATAAAGTTCTTAACTTTAAATGAAATGGTTAAATTAATTTCGTTCCTCTGCGCTAAATCTAACACCATTAAAGAAGAAATCTTCGGCTTTTTCTTTTAAATATATCCACTACTTCATCTGCATGAATTTCTGTTCCATAGTGAATGTTCATGAGAGCCAAACCATTAAGTCCGTTTTCACTTGTAGTGTTTCGTAAATAGTTTTTCAGTCTCCTTAGGCTCGAGAAAGACCTTTCTGGGGTAGCAGTGGATACAGGAATGGTAGCCAAGATTTGTAATAATGTGTAAATATTAGGATAAAGGTTTTTATCGCACATATCTAGACATTCCAAACTAGATTTCGGGGTAGGCGAGATACTTGTCATCACTGTTTTCCATACTTCAAGTTCTGCTTTAACCACTGATATGTTGCTTTCGGGAAGCAGTGACGAATACATGGAAATTGCTTCTTCAATTTCAGAACTGGCAGTAAAATTTGAAGGTAACACACCAGATAATGCTGATACTACTTTACGATGTTTGGTAAACCTTTCAACCAATTGTTGAATTGTATGATCAAGAAATGGAATGAACAAATTAATTTTGTAATACGTGCATACATCCAATGCAGGAATGTTCGGTCTATTTAATTGTCTTCCGACGACGCGTGGCATTCGCAGTATACCACCATTTTCTTCCAGTAAAACCTTTGCGTCTTCATAGAGATGAAGATATTCGACGTCAGTGTTGTTTCTCAGGAGTTGTAAGACATTAATAACATCATCTACATGTTTGAATGCCGTGATAAGATCGATGTCAATTGTCGATGTAAATCGACGTGATTGATCGATGTAATTGTTTTGATAGCGACAATGTATGGCTCATAACTTTTTGAAGAATCACTAAACACATCACAAAATCCGAAGATCGAAGCGTACTTAGCAATTGGGCGGCTTGTTGCGATGTTTTCTTATTGTGATTAAATTGGAGTTCTTCGAGAGCATTCACAATCGCTGAATAAATTTCCCTGAATCTTATAATAGCTTCATGTTTGTGGACCCACCGTATTTCACACATTGAAAGCAAGCTTTTTTGGTTACCGACGGGTAGTAGCTCTTGAATTTTTTCTTTCAACAAAGCAGTGCGTTGGGCAGAATGTCGAAAGTAGGAACCAACAGACTGCACAATCCCAATGCAATTTCGGACATTTGCTAATGAACATGAATCAGCAATAGCAAGGTTGAGAGAGTGTGCACTACAATGTACATAAAGAGCAAGAGGACATTCTTGGCGAACATAAGCTTGGGCACTGTGCAAATACCCACTCATAGCTGCAGCCCTATCGTAACCTTGACCAACCACATGAGAACATTCAAGACCATGCTTTTTCAGAGCTGTAATAATAAGATTTGCGAGACCGCATCCTGAAACATCGACCGTTGAAATGTACTCAAGGAACATCTCTTTAAGTATATGGTGTTTATTATCTGTAAAATCAACATATCGAAGACATAACGAGACTTGTTCTACACGTCCGATGTCGGTGGTTTCGTCAGCCAGAATCGCAAATAGTTTGGCTTTTTTTACTTCTTCAATTATTTTATGTTGAATTAATTCACCACTAATGTCAATTATTTCGTTTTGGATCTGAGGCCTTGTGTACAGGGCATTCTTCTGTGAAGTATTCAAAGGCTCAGCCAGATCTTTATCTCCAGACTCAGCCGCAAACCGCAACAGGGCTCTAAAATTACCATCATTCTGTAGTGGTTATTCAGGTTCTGGTGATTCTGGTGTAATTTGTATGCGCCCCGAATCGATTTTACCTCTCAAGGCCTTGTTTGCCGCAAAAAATTATTGGTTTTACGATAGGGATTAGTTTCTTTCGATTCTCCTCTTGTTGTCTCTTTCTTTCAGAAGACAGCTGTTCAGTGACCGAAAAGGCCTACGAAGACATTACTTTTAGAAAGTTATCTGCCAGTTCTGAATTTCGCTTGTGGTATCCCGATTTAGCATGAGCTTCAAATATTTCTAGGGCATTTTTCCAGTTACAAAAAGGTTCGGTTACCAACTGGCTGATCCTTTGGTGACCGCCTTTACCTTCATCAAGCGAACGTCCCATTACCACGCAAACTCTGCAGTATGCCCCATTTTTATATTCCGAATATGACATCCAGGGGAATCTCTCTAACCATTCCAATTGAAAGCTCAAGTTTCGTTTTGTGGAAATAGGAAACTTATAATATATGGGTGGGTTCCATGGCGTTTTTAAAATTTGGACTTTAAAATATTCATCCAAGATTTTGTCTTGATTCGCGTAAAAACCAACATCCAACTTAGCTACAGTTGTAAAAGATGAGGTAACAGGCCAGCTGGCCTGTTGCAGACTAGATGTGCATTCGGCAGTTGAAGGTATCGAACAGGGCACCAGCGACATGGCATCGATTTCGACATTCGGTATTGTGATTGAGGTCGAGGTCGAGGGCCCGCTTGTCATCTCAGTCTTCTTATCAGCATGCAAGGTAGCTGAAGCTTTGATAGCTAAATCCAAATTTGTTTCTTTATTAGAAACCCCTTGACTACACCACATTTTCCAGTAGTCCATACCTTTAAGTTTATCACCCTTCCTTTTTTTCCACTCCATTTTTCGACAGTAATAATGATTCACGTATCTATCCTTAACAAGGTCACCGAATAACACTGCACTAAAATTACTCACTTACACGGTACACTTAATTCTCTTCACTATTCGTTCACCACTTTTCACTTATATTCGCTTCGAGTTCGCATGGAGCAATACTGCCGTAAGCGCGGTCACGCGCCGCTTATATAGCAGCCCAGTAGTAGCCGTCCAGAAACTACCACAAACTACCACAAACTTCCACAAAGCTCCGCTCATTCCGACCGAGGGGCGTGGCGAATAATCGAGAAACAACGCAAAGTTTCCATATGATACAAAATAGTTCGACTACTCGACAAGAGATGGCGTTACTGTGCGCAACGTCCACTAGTTCGGATATATATTCAATTCAAATGTAATAATGTAACTCTCTTCACTCCTCGTATTTTTTCGGTATAATATTAGGTAATATTTGGCTTATTTCGGGGGGGTGAACCAAATATTTCGGGGGGGGGGGGGGGGGTGAACCAAATAGAAAAATGCAAGAAAATCATGAACCCGGATAAAGGACCTGTTCCATTCAGTCAACTTTTTCAATTATTAATGTAAGGGTCAGTAAATTTCACGGTTTATTTTTTTCCATCTTCCATCTTCTGTTCTCTATTTTCCATTTTTTTCTTTTTTCTTGTATCCTTTTTTTTACACGCTTCATTAGGTAGGTAGCCACCTAGGTAGTAGGTTAGTAATTAGAGTTCTCATATAAACAGAACATAGTATAGTTTTAGAATTAGATTAAATCATCTTCTGATGATGCTAACATGGTTAGCGAAACATGCGTCGATAACTTAAAAAAAAAGTGATTCAATAGAAAAATTGATCCAAAATTTTAACAAAAGAGTGAACGTTTGTGAAGCTACAAGAGGTGATCATTTCACAGACATTGTCTTTCGTGTTTAAATGTCATACACTATGCTTTAACTATGAATAAAAAGTTTTTTGAAATCAACGTAAGTTCTGTGTTTTATGCAAGAATTATAAAAAAAAACCGTTCAATCTGAAAGTCTCTTTATTTGACAGTCGTTCTTAAATTGAATTCGTGTAGGTCTTCGTGTAATATTTCCATCGCGTGGCTATTGTTCTTCAGTTTACATTTTCTTGTATAGATTATCAATTCAAACAATATCCGGAGGGGTGAAGTGATAATTTGAAAACATTTTTAAATATAATGAGATTATTTTAAAGCACTATTTGTGATATACTTTGGTTATCTGTGGAATAATATTAATTGCAATTGATATCTAATCTTTCGGAGACTTGGTTTTATGTGTTAATCACATTCATGTGATAAAGCTTTATAAATAATAATTGTATTTTATTCTATTATTTGTGAAAATAAACGCAAAATTGTCTAGAGAAAATATACGAAAACGTGACAAAAAATAGAAAGGACTTCAAATACACCACTTTTCTCTTTGAAAGTACATTTCTTTTTTCATCAATTACTTTGTTCAAGTTTTCGTAGCGTCTTCGCAAAATTGTCATTGAATTTATACGAATATATTCTCCTTGACGAGCAATACTATCATTCCAACGGTTTTCTAACATTTCTATATCTTTTTTATAGTACGATTTCTTTTTACCTTCAAAATGTCCTTCAGTTTTGGTAATTACCTCTTCATTGGAGCGAAATTTCTTTCCAGCAAGCATTTTTTTTGAGGTCTGAGAACACGAAATAGTCGCTGCCTAGTAGAATACAGTGGATGAGGAAGGAATTCAATTCATGCGATCAATTCGGCGATCGATGCCGACAATTGCATTGTCTTGGTGAAACAGCACTATTTTTTGGATCATTTGGAGTCTTTTTTGCGATCACGTCCTTCAAATCCCTCGATGTAATATTCGCTATTGATGGTTATACCTGTCTCGAGATAATCGATGAACAATAACCCATGCGCATCCCAAAATACACGGGCGAAACTTGCTTGCCGATGGTTGTGTTTTTGGTCATAAATGACTACGGGCTGAATTAGTGTCATAGATCTTAACTTTCATATTCCTTTGTATAAATTTAGGTCTTACGATAGACTGCAAGTAACAAGTAGTCTTTGCAATGTGATTGAACAACAATAACACCCTGGTCTTTAACACCAGGGTGTTGTAACCGGAACGGTTACAACGGTTACAATCGTACAGATTGCAACTGTCAAAATATCAAAGTTGCCAACTGGATCAAAGTCAAAATAGAGCAAATTTCACGTTTTACCATTCCCTGTCCACAAACTATGCCTAGACAGAACTGGATAGACCGAAGAATTTTCTGAATGTAAAAGAAGCTTTTCCGAAAAAATTGTAAAAGGCGCATCTCATGCCACACTCATTTAAATTGTCTAATGGCCATATATTTATCTCAAAATAGAGCAAATTTCACGCTCTACAATTCTTTATTCCCAAAGCATGCCTAGGCGTAACTGGATAGGCCGCAGAATTTTCTGAATGCAAAAGAAGCTATTCCGAAAAAATTACTAAAGGCGCATCTCATGCCACGCTCAGTTAAATAGTCTAATGACCATATATTTGCACTCAAAATAGAGCAAATTTCACGCTCTACAATTACCTATCCCCAAAATATGCCTAGGCAGAACTGGATAGGCGGTAGAATTTTCTGAATGCAAAAGAAGCTTTTCCGAAAAAATTACTAAAGGCGCATCTCATGCCACGCTCAGTTAAATAGTCTAATGACCATATATTTGCACTCAAAATGGAGCAAATTTTACGATCTACAATTTTCTATACCCAAAATAGGCCTAGACAGACCTGAATAGATCGTAGAATTTTCTGAATGCAAAACAAGCTTTTCCGAAAAAATTGTAAAAGGCGCATCTCATGCCACACTCATTTAAATAGTCTAATGGCCATATATTTACACTCAAAATAGAGCAAATTTCACGCTCTACAATTACCTATCCCCAAAATATACCTAGGCAGAACTGGATAGGCCGTAGAATTTTCTGAATGCAAAAGAAGCTTTTCCGAAAAAATTACTAAAGGCGCATCTCATGCCACGCTCAGTTAAATAGTCTAATGACCATATATTTGCACTCAAAATGGAGCAAATTTTACGATCTACAATTTCCTATACCCAAAATAGGCCTAGACAGACCTGGATAGACCTTAGACTTTTCTGAATGTAAAAGAAACTTTTTCGAAAAATATGTAAAAGGCGCATCTCATGCCACGCTCATGGAAATAGACTAATGGCCATATATTTACACTCAAAATGGAGCAAATTTCACGCTCTACAATTCTCTAATCCCAAAACACGCCTAGACAGACCTGGATAGACCGTAGACTTTTCTGAATGTAAAAGAAACTTTTCCGAAAAAATTGTAAAAGGCGCATCTCATGCCACGCTCATTTAAATAGTCTAATGGCCATATATTTACACTCAAAATGGAGCAGATTTCATGCTCTACACTTACCTATACCCAAAATAGGTTAGACAGACCTGAATAGATCGTAGAATTTTCTGAATGCAAAAGAAGCTTTTCCGAACAAATTGTAAAAGGCGCATCTCATGCCAAGCTCATTTAAATAGTCTAATGGCCATATATTTACACTCAAAATGGATCCAATTTTACGCTCTACAATTCCCTATTCCGAAAACATGCCTAGACAGACCTTTATAGACCGTAGACTTTTCTGAATATAAAAGAAACTTTTCCGAAAAAATTTTAAAAGGCCTATCTCATGCCACGCTCATTTAAATTGTCTAATGGCCATACATTTACACTCAAAATGGAGCAAATTTCACGCTCTACAATTCTCTAATCCCAAAACACGCCTAGACAGACCTGGATAGACCGTAGACTTTTCTGAATGTAAAAGAAACTTTTCCGAAAAAATTGTAAAAGGCGCATCTCATGCCACGCTCATTTAAATAGTCTAATGGCCATATATTTACACTCAAAATGGAGCAAATTTCCCGCTCTAGAATTCTCTATTCCCAAAACATGCCTACACAGACCTAGATAAACCTTAGACTTTTCTGAATGTAAAAAAAACTTTTCCGAAAAATATGTAAAAGGCGCATCTCATGCCACGCTCATTGAAATAGTCTAATGGCCATA
Source organism: Cosmopolites sordidus (assembly GCA_031761425.1). Classification (NCBI taxonomy): domain Eukaryota; kingdom Metazoa; phylum Arthropoda; class Insecta; order Coleoptera; family Curculionidae; genus Cosmopolites; species Cosmopolites sordidus. Next base: position 222,731 of record JARFXV010000048.1, on the reverse strand, counting down.
TATTTACACTCAAAATGGAGCAAATTTCACGCTCTACAATTTTCTATACCCAAAATAGGCCTAGACAGACCTGAATAGATCGTAGAATTTTCTGAATGTAAAAGAAGCTTTTCCGAAAAAATTGTAAAAGGCGCATCTCATGCCCGCTCATTTAAATAGTCTAATGGCCATATATTTACACTCAAAATGGAGCAAATTTCACGCTCTACAATTCTCTAATCCCAAAACACGTCTAGAGAGACCTGGATAGACCGTAGACTTTTCTGAATGTAAAAGAAACTTTTTCGAAAAAATTGTAAAAGGCGCATCTCATGCCACGCTCATTTAAATAGTCTAATGGCCATATATTTACACTCAAAATGGAGCAAATTTCACGCTCTAGAATTCTCTATTCCCAAAACATGCCTACACAGACCTAGATAGACCTTAGACTTTTCTGAATGTAAAAGAAACTTTTCCGAAAAATATGTAAAAGGCGCATCTCATGCCACGCTCATTCAAATAGTCTAATGGCCATATATTTACACTCAAAATGGAGCAAATTTCACGCTCTACAATTTTCTATACCCAAAATAGGCCTAGACAGACCTGAATAGATCGTAGAATTTTCTGAATGTAAAAGAAACTTTTCCGAAAAAATTGTAAAAGGCGCATCTCATGCCACGCTCATTTAAATAGTCTCATGGCCATATATTTACACTCAAAATGGAGCAGATTTCATGCTCTACAATTACCTATACCCAAAATAGGTTAGACAGACCTGAATAGATCGTAGAATTTTCTGAATGCAAAAGAAGCTTTTCCGAACAAATTGTAAAAGGCGCATCTCATGCCAAGCTCATTTAAATAGTCTAATGACCATATATTTACACTCAAAATGGATCCAATTTTACGCTCTACAATTCCCTATTCCGAAAACATGCCTAGACAGACCTTTATAGACCGTAGACTTTTCTGAATATAAAAGAAACTTTTCCGAAAAAATTTAAAAGGCCTATCTCATGCCACGCTCATTTAAATTGTCTAATGGCCATATATTTACACTCAAAATGGAGCAAATTTCACGCTCTACAATTCTCTAATCCCAAAACACGCCTAGACAGACCGGGATAGACCGTAGACTTTTCTGAATGTAAAAGAAACTTTTCCGAAAAAATTGTAAAAGACGCATCTCATGCCACGCTCATTTAAATAGTCTAATGGCCATATATTTACACTCAAAATGGAGCAAATTTCACGCTCTAGAATTCTCTATTCCCAAAACATGCCTAGACAGACCTAGATAAACCTTAGACTTTTCTGAATGTAAAAGAAACTTTTCCGAAAAATATGTAAAAGGCGCATCTCATGCCACGCTCATTGAAATAGTCTAATGGCCATATATTTACACTCAAAATGGAGCAAATTTCACGCTCTACAATTTTCTATACCCAAAATAGGCCTAGACAGACCTGAATAGATCGTAGAATTTTCTGAATGTAAAAGAAGCTTTTCCGAAAAAATTGTAAAAGGCGCATCTCATGCCCGCTCATTTAAATAGTCTAATGGCCATATATTTACACTCAAAATGGAGCAAATTTCACGCTCTACAATTCTCTAATCCCAAAACACGTCTAGAGAGACCTGGATAGACCGTAGACTTTTCTGAATGTAAAAGAAACTTTTCCGAAAAAATTGTAAAAGGCGCATCTCATGCCACGCTCATTTAAATAGTCTAATGGCCATATATTTACACTCAAAATGGAGCAGATTTCATGCTCTACAATTACCTATACCCAAAATAGGTTAGACAGACCTGAATAGATCGTAGAATTTTCTGAATGCAAAAGAAGCTTTTCCGAACAAATTGTAAAAGGCGCATCTCATGCCAAGCTCATTTAAATAGTCTAATGGCCATATATTTACACTCAAAATGGATCCAATTTTACGCTCTACAATTCCCTATTCCGAAAACATGCCTAGACAGACCTTTATAGACCGTAGACTTTTCTGAATATAAAAGAAACTTTTCCGAAAAAATTTTAAAAGGCCTATCTCATGCCACGCTCATTTAAATTGTCTAATGGCCATACATTTACACTCAAAATGGAGCAAATTTCACGCTCTACAATTCTCTAATCCCAAAACACGCCTAGACAGACCTGGATAGACCGTAGACTTTTCTGAATGTAAAAGAAACTTTTCCGAAAAAATTGTAAAAGGCGCATCTCATGCCACGCTCATTTAAATAGTCTAATGGCCATATATTTACACTCAAAATGGAGCAAATTTCCCGCTCTAGAATTCTCTATTCCCAAAACATGCCTACACAGACCTAGATAAACCTTAGACTTTTCTGAATGTAAAAAAAACTTTTCCGAAAAATATGTAAAAGGCGCATCTCATGCCACGCTCATTGAAATAGTCTAATGGCCATATATTTACACTCAAAATGGAGCAAATTTCACGCTCTACAATTTTCTATACCCAAAATAGGCCTAGACAGACCTGAATAGATCGTAGAATTTTCTGAATGTAAAAGAAGCTTTTCCGAAAAAATTGTAAAAGGCGCATCTCATGCCCGCTCATTTAAATAGTCTAATGGCCATATATTTACACTCAAAATGGAGCAAATTTCACGCTCTACAATTCTCTAATCCCAAAACACGTCTAGAGAGACCTGGATAGACCGTAGACTTTTCTGAATGTAAAAGAAACTTTTTCGAAAAAATTGTAAAAGGCGCATCTCATGCCACGCTCATTTAAATAGTCTAATGGCCATATATTTACACTCAAAATGGAGCAAATTTCACGCTCTAGAATTCTCTATTCCCAAAACATGCCTACACAGACCTAGATAGACCTTAGACTTTTCTGAATGTAAAAGAAACTTTTCCGAAAAATATGTAAAAGGCGCATCTCATGCCACGCTCATTCAAATAGTCTAATGGCCATATATTTACACTCAAAATGGAGCAAATTTCACGCTCTACAATTTTCTATACCCAAAATAGGCCTAGACAGACCTGAATAGATCGTAGAATTTTCTGAATGTAAAAGAAACTTTTCCGAAAAAATTGTAAAAGGCGCATCTCATGCCACGCTCATTTAAATAGTCTCATGGCCATATATTTACACTCAAAATGGAGCAGATTTCATGCTCTACAATTACCTATACCCAAAATAGGTTAGACAGACCTGAATAGATCGTAGAATTTTCTGAATGCAAAAGAAGCTTTTCCGAACAAATTGTAAAAGGCGCATCTCATGCCAAGCTCATTTAAATAGTCTAATGGCCATATATTTACACTCAAAATAGATCCAATTTTACGCTCTACAATTCCCTATTCCGAAAACATGCCTAGACAGACCTTTATAGACCGTAGACTTTTCTGAATATAAAAGAAACTTTTCCGAAAAAATTTAAAAGGCCTATCTCATGCCACGCTCATTTAAATTGTCTAATGGCCATATATTTACACTCAAAATGGAGCAAATTTCACGCTCTACAATTCTCTAATCCCAAAACACGCCTAGACAGACCGGGATAGACCGTAGACTTTTCTGAATGTAAAAGAAACTTTTCCGAAAAAATTGTAAAAGGCGCATCTCATGCCACGCTCATTTAAATAGTCTAATGGCCATATATTTACACTCAAAATGGAGCAAATTTCACGCTCTAGAATTCTCTATTCCCAAAACATGCCTAGACAGACCTGGATAGACCTTAGACTTTTCTGAATGTAAAAGAAACTTTTCCGAAAAATATGTAAAAGGCGCATCTCATGCCACGCTCATTGAAATAGTCTAATGGCCATATATTTACACTCAAAATGGAGCAAATTTCACGCTCTACAATTTTCTATACCCAAAATAGGCCTAGACAGACCTGAATAGATCGTAGAATTTTCTGAATGTAAAAGAAGCTTTTCCGAAAAAATTGTAAAAGGCGCATCTCATGCCCGCTCATTTAAATAGTCTAATGGCCATATATTTACACTCAAAATGGAGCAAATTTCACGCTCTACAATTCTTTAATCCCAAAACACGCCTAGACAGACCTGGATAGACCGTAGACTTTTCTGAATGTAAAAGAAACTTTTCCGAAAAAATTACTAAAGGCGCATCTCATGCCACGCTCATTTAAATAGTCTCATGGCCATATATTTACACTCAAAATGGAGCAGATTTCATGCTCTACAATTACCTATACCCAAAATAGGTTAGACAGACCTGAATAGATCGTAGAATTTTCTGAATGCAAAAGAAGCTTTTCCGAACAAATTGTAAAAGGCGCATCTCATGCCAAGCTCATTTAAATAGTCTAATGGCCATATATTTACACTCAAAATGGATCCAATTTTACGCTCTACAATTCCCTATTCCGAAAACATGCCTAGACAGACCTTTATAGACCGTAGACTTTTCTGAATATAAAAGAAACTTTTCCGAAAAAATTTTAAAAGGCCTATCTCATGCCACGCTCATTTAAATTGTCTAATGGCCATATATTTACACTCAAAATGGAGCAAATTTCACGCTCTACAATTCTCTATTCCCAAAGCATGCCTAGACAGATCTGTATAGACCGTAGACTTTTCTGAATATAAAATAAACTTTTCCGAAAAAATTGTAAAAGGCGTATCTCATGCCACGCTCTTTTAAATTGTGTAATGGACATATATTTACACTCAAAATGGAGCAAATTTCACACTCTACAATTTTGTATTCCCAAAACATGCCTAGACAGACCTGGATAGACCGTAGAATCTTCTGAATGTAAAAGAAGCTTTTCCGAAAAAATTGTAAAAGGCGCATCTCATGCCACGCTGAACATATCGTGACCTATTGCATATATTCTTTGGACATTGAACATTAGATGTAAACATTTTTAGATATTCCAAATACTCAGTATAGTAAGTAACAGTGTCATTCTCTTATAGGTGTCCTTAAGAACCTGGTACTCAGACACAGAGGAGATACACGTGTGCGGTGGTTCAATCATAGCCAGGACGTGGATTCTGACAGCAGGACACTGTTTAAGTCAAAAGTAATTATTTCAAATCAAAAAGTAAGGCGACTTTTTAACGAAAACCTAACACCATCTTACTTTCCTCGAACGCGGCCAGCAAACTTTCTTGATTGGCTTCTGTGGACTCAAAATGGCGTCCGCGACGTGGTTTTTTTTCATTTGAACGAACAGGAAAAAGTCACCCGGTGCCAGATCTGGTGAATATGGTGCTTGTGGAGAGCGAAAAATTAGCGAATGATTATTGAGATGTGCGATCAGTACAAGATCCTAGATTTGGGCAATATTTTCTTCACTGATGGAAGTGGAAGGTCCTCCTGAACGACGTTCACCTTCAACTGCTACTCTATCATCACTTCTTTCCTCGATAAATGTATCCATTTAAAAAATTGTCGACAAAAATTGTTAACACTTAAAAAATACATTGTAATTTCTAATTTAACAAGCATAATCGTATGAACGCCTCTTATCTTACGCCTTCTTACTTTGTGATCATAGCAGTACTGTAGTTTATATAATGATTTTGGGAGGGTGTTTTACGTCTTGCAGCATTGTGTTAGCCAGAGTGGGCCAGACGAACCTTGACGACTTTACAGAGAATCATACGTTTAGTGTACCAGTTCTTCGGACAATCTTATTCCCCAACTACACAGAGAACTTGAATGCTATCAATGATTTAGCTCTAGTGGAGGTAAGTAAACTAGAACAAACCTGATTTTATAGGGTTTTTCATTAAACCTTTCACTCCCAATGACAATCATTATTTCATACTGATCAGTTTTGGTTACAGATAATTTCTTTTTTACTTGAAGTATCTCCAATCTTTTGTTATATTTTCCAGAAATCCATGAAAAAAGGTTTTTTAGAAACAGTTTGAAAAAAAGTCCAACTCAGTAGATGACCTGTCGAGTTTTACAAGAATTGTACAGGGTTTTTCGATTCAGATACGTTATCTTGGTAAAACATTGTTATCAACAGATTTCCATTGGGCCAAAATTATTGTAGGCGGATCGACCGTTGACCATTCTCACTTTTTCAGAAGATGAATATTCTTTGGAAGAAGTATGACCACGCCGGACCAAAATCCACACCAAACAGTTATTTTTTCTGAATGCATTTCCAACTGATGGGTCGCATGGGGATTTTTATCTCCCCAAATGTGACAATTGTGCTTGTTGACATAGCCGTTCATTCAAAAACGCTGCCTATGATCGTTTACCTTCAGTTCCTGGGTCAATTGAATTTCGCCAAATTGACTCCTGCGAAAGCCCAAATTTTTAGGCGCGACGAGAAATTGACTGCTTCGGGTCATCCTGCAAACCCTCGTGCACTGCAGCGATGTTTTCTCCAGACCTCACGCTTACACGACATACGGGTGTTGTTTGATTGCTTACTGAACCAGGTAATTCAAATTCGACCACCGAACAATGAATAGTCAACCCAACAGGACGATTGTGTACACCGTAACAATCAGGTAGCGCACGGAACGTAATAATTTTAATAGCAAAGTTTAATGATTTACACACTATAACCTTCCATGATAATTTGCTCAACATTAACTACTATAACCTCCAAATTTAACAACTATAACATCACCAACATCGCCACTATATACTGTCAAAGTTCGAGTGCCCCTGTTTCGAAAACCCTGTAAAATAAAAACAGTACGGATCAATTTGTTCTCGGATCAATTGGATGAAATTATAAAAAAAACGTAGCATCTTTGGCAGCTTGCCAGCTATTTTTGATGCTCTGTTGGAATGTACTACCACATCCCCCATACTCTCCTTATATTACACCATCAGATTTGCATTAATTTCATTAAATACAAAACGTTTTATCAAAAAAAATCTACTTCAGGCGACACAATATAAACTCTAAGAGATTTACCAATCAAAAACCAAATTAATTTATTTAATTTCTCAACGCTCGTTTCTCTAACCATGTTAACATCATCAGGAGATGGTTCAATCTGGTGTTTAGCGGTAAATCTCTTCGAATTTGGTGTAATCTCTGTAATCTCTGTAATCTCTGTAAATCTCTTCGAATTTTATGAAAAGAATTGCCTTTTCTTTTTTCAGTTAGCGTCTCCTTTAAACTTTTCAAGCACCATAAAACCGATAAATTTGCCTCAAACCAACTCAACAATTCCCTTCAACAGTCTAGCCTGGTTAGCAGGTTCGATCTCAGAATTCCTGCGATGTCTCGATCATAAACAGTAATGTTTTCTATTGCAGGATGGGGTATAGTCAACGAATCGGTCTATGAACCATCGGACATCCTCCAAAAGGTCCAAGTTACTTTTTTCACTGATGCTTATTGCTTGCTAAACATTGGTAAAGACTATTTAGTAAGACAGAACTTTTGTGCTGGGAATATCATAAATACCAAAGGACATTGCAGCGTAAGTTATCAAGGATATTGGTTTGTTCAGATAATAATTTCGTTTTTTTTTGTATCTGCTTCTACCACCTTTTTACCAGTAGCCCTAAAGTGGTCGAGCTTAATGACGGTACTTAAAATCTAGCATCTCCAAAGACATATTAGATTCTCCTGTTTAAAATAAACTCTTTAAGCATAAAGTATTATTAAAGACCAGTGTGAGGTCAAACTTTCTCAAGAGATATGAAGCGACACTCAATCAGGTAATGTTACAGGAATCGGGAGAGATGAAGATCCGAAGGGGCCGAGTTTGGAAAATGAGCCGGGTGCTATAAAATCTCCCAGCTCACTCTGTAGATAATTATTTGCTGCATGTGGACGTGCGTTACCCGAATGAAAAATAATTTCCCCCTTTCCTTTACCAGTTCAAGGCTTTTATCCTCCAGATTGTCATTTTTATGACAACCGTACCTAACATAAATAGGAGATAATTTCGTTTTAAAATTAGACTAAATTATCTCCGGATGATACCAACATGGTTGGCGAAATGCGCGTCGTAAAATTAAAAGAAGTAAAGTGAGTTAGTTGTAAATCTCTTCGAGTTTAGAGTGTTACGGCGAGGGTTCCAAAAAAACTGTTAATGTACCTAAGAACTTATAACCTTGCTGATAGACTTAATGTAATGATAGGTTTATTAATAAAGTTAGATGTATATAAATACAACTAGCGACATCTACCAGGTCTGTAAATATGAAACCGGAATTTGCCCACAGATGGCCCTAGCTGTCAATGGAGTTATAGTGCGTTGGTTAAAATGGCTGCAATAAACTCTTAACAACCCCCGCCGTAACGAAACCCGACAAAGTTGCAAGAAACGTAAACAGGGCCGAGTCTAGTAAAATAACAGGTAAAAAGATAAAATTAATTTTATACCTAGTTTAGTAGTTTCGAAATATTTTAGTTTAGTTAGAATTATTTTCTGAAACATTGCAGTTCTATAATTTCGATCGTATTTTTTGTTATTCCAAACGTGCTAAAAATGTAGCAGTCTTGGCAAGATAATGATCATTGTGCCTCCGGTAGTGCTAATTTTGAATGAAAACATTTATCACCCGATGCTAAGCAAATTGTTAAAAATGTGTATGATTTTCTATTGAATAGGAGGCTTAATATCAATGCAGCCGCAGGAGAAACGTCTTCATTAACGAAAACTCCGTGGTCTACAATTAAAGATATTGTGAGGAAGCCAAAAATGTCCGTTCTGATTCTGGTAAAAGTAAACGTGTTGACGAAAACGACAAACATTTAATTCGAAGCAAAATTTATGCTATGTATAAATCTGCAAACTGTGCCTATATAACATTAATTGCAACAGCGACTAGGAAAGATGAAACCAATATTATTTGCAGCAGAACTAGCCTCCCGACAAATATTAATGAATCAGGATTGCGACGATCACGGTTTGATTACTTAAACTCTATTAAAAAATACAGATTAGAAACTCGTCCCATTATCTACCTTGAAGAAACATGGTTCGATACACATGAGACGCCAGCAAAAGGATGGGTAGATACATCAAGAAACTGCCAAACCAAAGCCCCAGCGAACAAGGAAAGAATAATTACAATTTTACATGCTGGTTCCGAGGATGGATGGTTTACAAATTGTTTACGGTTGTCCTCCAAAAATATTAAACATTCATCTTTGGACTACCATGACGACACCACAGGAGAACTTTTTGAAGATTGGTTTATAAATAGCCTTTTGCCTAATGTGCCTAAGGAAAGCGTCATTGTAATGGACAATGCTAGTTATCAAGACCCCCAAAAAAAATTGTAACTGACGATAAAAACTACATATTTTGAGAATCCTAAGCGTAAAAGGTCATAGGTAACTGCAGAGGAACCATCGACATCGACTGCTTTGCGTGAAAAAGGACCAGAATATCAAAAAAAAACAACACAAAGTAATTTTGCTTTATGATAATGCACATCATCACACACAGGAAAACAAACAACAGCAAAAATTCCGGTTTCATATTTACATACCTGGTAGCAGAAAGCAGAAATAGCTTTCTGAACAAACCTATTGATGTGTTTTGGTTGTATTTTCAAAATGATGTGTATTAGGGAGACTCTGGAGGTCCTCTGGTCGTTAACGGTGTACAGTGGGGTATCATATCCTGGTCTATAAAACCCTGCATTTCGGCCCCGGGAGTGTACACCAGACTCATCAATCCAAACTACAGGAATTGGATATTATCAGAGGCAGGAGTTTAAAATCGATCCGCAGACGAAGAAAACTAAATAAAGTATTATTGCACTATTTTACGAATTATTATTTTACCTTAGCAAACCTGTAATAACCCAACTTTTAATAAGATACAACAATACATTGGTTTGATGGAAAAATTGTATCCATTTTTTTAAATGTTCTAGGTACTAAAATTCCATCTGTCACACATCAAAACTTTACAAGTGTGAAGCAAATAAGTTCGGTTTTGCGATACAATGTATCAAGCGCCAGAAATAGGACGCATTTTTGCAAACATTTTTCCCAGACCTTACTGAATCCGTAGTGACAAATTAATGGATCTTCAACATTTATTCAAGAGTAGCAACCATGTAATCTTTTCCAAAATATCTCCTCATCGTATAATTAGGAATAAAGTATTTTTTTATATCCAACCTAATATAATATCAATTCATTCCGGAAAATTAATATTGTCATAAAAACAACGTAATTTCATTCTGGAAATATATATTGTCGTAGAAAAAACATAAATTCATTAATGCTGCCGTAAATTAAATCAGGAAAATTAAAATTGTCGTAGAAACAACGTAAATTCATTCTGGAATATTAATATTGTCGCAAATTCATTCTAGGACATTAATATTGTCGTAAATTCATACTGGAAAATTAATATTGTCATAGAAACAACGTAAATTCATTCAGGAAAATTAATATTGTCGTAGAAAGAACGTAAATTAATTCTGAAGAATTAATATTGTCATAAATTCATTCAAGAAGATTAACATTGTCGTAGAAACAACGTAAATTAATTCTGGAAAATTAATATTGTTATAGAAACAACGCAAATTCATTCTGGAGAATTAATATTGCCGTAAATTTATTCAGGGAAATTAAAATTGTTATAGAGACAACGTAAATTAATTCTGGAATAGTAACTTTGTCGTAGAAATAACGCAAATTTATTCTGGAGAATTAATATTGCCGTAAATTCATTCAGGGAAATTAATATTGTCGTAGAAACAACGTAAATTCATTCTGAAATAGTAATATTGTCGTAGAAACAACACAAATTCATTTTGGAAAATTAATATTACCGTAAATGCATTCAGGAAAATTAATATAGTCGTAGAAACAACGTAAATTCATTCAGGAAAATTAATATCGTCGTAGAACCAACGTAAATTAATTCTGAAATATGAATATTGTCGTAGAAACAATGCAAATTCATTCTGGAAAATTGTTACTGCCGTAAATTCATTCAGGAAAATTAATATTGTCGTAAAAACAACGTAAATTCATTCAGGAAAATTAATATCGTCGTAGAACCAACGTAAATTAATTCTGAAATATGAATATTGTCGTAGAAACAATGCAAATTCATTCTGGAAAATTGTTACTGCCGTAAATTCATTCAGGAAAATTAATATTGTCGTAAAAACAACGTAAACTCATTCAGGAAAATTAATATTGTCGTAGAACCAACGTAAATTAATTGTGGAATATTAATATTGTCGTAGAAACAACGCGAACTCATTCTGGAAAATTAATATTGCCGAAAATTCATTCAGGAAAATTAATATTATAGTAGAAATAACATAAATTAATTCTGGAAAATTAATATTGCCGTAAATTCATTCAGGGAAATTAATATTGTCGTAGAAACAACGTAAATTCATTCTGGAAAGTTAATATTATCACGGAAACAACGCAAATTCATTCTGGAAAATTAATATTGCCGAAAATTCATTCAGGAAAATTAATATTATAGTAGAAATAACATAAATTAATTCTGGGAAATTAATATTGCCGTAAATTCATTCAGGGAAATTAATATTGTCGTAGAAACAACGTAAATTCATTCTGGAAACTTAATATTATCGTAGAAACAACGCAAATTCGCTCTGGAAAATTAATATTACAGTAAATTCATTCACGAAAATTAATATTGTCGTGGAAACAACGCAAATTCATTATGGAAAATTAATATTGCCGTAAATTCATTCAAGAAAATTAATATTGTCGTGGAAACAATGTAAATTCATTCTGGAATATTAATATTGCCGTAGAAACAACGTAAATCCACTCTAGAAAATTAATATTGTCGTAGGAACGACGTGAAAATGAATTTAGATAAGACAAAGACCTCTTTGAACTTCTTAGGGACTTATGCTGAAAAATAAAATCAAAGGTCCCAGATGTTTACTTCAATCCAAAGAACAATAATATATCCAGGACCTAACCTTGTACGTTTACAAAACAAAACCATGGTTAATATTGAGGAATTAAGGAAAATAAAACCAATTGTACTTAATATATAATTCCAATATTAATGAACATTATAAAATACAGTAGATACATAATTTATTTTTTTTTTACATAGTTAATACACTTGGACTAGGTACAAAACAATAGGTACCCATCTTATTTTACGAAAAAATAGAAACAAAAAAAACGAAAAACATTCTAATATTCTGATAAAATAAAGAACAAACAAAACAACACTACTACAAACGTCAAACAATCTGGGAAATAGAACAGTACCGCCATTTATTAATTGAACATTTCAATAATCAGAACACTCACGTAAAAAAAGTCTTTGACAACAAAGGTTCTGTTTTTTTTTGATGATCCTCCAAACAGTCCAGACACAAAGTACATCCGTTGACATTCACAAGGTACGTAAGTTCCCTCGTAATTATTAAGCTAGGATTTTTTTCTTCTGCAATAATGTTATGTTGATTAAGGATCACCCAAGACAAGTTAAAGGAGACAACCCAATCTCCCTTACAATCCAGACTTTACACCGCACGACTAATCGCACCAAAAAGTTATCATTTGAAAAAATATATATCTTCATGAGTTGACAACACTGTTTGAGGAAAGCTATGTTGCCAAGTCGTTTATTAAATCTCGAACATATCCGCCACTTATTTACTCGAAATATTTTTGCAAAACGCGTCTACCAACAAGAAAATTATAAAGTCAATATGATATAAAAGAAGGCAAAACAAAACATGACAAAATTACATGAAGATATCCTACGCCAACGTCCCATACCGTCCAGACTTTACACCACCCGAAAAAAATAAAAAGTATATTAGTTAATAGTTGTGTTTAATGTATGTTTAACGAACGAACTTACGTAATAGTTCATTGCACAAAAATGTAACAGTCAAGAAAAAAAAAACAGTTCCCACACGTGAGCTGGCAACGCTGTTCGGGGAATGCGACGTTGTCAAGTCACGCGTTAAATCCTGAACATACGGATGACCCTCATTCGTCGAAAAATTAAAACTGTCCGACTTTTAATGTACACAACTTAATAATTAAGGAATATAACAAACTGAACACTGTAGAATAAAACTGTAAATGCATTATATATCGAATTTTCTAACAAACTGTGACAACAACTTTCTCAGGACACCTCTCCAGGGACACCTTATTTCTCCGGGTCCCCAATCTTCTCCCAGTCATCATCTGTGCTGCAGGCACTGCTGCCTGAAGTTCCAGGACTCGCTACGTCTCCTTTTTTAGTATTTTTGGTTGATTCCACACTGTTTGGGCTGGGTTTCCTCAAAGACATTGACTTCCTTTTCTGCTCTTTTTCATATTCTTCCAAAAGAGCTATCTGTTCTTCCTCGGTCAAATCAACATTTGCAGCAAAATACTCTTTAAAAAAATCAACCATAAAGCACTGGAAATCTAACAATACTCACTCACCATTTTCCCACTTTAATTCGTCCTTTTCCTTGAGGTCATTTTGGTCTTTTTCTTCCTTTTCCTTCACTTCTCTTCGTTCTGCTAGTTCCTGCTTAGCCAGTTCATCCTCTAAAAGTGCTTTCTTAAACAAATACCTCTTCCAAAACAGTTGATGTTCTATGATATCTGGAACCAACTTGGCATAATGTTTCTTCAAAACCTCTGAACTGTTCACATGCCTGGCAATCCGGTCATCTGACAGCTGATCAGATTCCAAAATTTCCAACCAACAGTCATATTGCTGCTGAAGCTTTGGGTCTGGATCACATAGATAAGTCTCTGGATTTTTTTGTAGTTCATATAAAGCTTTCTATGAAATTTATGAAGCATTAAAGATATAAACTGACAAAACCCTTATCACGCACCTGATATTTGCTAAGACTATGCGTTTCAGAATTCTCAATTATCAAGATTTCTGTGTCACTATCATCTGGAGTTGGATTTAATACTGTATTCATTTGACCTAAATTCACCTCAATTACATCTAGAAAACATCATAGTTTCAATAAGTTACTCACCAAGAAATGTACTGAAACTTCTTTTAACTGTATTAACTGTCGAATCTGGAGACTCAAGCTGAAATTGTGATTTATCAGGTACAGTTTTTGATGGGAACTTTATATATTTAACCTTACACTAAGAGTTTTCTCAATGACAGCCCCTGTTGATGATACTACATTGCTGGCTTCGTTCTTTACCACTGTACCAAACTCTTCCAAGTCTTTTTTAACAAACTCGAGTACTTCTGTGCTCTAAAATAAACAGCTGATTGAACTCTACATCAAACACAGGTACCTAAAATATACATTACCTTGTTTTTTGCTGCACTCAACCAAGAATTGAACCATCCATCGCGGCTTGAATTACTAAAACAACACAGTACTTTATATAAAATAGACAAAAACACACACAATAAGCACAGTAGTAAATAAAGGAAGTGGAAAATATTTACAAAACAATTAACTTTTTTACATATGGACCTTCTTAACCAAAGCTTAGGTAAAAAAATAATTATATTTTCCCATTAAGCTTTCTGCTTGTGCACGCTTACTTTTTCGTATTTTCTGCCATAATTTTTGTGAAATTAATTTGCGATTTTACGCACTAAAAATTTAACAAAAAAAATTAAAGTTGACAATTCCTTTTGACAGATATACAGTTACTGTTTTGTTTTTATTACTATTTCATAACAGCAAACATAACTCGGTATGCAACCAAATATTTCACCTAAGGGATTTTTAATAATTTACCAAAATAAAACTGCATTACTGTAAATATCTTTCAGGTTTATTACATTTATTACACAAAGTACAGAGTATTTTTATAGAAAGAAGGTATACCCTGTAACGGGATATTTTGTAAAATATTGGTAAATTTCCATTAAAATAATTAACAACTGAAGAATATATTGATGGACCTTTTTCTTTTGCAAATATATAAATTTGTTTTCCTGTATAATACAAGGTCAAAATGATATTAATCCAAGTGAGAACATAACCTATTATTCCCAGCATTCATATATATATATATATATATATATATATATATATATATATATATATATATATATATATATATATATATATATATATATATATATATTTTTTTTTTTTTTGGCCTTCACCTAGACAGTATTTTGGCCAGCACCGGTATTACTCAACAGAGTTAGCCTTTTTCATGTCATCCACCATCGAAACACACACAAACATCCATGCCCGCACCAGGATTCGAACCCGGGACCCTTCGATCGCCAAGCGAGCTGCTCACCCACTAGACCACCGGGGTCGGCCCCAGCATCCTTCACAGGTTTCTAACTATACCTAAATGGAAGAATATTATTGTGTTGTATATTAATTTGTATGTAATAAATAATTTACCCTTTGCATTAAAGCAATAATGCTCAGAAAGAATTTGCCAACAAACACATACACAATTTTTTTTTCTTTGAAAGTTTGGTAGTGTGTGTGTGTGTGCGTGTGAGTCGATATGGCTCTGCTCCAGGATGGGCAATACGCCCGCTCCACTAAACTCCGGGAGCAGCTATGAAAGCTAGCAAACTTGCCACACAGCTGATCGGAAGATTACTTTAATTACTCTGTAATTATACGTTGTCTACGTTTTTCGCTGACAGTTAGTGGACGTTCACCACAAAGGAGGACGCTACAATGGGAAAGGAAAGTCATGATGGCGTGGAAACTTCCAATTGAAATACTACAACTTTAGACCTAACACATCCATGTACCTATTGATAAGGCATAGCGAGTCTTGGTTGATATTTGAGAGAACAGTCTGAAGGTTAAGAGGCGCTCTATGCCCCAAAGCGATAAGCTCATTGTATAAGTTAAAGGCATGGTTATGTCTGAGCGAGCATTCGAAGAAAATATGATTCAGGGTTTCAGTTTCACCACAGTCGCAAAAAGGAGATTCCGCGATTTTAAATTTGAATAAACGAGATTTAGTAAGGCAATGTCCCGTTCGTAACCTAATAATGTTAGTGATGTGTCTTCTGTCCTTAAACTCGAATGTATTAGACCAATGGATTTTAGGAAAATCAGGGACGATTTGTTGATACCAAGAACTTCTGTCATTTAATTTCTTCCATCTCGCACAAAAGTTCTTAAACAGTTTTTCCTTTAAGATGGGGATGAATTCTTTAAAATTTAATTTAATGCGTTTAGGGACATTGAGACGAGTCGCTAATTTGGAGAGTTGATCTGCCACCTCATTACCCTTAATGGATGAGTGACTAGGGATCCAAGTCAATCTGATATCGACATTATCGCGGTAGGCGCCTTGCAGCTGTGATTTGATATTAAGTATTGTTTTTCCATTAAAGGAGTTAATGTTGCTTTTAGTAACTTTGTCGATAGCACTCCTGGAGTCTGAAAGTATGATGGCTTTCTCAAGTTGCAGGGATCTGATTGTTGTAAGGGACTCATCAATAGCTACTAATTCACCCGTACAAATTGAGGTTTCTGAAGGGAGTTTCTCCATCTTATTATAAGCCAGTGAAGGGGAATGGATTGAGTAACCAACCCCATTATCATTCTTGGACACATTCGTATAAAATTGATGGAATGATTGGAGCCGTTGATCGTTAATATAGCTTAGGAGATGGTTATCATTGAAAGGGTCATATTTTGAGAGGGGCAGGTTAATAGTTTTAATAGGCATGATCTGACACGAAAAGTCCGTCGAAAAGCAGTTGTATGTCGTATTGGAGGAGATTTGACGTATAGTTTTCGATTTTCATTAATTCTGAAAATTAGGTTGTTCGTGTGTGAATCTATTCCGAGATTACTCATCTTTCTGTAAAGTTTGGACAGAACTACGTAATCATAGGCCGATTTGATGTCCAGAGAAGTGGCGATTACTGCTTCATCATTGGAAAAGGCTTGTAAGATGATAGATGAGAGAAGGGCTAGGTTATTATTGATGCCCATGCCCTTTCTGAAGGCAGTTTGATATATTGGAAAAGTGTTGTTATGTTCTAGCGTCCATTCGAGACGATTTTTTAACATGATTTCTAGTACTTTGAGAAAGCAGGAGGAAAGGATAATAGGTCTGTAATTTTTGGGGTCTAGGGGATCAGTATCATGTTTCCAAATCGGGACCATCAGATAGTCTTTCCAAGGTAAGGGAAGTGGCGAGCCTCTAAGGCAGTCATTATAAATATTAAGAAGGATGTTTAAACGATCTTTATCTAACAGGTTTATCATTCTGTAGACAATGTTGTCCAAGCCTGGAGCTTATGTTTTCTTTTTATTTAGGGCGTATTGAAGTTCGTATAAATTGAAGATAGGGCTTGGCGGTTCTGAAGTGGTTAGGGAGAAAGACGTTTGTATGTTGGTTCGAGTAGAGTTGTCCAGAATGTATTTCAAGAATTTGTCATCTGGCAAGATTAGGTATTTTGGAGTTGTAGAACTTTTTGACTTTTGACCATATGTTGGTAATCTTGGAATTTCTGTTTAAGGATCTACAACATTCTTGGAAGCTTTTTTTCTTTTTATTTCTGAAGGTTCTTCTTGAAAACGCGATTTGTCTTTTGGCGTTGATATAATTGGCAACGTTAGGAAAGTTTTTGAATTTCTGAATAGCCGCTCTTCTGAGTTTAATGATATTGGAGCATTCAGCATCCCACCAAGGGTTACCCAAGTTATATGTTGAGTTTATTTTTTGGACAGGGAAGGAATTATCGACTATCTCCATAATGTCTTGATATAAATTCGAAAAATTAGAATGTAGGTTTACCGGAGTATTGCGTATTCCGTCCAGTCAACTAGTTTGAAATTGATTTTCGTGTAGGGGGTGTTTTTGAAATTTGCCGTCTGAAGGTCAATGCAGCATTTGGAAGGGAAGTGGTCGCTGTAGGCGCAGTCAGAGAGAACCTCGAAGGTGGAGAGGGGCTTAAGATGCTCTGGTGAACTATAGTTAAGTCGATAACGCTGCTTGCTGAAGGATGGAATAGTGTGGGAGTACCATCGTTGAGGATATACAGATTGTGTTTGATCGTGTAGTTATTCAGAGTATTGCCATTATTGTTATTTTTGTAGCTATTCCAAGCTTTGTTGTGTGCGTTTAGGTCGCCCATTATGATGAAAGGGATTTTAAAGCTGGATACTATGGAGTTAATGTCGTTTTCACTGATGTCAAATTTCGGAGATATATAAATATTGCAGATTAGAATATCATCAATTTTGACCGTTAAGTATTGAAGGTTCAAGGGATCGAAACTATTTGTAGATTTAATATATGCAAAGTTGATATTTGATTAGATGCAGGTGATCAATCCGCCGTGACCATCGTTACGATCAAGTCTAAGGATCCTATAGTTCTTAAGATGACATTTTATGTGAGGAGATAGCCAGATTTCATTCAGTAGAATGACATCTGGATTATTGTCATAAATAAGGCATTTTAATGATTCCAGATTATTGAGATAGCTTCTGATGTTCCATTGTATTATGGTTAATTTAGTCATGTTGGGTAAAATTGTTAGGTAGTTTCAATGCATGATCCAGTAGCTGCAGTATTTCAGAATTTGAGATTAGTGAATTTTTTAGGTTAATAATTTTGTCCTTGAAATTGTCTATGATTGAAAAGGCACTATATTGAGGCTGTTCCTGATTACATCTCGCATGATAACGAGGTGGCTCTTGGCTGTACTGGGGGATTCCAAGATAGAAGTTGGTTCGTCTAGGTCAAAGTATCTGGGTCTGCCGTTTGGGTGCTGGCGAATGACCTGATTTGTTTCCCTTAGTTTGAAGAGCACTAGCATAACTTCGTCTTGATCTTGCTACGTCAGCTGGGTGTCTACGTTCATTAATGGGAACTGCATTGTTTTGTGCCGTATTCTTTTTTGGAAGTGAGGGAAACTCTTGTGGATGTAGGGTGTGATAATTTGGGAGTTGGTCCGAACCTTTGCATTTTGAATTCGCTTCATAAAAGGATATATTTTAGAAGGTCATCAGTCTTTTTATGTTGCGTTGCCTGGTAAATTCAGGACATTTTTTGGACGTCGATTTATGGTCCGTACTAAGGCAGTGGATACATTTGGTAGCACATGAAGGAGATGAAATGCTACTAGAGGCGGGAAATTGGTCATGGTCAGAGTCGCCACAATTAAAACACCGTTGTTTACTTTTACATAAATTACGAGTGTGACCAAAGCGAAGACAGTTGAAGCATTGTGTTACAGGGGCTACATAGGGGGTTACTTGGGTAGGGAGATTGAAGATGTCTACAGTACGGGGAAGAGTAGTCCCCTCGAAGGTTAAGAATAGAGTGCCCGTCGGAACATAATTGTATTTATTAGTAGTGTTGTCAAATTCTTTTCTATTAAGGCGAGTAGCATTTATTATTTTGTATGACGAGGAAGCAGCCACAATTATTTCGTCCATAGAGAAAGATTTGGGAATCTGACGGATTATTCCTTTGTACGTAACAAAATTGAATGGGATGTAGCACTTAAAACCTTTTTCTATTAATTGATTATTTAGTGTAAAATTGTTTGCATCCTCCATTTTTTTAAAATCGATTGAAACTCTGTTTTTACCCCTGATTTATATTTTATACATCGAATCTAATTTAAGTTCGTAAATGTGTTTAGCTATCGAGAAATGGTTAAGTCTACCTGAAATGTTTTCCGATAAGGGAGATTCCACAAATACCGTAAACGGACCAGTGCTATTGTTATTTTTTTTTTGTACAATGAGACTGGTTTCGTTGGCTGGTTTTTGAGGAGTAGAAGACAAATCACTATTGTTTGAAAAGTTGGAATTATCACGACGGACCGAACGATTTTTATCGGTATCTGAAGCAAGGTTTACTCGGATTTTCGCCTATACTTCATGTTCGCTAATATCACTTCTATTACTGCTGATGCCAATACTTCTATCGATATTGTCGATTTCCATATTGTCATTTTTTATTTCATCTTTTCTTTGCGACTTGGTGAATCTATCGCCCTTTCTTAATTTGTACGGGGCGGGCCCGGCCCCCCCAGGATCAGTCATTATTAGAGCTCAGAAAAGAAATTGATTTAGAAGATCTAAGTTGTATTAATGAAGTCTCCACTTACCAAGAAGGGACACAACACTGTTAGTAAGCGCGGCGTGCACGTGACCTGTTACCTCGACCGAAGCCAAAACAACTCTGAAAAGTTTGGTAGTGATCTATAAGCCTAAAAATAAACGAAAATATATTTTGATTTATGTGTTAGGTTTTCTACAATTAACATTATTACCATCAGTAAATATAAACAAAGAAATTACGTAATAGAAATAATAAACCGATCGTTGGCGCCATCTATGACTTAAATCTGAATTACACTCTGATTATTTCCTGTTTTTTTTGTTTTTAGTATACTAAAAATATTTATAACAAATTAGATAAGTTTACGATATTTTTATTTATAATACTTTTATGGTCTCATTTTTCCAGGAATGTTCGTTGACTTTTAAAATAAATAATTATTATATCAGGTCACATTTTCTTTTAAAATATAAAGGATATTCATTTGAAAGGGGATTTAAAATTACAAAAAAGGTAATAGTTTCGGATAGAGTAAAGAACTTTATTGAAATACGATTTAACAAACTTTTTTTTTTGGTAAGCTTTAACATTAATCCTACAACTAAATATATAATAATTTTCAACTAAAAACAACTATCATTCGATATATGTATATACAATTTAAAAGTAAAACACTTAAAAGGCGTGGAACACTGGAATAATGGGGGAAAAAAAGGTCGTTCAAGACGACCGAAAAAAAATTAACAAAAAATATCGTTAGTTGCTTTAGAGAGTGAGAAAAAGTAAATTTTATTTTAAATAATTTTGACAATAATTACAAGATAAAAGTTATAAATATATTTTCAGGGAATTTACCGCTAAACACCAAATTCCCTACTCTCTTGATAATCTCCTGATGATACTAGCCCGGTTAGAGAAACGTGCTTTAAACTACTATAAAGAAGTGATTTGGTGTTTGTGGCAAACTTGACAGACTAACACCAAAAATATCAAGATAAGCATGAAACTGTTGGTGTTGAAAAAACAAACTGCAACTTATAGGTGATATTTTTTAAGTTTTTACTGTCTGTGTCGCAAGTTTGCTTCTTTTCCATGATCGGGAGTATTTTTCCTGTAAAAAAAAAAACATTACTCTATAACATCATTATTTAAAAACCAGAAATTTCCACACTTCCACCACAGAGGTAAAAACAAGTCAAAAAGTGAACAAATTTCCGTGAAAACATCAAGATTGGTAGATGATGTAGGCCTGAAAGGTTACACATGACAAATAGGTCATTGCTTTCTAGAAAAAACAAGAAATGTCACTAAGAATGGACCATAAGGCACCGCAATAGTGTATATGTGTGATCAAACTATTTTTATTCAAAGCTTCCACCAGATGTAAGTTTACAAGCCGAAACGTAAACAAGATGAAAAAGAAATATATCAGAATATATGGACAGCAAAATAATATGTGAATCCACGAAAAACTGCATCTCAGCTTGAAGCAAAATTGCCACAGGACTGTTAAAGCAAGCAAGAGATTGTAGCTTTTCATAGACAACAAAAAATGTCACTAAAACAGGTCTCTAAGGCACCAATGCTTCTCTTGAGGGGACTGCTCAATAGTGGTGTCGTCAAACTACATTTATTCAAAGCTTTTACCATGACCTTCTGCTAAACCACCATTATAAAATGTATGTGTGAAGTGCTACTTGAAAAAAATGCGCACGAACTTTCGAATCACGAAAATATTGTCGAGAATTTCAAATAAAAAGACTGATACTCACTGGTCGGGACTTTGATCTGTGTCACTCTCTTCTAACTCGGACTTGTTGCGTCTCTTCTCGTAGATGATAATGATGGCGCAAAGTACGATAACTTCAGTGCAAATGCCGAGGAATGGCCATAAAGGAGCGTATTTACCTAAATCAGAAATATCATCAAACAAAGCCCGCCATTGCTGACGGGAGCTGTACCTTTTATCCTAACCATAGATGAAAATTCAGACACGTCCTTTGCATAATATTTATTTTGTCCCACACAATAGTAGACTCCTCTATCATCCAAGTTAACAGGGTTAATGAGAAGCACTCCATTTTCAACGTTGATACCATGTTCATTAACATAGTCTTGAATGGCGATTCGATCTTCGGTAGTCACGTTTCCATTATAGTTCCCACTTTCAATCTTCCAAGATATACTGGGGTGGGGATTCCCCAACACGCTGCACTCTATTCTCAATTTTTCCTCTTCCACCACATTGACATTTTCAGTTTTAATTTTCACCTCGACGTTAGCTAAAACAACAAAGTAACGCTAGCTTCAACATATAGATATCGTGAGTAGCACGCTTAATTATACTAGACATTTTGACAGCTGACATTTAATAATCTACATTTTAACAGCTGATGTTTAATACTAGATATTGCGACAGCTGACGCTTAAATGTCATTTATTATGTCAATGAAAATTTAAATAAGAATTAGTTTTACAGAAAATTCATATTGTACTACTTACATGCAACCAAAATATTTTCAGTATCTTGTACTTCTCCATTAATTAGGACACTGCACGACCAATTACCAGCATCCCCAAATTGCGAATTTTTAACAGTCAAGGTATAATTTGACCCTTGTTCAGACAAAGAAAACCTTCCTTTAAGACCCTCCACTTCGCTGAGCGCTTTGCCTTCTTTTTGCCTAAAAACTCATCAATCAAAATGTGAGTTTCAACAACCAGACAACTAATATTACCAAGTAACCGCGACTAAGCTAGAGGCATCACTCTTACTAACATTACAAGTCAAAACAAAATCCTTCTTTGTCATGAAAAAAGCAGCCTTGGCGTCTGGCGATGATAAAATTGCATCAATAGTAGCTAGAAAAAAATCATAAATATCAGAAAATGAATTATAGGATTAAAAAAACATATTCTATAATTCTGTATAGTTAAGGATGTCATATATCGAAATATCTAGTGAAAATTTAGATGAACCTTCTAATTGGTAAAATAAATACCTGAATGTTAATTATTAAAAAAAACTCTTAAAATTACGAAATAACCAACGTTTTCATCCTAATTGAACAATAAAGATATAAGGGTAAAGTGGTGAGATAATCTAAAATTGACGTAAATACAGATAATAAAACAATTATAGGATATGGGAACATTGCTTTATGTTTAGACAAACAAGAATAATTACTTTATGGTCCATTAAAGGAAAATTCGAAGGACAACGAATTCACGAAAGATTATAAACACGAAAAGAAAAACCACAGAAATGGATAAAAGAAAAATTTGTCATAGCCATTTCTAAATCTTGACGACTAATTAAAAGAGGTTATGTTAACTTACAATAAAATTTTATAAAAGCTATTATTATTATTACAAACATTAAAGCCTACCTGTTTGTGATGCTGCTGACCTAAAAACGAATACTAAGGCACAAAATACTAGCAGTTTCATTTTGGAAAAGGCGTAGTCTCTGCTCTGCTCAAACAACAGTCTTTAACGTTAGTCAATTCGCACTTGCGACAAGCTATATTTTTAAAAACCACAACACCTCATATAGAGCACTACCAACCAATTCGTCTATT
The DNA here is from genome assembly GCA_031761425.1 of Cosmopolites sordidus. Classification (NCBI taxonomy): domain Eukaryota; kingdom Metazoa; phylum Arthropoda; class Insecta; order Coleoptera; family Curculionidae; genus Cosmopolites; species Cosmopolites sordidus. Next base: position 199,214 of record JARFXV010000048.1, on the reverse strand, counting down.
GCTATGCTGCTAGTCGTAGTGGAAGGAAAGAATTCAGAAATGAACGTACTTGACTTTTACATAATGTTCCTAATGACGTCTCCGACATCGATGTTGCCACGTTGTCGCTTCCATTTCAAAATCCTGCTCTTTTTAATTTAAAAAATGTATTGTTTCTTATATGAGTGACATTGAAACCATGAATTACTTTTTATCAAAAAGGTTTTCTGAGATATCTTGTTGATAATAACGGTCAAGATAAATAGAAAAAATAACCCCTAAAATAATAAAATAAAAAATAATTTAAACTAAAATAAAACAAATAAACAGCTAATACACATTTTATTTATTTCGGTGTAAAATTGACAACGTCTGTTACGCTGTTGTCATTAGTAGAGTAATATAACAGCTGTTAACCAAACGCAATGACGGTCTGGATAGATATAAAAAAAACAAAGCCAAAGTTAAACTAAAATACAATAAACAGATAACTAATATAATATTATGTTTATCTCTGGTTATAACGTGTATAGGCCCAGGACCCGACCTTATATACCACTTTAGCAGCTGATATACAACTACAAGCTGTCCCCAACACACCCATAATGGTTATTCCGGTCGTTGCTGCTGCTGCAGTGCCTGCTGCAGCACCTGTGGCCACGGCAACATTACCAATAACTAGAGACAAATTAAAAATATTTAACAACAGTTAAAGCAGAAGCTACATTTTAATTCCAAATATATTCTGCGTAACTTACGTTCGGCCCAATTGTCAGGTCTCGCTTCAAATCCTCTGGATAACCAGTATGCTATATTATTAGGATTGAGCTGGTTAGCTCTGTTAATTATTGATGCCGGGTTCATTGTATTGAGAATTCGCCTAAAACGAACAGAAACTACATACGAAAACAGTATAGCAGACTGTTAACAACTGCACCAGGAGTTTTTGCTAAAATACCCGAAAAAAAAGCGCCATCTCACGGCTTACGGAAGTATAAATACAGATAGTTACACTTTTCACCTCAAGTCGAACGATGTCAATATTAATGACATCTTTTAAAATACGAACATGTTTAAACGCAGAGAATATTAATGAATACTCACAAGAACAAAATTTTATAATAAACAATTTCCTCCAGTTTCCATTAGCTTATTATTTATATATGAAATATTTCAATATTTCCGGTGAAAAATAATAGATGGCGATAGACATGCATTCTTTTAAGGGATAGTTTATTTCTTATCTATATTGATAAAGACATTAAATAAGTTGTTGTCTAAATTGTAGGGTTTTTTTCTGATTAAGAAAAATAATTTAGTAGAGAAAGGACGGCAGATTATTACCTACTTATTCGCTTATTTATTACTTAATTCGCTTTGTATTCCTGCGTAAATTACTTAACTTATATACCAATGGAAGCTGATAAATATTAAAATGCAATAGGTAAAGAGATGTATTAAATTTTCTTTTGTAATTACCCTCAATAATGAATCCTAAACAGGGCGCGTATTTTCGTTCGGCCTCGAGTGTAAAAAATCTACGTCCTATCATTGTTGCCAAATGGCCGATTGTCCTATATCAAAATGACTAATTTAGCCACATCTTCCTTAGATAAATCTTCCTTGGCTTCTTTGACGATTTGTAACGTGAGCTAAAACGGCTTCTTAAAGTAATAAACGTTGTCTTTTAACTTAGGTGCCAATTGGAATGTGACATAAAATGATTTATTGGTTGCATACGCAATAATATTATTATTAAATACCAGTTTGAGATTACTTTGTTAAAACTCAATTTTAGTTAGATAGCGCCTCAGTTATCTTATTTGAGTCACCACTACAATAATTTATTTTTGTTATGATAAGGAAATCTTCAAAAGACACCTCGAAACGTAGATAACGTGTCGTTTAAAGAGTTTTTTTTTATTCATAATGCATTGTATTTTTATTAGTTGTTTAAATATTATTTACTTCTTTAACTTTATTAATATAATTAATCTCGTTGAAATACTTGAAATACCGATCATTTATAGAAGTTTCGTAGTCTTTCGGATTTTTCCATTGTTACATACTTTTGTACATTAAGCTGCAATATTGGTTAATAAAAAAAAACTTTCAAGAGACCTGATGTTTATTTCTAAACAGTCCTCTTCTTCTTCATGTGGTGCTGCAGCCCATTAGTGAGCCTTAACCTACTTCAACCCTTCACCCCCAACAGTTTTTATATCTAAATTATTCTAAACTATAATATATTGTTATAAAATCTAAGTTGTTGCCTGTCCAATATGAGGTTTTTGCTGGTAACATTAAAACCAAAATTAATCAAAAATAAAACAAACAAATAGATAATATGATATTTTATTTATCTCTGGTTATAACGTGTATAGGCCCATGATCCGAGGTTATATATTGTGTTTGCAGCTGTTACAACAGTACAAACTGTCCCCAACGTACCCAAAATGGTTGCTCCAGTAGCTACAGTTGCTGCAGTGCCCGCTGCAAAACCTGTGGCTGCAGCAGCGCTACCAACAACTACAAAAATATTTAATAGCAGTTAAAATAGAAGCAAAATTTTAATTCCTGTATAAATAATTCCTTTCCAAATACATCTAATATATAATACGAAACAGAAACTAATAAAAACATGATATTTACGTAAGTGAATTGATATTAGAATTTGTATTTTTACTAATTTCTTCTAGTAATTGGTTTCTTTTTTCTAATAATTCATTTTTTTTACATTCTAACTTCTCTCTCTTAATCTGCAAAATTTTAATTACGAGTAATTTTATTAACGAGTATAACTTCGATTTGAAGGTTTGATAATGGGGAACCCTTTAAGTCCTTTACTGGCGGAATTTTTTATGGATAATTTAGAAGATAAGATATGTCAACATCAGCTATTCAAATCATCACTGTACTGGTATAAATATGTTGATGACATTATAATTTGTTTTACGGGTACTGACAGACAATTAAATCAATTCCTAACTTATATAAACTCTTTATATAAGAACATTCTTTTTACAGTTGAAGAAGAACAAACCAACAGTATTAACTTTTTAGATTGAACAGTTACAAGAAAAGGGAATAAACATGATTTTGTAATTTATCATAAGCCATCTCACACAGATTTAGTTATACATAATAAGTCTTATCCTTATTCTCAAAAAATGGCAGCATTTAATTCATTCATGCACAGATTAATAAATACCCCAATGTCAATAGATAACTTCTTTTGAATGGTTTGACTTTCTTTTTACTTAGTACTTTACTAGTTACTTTTTACTTCATTTTCTTTTCTATTATATTATTATCTTGTCTAAATTTTAATATAATTTTTATATTGACTGTGTGTCTTACTGTGCACCCAAGGCTTACTTACCAACAAATATTTTAAATTAAGTAATGCAGCATTATTAAATATGTTTAAATAAAAGAAATATTTGAAAACCTAGTTTGTATTTTTGAATAATTCTTAAATCCAAAATAAACAAACCACTGTATAAATAATTCCTTTCCAAATACATCTAATATATAATACAAAACAGAAACTAATAAAAACTTGAAATTTACGTAAGCCTTTCTTCTTGGTAATGTTTCCAATCTAAACGCATTTATTCAATAGTTACATCATTTTTATACTTTGTAGTCTGTATAGGTTTTCATATTTTCCTTGGTGTATTCGTAGAGGTTGTTGGTGTTTTTTCAATAAATATATTTGCATCTTTGACTGCCAAGTCTGGTTCAACATTTTCAATTTCACTTTCAACTCCCACTTTCTTCATTAGATTTGTTTGATTTAGATTGATATTGCTTTATGGGCTGAGTAAAATGTTTAGGTTTATGTTTTTTTTTTCTAAAAATGGCATTAATTTTTGTATCAAATTAAAAATATTTCCTTTCTCTTCCAGTTTGATATATAAGCATAGGTATTGATGTAGAACACTGCTTGTGTTCGATGGGGGCGAAATTATAACAAATTCTGAGATATCTACAAATATAAAATCGTATATTTAAAGAAAATCACAGTGAAAGTTATACAAAAACTCACCGTTAACATCAATATTATCCATTTTAACCAACTTTATGATAAAAAACTACTTTGTTCGCTTTACTATTTTCAAATAAAAATATAAACAATCGTGACTTAACTAAAGAATATTAGCTTTGTTCTAGCGACGATTTCAAATCGTCCGGAGTTTGCGCTGGCGAATGTTGCGTTCATTTGCGCAAACTCCGGACGATTTGGAACCGTTTAAAATCGTCGCTAGAACAAAGCTATTTACGTATAGATACAATTCGTATACGTCAATATTCTTTGACTCAACGACGCAGAGAAATGTCAGTCAAAATAAGCGCTCTAGCAGAAAAAAAAATCCAAACCGTTTGCAATCAAATTTAGGGATGAACATATACAATTAATCAATCCATCAAATTGATGCTAGAACAAAGCTATTCCTTTTTTTGTTAAAACGCCGTCGGCGGCATCTATTGGCCAAAAGAGTGAATTTCTTAGTTGCGCCATCTCACAGCACATGGAAATACAAGTACAGGATAATTATAGATTTCCTCGCAAGCCGCGCAAAACCAATGCTTGCTTGTAAATACATGTTTAAACGTGGACAGTATCAAAGTTTCACAAGTAACTAAGTTTTATTTTAAATAATTCTTACTCAGTTTCAATAAGAATATTTACTAAAAAATAATAAATACAAGCAGATAACTGTTTAATTATGTATAAAATATTTCAATATTTTCAGTGAAGGATAAAGATGGCGCTAGACTTCTGAGTTTTAAGGAAATTATTAATATCTTTATCTGTTTATCCATTTTTTCTATATTGACTAGTCATTAAATAAGTTGTTATTCAATATAGAATGGTTATTTACCGATTCCACAAAAAAAATAGTAGAAAAATGACTATAAATTATTCGATTTGTACTACTAAGTAATTTATATGACCGATATGCCAATGGAAGTGCATTATTGTGTGTTTACCCTTAAAATCGGAGAATCCCCGGTGGCAGAGCTCGTTATTACTGTAAACTAAAACCAGAAACGTAAACATTGGGTCGATTCAAATAGTGTAAAATTAAACCACAGACGTGAATATTGTCTTGGGAGACTTATACATACTTATTGATACTCAACTATAACGAATATGTTGTTGTGTAACAAAAATAGTTTCAATAATTGGCGCTGGCATCTCATCCGACGCCTCTGTTACTTTGGCGACAGTGTGCGCCACACACAGGAGTGGTGCGACCCTGAGACGAAGGAATATATTATTTTTACTGATGACTTTGGCATTATGAACAGCCTCTCAACAGAATCCTAAACTGGGGCATTGAATTCGTATATTTTCGGTTAGACTAGAGCTTTGAATATACAACTACAGGAAAGAACACATGATTCTGTAAGTGGGACGAAAATGGTAACTGCATATGGCCAACTACTGTTTCCAGTTTGGCAGTGGCGTAGGACAGTATGAATAAAAACAAGAAACTGATAAAAGTTTACAATTGTTTAAAACAATAAATTATTGTATAATTATCGTTACTGTATTAAATTAATGAAGACTTGCTAGATACGGCAGAAAATGTCAACTACTATTTAATTCTCAATTTTAATATATTTAACTGAGGTAGCCGATACTTGATGGAAATTCATTTTAAATAAAAACCAAGATTAATATCTAAATTTCCACTATATTTAAAACTTGTACGTATGACAATTGTTTCGACACACTGTGTCTTTTTTCGAATACAAACTAAATTAAACTAACAGTAAGAAAAGCAGTTACTACCTAAACTAATCTAATAAAACCATAAATGATGATAGTGGAAGTCCCGCGTCTCAATGTCTAGAGTAATATAAGTTTAACAAGAGCGAAACATTCAAGTCTACCTGATCATTAAGTAAAATACCCAAATTTTTTCTTTTATTAATTTCTAGGCTCTCTAAAAGATTTGGTTTTTTAGATTAATTTTCGTTATGTAACATTTTGATATTATCGTTGAAAGTGTGATTTTCTGACATTAAGTGATTGGCATGATGAGAATTATTCTGTTCTTTAATATAACTTCTCTTGTGTTCATTAAGCCTAGTGGAAAAGGGTCTTCCTGTTTGTCCAACATAGACTTTTGGACAAGAACCGCACTCAATTAAATAAAATCCTGATTTATGAAGTTTATTTGTTTGACTTTTATTGTTTTTATTAGGCCTCCAAGACTATGGTTTGTTTTGAATGCAATATTTATATCGCTTGTTTTTGACAAATGTGTATGTACTGTATATGTAATTGTTTTGTATTCGAATTTATTATATACATATATATTTATATTTTGACTTTATTGACAGGATATATTAAATTAATGGTATTATTATAACATTTTTTATTAATTATTTTATTTATAATATTTGGGTCATAACCATTATTCACTGCGATCTGTTTGATAATGGGGAACCCTTTAAGTCCTTTACTGGCGGAAATTTTTCGCTTTTCCATCTGTATGTCGTTCAACTGATGTGGTACCCATTTTCCTGTCCTCTGGATCTTTCCCATGTCATACAGACGATCAAAAATGGTTCAGCGACCGACATTTAACATCTCTGCCGTTTGTTATTCAATTTGCATATCGTCTTCTTCCAACAGCGCTTGTAATTCGGCATCTTCATTTTTTTTTCGGTTGACCTGCTCGTCCTTTGTCTTTGAAGTAAAAAAACTAGATGACTGGAAAAAACAAAAGACTTTGAAGTCGAAAGTATGGCCCGCGACAGCTAAAGGCTTACTGTTGTTATTGTTGCCCTGATAAGTTGGATAAATAAACACATAATGATAATAACTCGGTTTGATTTACTTGCTGGGTAAAGCTTAATGACAAGTATAATACGCAGAAAATTTAACTTAAGCATAATAACTAAGAAATAAAAAAGGAATAAAATAATTTTTGACTTTGTTATCTATCACTTTTATTTTTAAACAAAATTTGTGTGACTATAGTTTCCTAAAACGATTTTACATTCTCAAACACTACTTTAAAACTAAGGTTTTACAGCTGTTTATAAATTCTATGTATCTAATTTTATATTTTTATTGGGGTGAATTTTTTTCAATATTTTAAATAGTGGGGAATTTCGGAGATCGTCTGATCGTTTAACAGCTGTCTAGACGGATCTTTATTATATTTATAAATTTCAATAGCTTCTAAAATGTTTAACTTTTTGCTTTTGGGCACTGTATGTAAAATTTTCAAATTTGTAATCTCGGGAAATACATGTCCGGTATCTATCAAATGGTTCGCAAAATTAGAGTGTTGTTTCTGTAATATGTATGCAGATTTATGCTCTTTGTATCTGGCCTGAAAAATTCTGCCGGTTTGTCCAACATAGCAGCTACTACACTCGTTGCAACAATAATTTTCATTAATGCATAAGTTAAAGAGTTCTAGAATATCTTGCTTAATATTTGGATTGATGTTATTTTTTATGAGTAAATTATCTATTAATAGTAGACAATCTTTGTTCGGAATATTCGGGAACATGTTGCTGACGTCAAAGGATGCTAGAAACTAGTGATGGGATAATTCGAATTAAAAATAATCGATAATCCGATTATGAGAATAATTGGCATCGTCCGATTATGAAAACAAATAATTCGATTTACCAATAATCGGTGAAGTCACTAGATAATTCGAAATTCCCTTATTCTAGCCGAGTCGGCTCGGCACTGTCGGCAGTAGTCGGCGGCACTCGGTAAGGCCGCACAGCGCAATGTTGCCGGTTGCCATTGGTAGGAAAATTTAGAGATTTTGTTTAAAAAGAAAAGTTTATAATATTTTGTTTAAAAAAAGAGGTCTGGGCGCCCGAACAAATAGGGAAAGTCAAAAAACAAATATTTTAAAAATGATAATAATTAAAACACTTGGTGTTTGTTTCACAATATATTCAAGATATTCTCTAACATGTTTCGGCCTCGCGACCATTCTCAAAGAGAATTATGTATAAACTAAACTAAAGTTTCAAAGTGCTGTCTAATGGAAGTCGGTTTTTTCATCTCGTTAAATTTATTACACTATCAATAATTGGAGTATTTCCGAAGTCTAGCTGGGTGTTTGTTAGGTTTTTGCCGTCGTATATGGCTTCTTTAATTTCGAAAATTTCCAGGTAATTTAACAGTCTGCTTTTATTGCAGCTATGTATTAATTTGGTATTATTAATGTTAAAAAAATGGTTCTGGTCTATACAATGTTCGGCAAAGCCCGTCTTTCTCTGATTGTGTAAAATTGAAAATTTATGTTCTTTTAGCCTATCATTGAGCGATCGGCCCGTTTGGCCTATATAAATAGCGTCAAACATATTACATTTAATTTCGTATACTCCAGATTTGTCACAAAATTTTGCTCTTTCTTTGTTATTGTTTAACATCGATGCAAGATTATTCTTATTAACAGAGATAATATTAATATTTTCGTTCTTTAACTGATTTGTGATTCTTGAACTTAATTTGTGAATATAGTTTATAGCATGCCAATTTTTAGAATCTTTTTCGGGTGTTGCGGCATAAAAATGTTTGGTGTTGTTTTTCTTAATCTTGTTTTTTATCATTTTATCTATGATGCTTGGCTGATATCCATTATTCCTTGCGATATTTTTGATAATATTAAGCTCTTTTTCATAGCTGTCTTTTTTAAGTGGAATCGTTAGAAGTCTGTGGGTCATACTATGAAAAGTGGACATTTTTACATTCCATGACTGATTTGAACTTGCGTGAATAATTGTATCGGTATACGTGGGTTTTCTAAATATTTCGAATTCTAATTTATTCGGTGTTCTTATTATTTTTAAATCTAAGAAATTTAATGAATTATCCGTCTCTGTTTCTATTGTGAACTGGATTTTTGAGTTTACACTGTTTAAATATTCAAGAAATTGACCCAATAGTCTTTCTGTACCGGTCCATATGCAAATAATATCATCGACATACCTGGCCCAAAAATGTATGTGTCTTGTATAATTAGTGTCGCTAAATAAATTGTTTTCAAAATTAGCCATATAAATTTCTGCCAGGAGGGGGCTCAGGGGGCTTCCCATTGGTAATCCATTCGTTTGTTGGTAAAATTTTGAATTGAACAGAAAATAATTTTGTTCGGTACATACATTGATAGCTTCTATGAGAGCATTTTTGTGTACGATTTCAAGATTGCATTCATGAATTCTTTCAGTGAGGATATTTTTAAGATCTTGTACCGGAATGGAGGAAAAAAGGCTTTTGATATCGAACGAAACTAACTTTGCATTGGGAGGTATCTGTATGTTTTTTAATTTTGTTGTTAGTTCTATTGTATTTTTGATTGCTTTGGGCGAGTTGAAATCGATAAATAATGGTAGATCACTGTTGAGTTGTTTGCAAAGTTTATATGCAGGAGCATTTACATAAGAAACGACTGGTCTCATTGGAATGCCATCTTTATGCATTAATGCTTTATGCATTATGCAAATATTTTAAATATATATAATATAATACAAATATAATATAATATTTAAGATATACAATATCTATATATATATATATATATATATATATATATATATATATATATATATATATATATATATATATATATATATATATATATATATATATATATATAGATATATATATATATATATGCTATCATTGCTAATTGCTGAATATTGTGAATTTAAGAAAACAATATAATCCAAATTTTTAGGATGTAGTCTATTTCGTCTACAGTTTGTCAACTGTCCAGTTTTTGAAAATACTCTCTCAGAAGACACAGATGTGCACGGAATGCAGAGATATTTCATAGCAAGGTCATACAGTTCAGGTAAAATCAGCTTGTGTTTGGCCTAGAAAAATTGTATAGGGTCTTGAGTTCTTTCTAGCGGCGGCAATTCTAAGTATTGGCGTACCATTAACGTAGCCATTGTGGATGGTGTAGAAAATGTTGAAATACCAGATAATTTTTTATCAAAGTGCGCCCAAATGCCTATCGACTTTTTCGTTGTAGATTCAACATCTGATATTTGAGGAGTGTCGTCAGGTTTTCTGCGAGAGAGTTCCTCTTTCTTGGAAATTAAGGCTGTTACTTCATCTGTTATTAGTCTCTGAGCAATATTTGCGTTTTCCTCAGAACCGAACGCATATTTTTTAAATCTAGGATCCAAAAAACACGTTTTGAAAGCAATTTTATTAGTTTCAAAATGAGCCAGACGACGAGTTACGGTATCCAAATTTTTTTTTCTCAATTCATTGCCGATTTCACTCTGGGTTGTAAGATTTCTCATTTCGATTTGGAATCCTCGAATTAAAGGTATGACTAATGACATGGTGGGGTATTTTTCTCCGGAGAACACCGTGGTTAATTCAATTGCGGGTTGCATCATTTGTAAACAATCGTCAAGAGCCTTCCATTCTTCGGCATCTAAAAACTCCGGAGATTTTGATAAGTTTGTAACAACAACAGATAATGAATTCTTCATACATAGTAACCTCTCAATCATTATAAAGGTACTATTCCATCTTGTAGGGACTTCTTGTTTGACTTTTAACTTTGGTAAACCCATCTGTTCTTGCACATTTTTTAATTTGTCATTTGCGACAACACTGTGTTTAAAATATCCAACAAGAGCCCGACATTTTTCAAAATTTTATCTAATGGCTCGATTGTAGAAACAGCTTCTGTTATGCTTAAATGAAGTGTATGAGCAATACAGGGGTGGTGGTGCTTCTGAAGACAGTCATTGATTGCTCTCTTGATGTTGGCGCCATTATCAGAAACAACAGTTACAATTTTATTTGAAATGCTCCATTTGTTAAAAATGTTTGTCAACGCATTAGCAATATTTTCGCCCGTATGTGAACCAACTATTTCAGTTGTAGCTAACACTCGTGATGTTAAACGATCGTTGCATATAAAATGATACGTTACTGTAAGATACCCCCTATTTTATGCAATATATTTTGTAACTCTGACGCTGCCTCTTCGTATCGTTTTGGTAAAATATCGTACGTTAGTTTTTTTCTGCTCGGAGGAGTATAGCGTGCTTCTAGTATAGCGAGGAGTATAGCGTGCTTCCCGAGTGTATTCCAAAAACCCCTCATCTTCTACCAGGGATAATGGTTGGTAGTCTTTAACAACCATTTTCAGTAGCGCAGAATCAATTCTAGTTAGTTTCGATTCGGAAAGTATGTTTGTTTCTCTTACTCCGTTTTTTTTTGTTAAATTAGACCTAATAGAAGTACTTATTTTAGTATTTGTAGTATTAGTATTCAATATTTCTACTTCTGAAGTAGCACTTGAAGGCCCGGCACGAGAACTTGCCGTAATAGTTTCCGATTCGAAGTGCGGATTTTCTGACAAACAACTTGCTTTTTCTCTTGCTATTTATTGTCTTTTCGTTTTCTTTATCTATAGATTGTTCTGATTCAGTTTCATTTGGAAAAATTTCTAATTTTATAGTAGGATATATTCTTAATAAATGTTGGGGCCTCAATATTGAGGCCTCACCAGGCCTCATTTTCTATTTTCTCGAAGTGAAACTTTTTATCGTAAATTAATTTACTTAAGCACTCAACAAACCCAACACTCCCAACAGTACCAACATTAAATCTCGGAACAATCGAATTAAAAATAATCGATAATCATCCGATTATGAAAACAAATAATTCGAATTACGAATAATCGGTGAAGTCACTAGATAATTCGAAATTCCCTTATTCTAGCCGAGTCGGCTCGGCACTGTCGGCAGTAGTCGGCAGCACTCGGTAGTATACGACGATTTTTAATTCGAATTATAAATAATCCGATTATCAGAATCATTCATAACCTGAGAATCCGATTATTGAAATAATGCGATTATGCCCACGACTACTAGAAACCCGTTTGTTGGTATAGATAGTTTGCTAAGCTTTTTTGTAAGGTTTGTAAGGTAAGGTAAGGTTTGTATGATAAGGTGTAAAAATAAAAGTGATAAATAACAAAGTAAAAAAGTGTTTTATTCCTTTTTTAAAAAATGAACTATCACAAAGTAACGGACAAATCAATCAATAACTAAGAAATAATTGAAATGAATCCCAGTAAATTATAAACTAGTGAATCCCGCGGTAGTTATGTTGGGGTAAAGAGTATCGTATATGTATATATATCGATGTTTGGAATGTATATATCCTGAATCACACATATGATATTTATCCTGAAAATCCCTCAGGAACAGAGAAGCTAAATTAACGCGAATGAAACCGCCGGGTGTCCACTTGTAAAAAATACTAATGATATTATGTAATTGTGATTTTTCGCTGACAATAGTTTGTAGTTGTGGACCAATTTAAATTTAATTAAATTTAATTTGTAATTAAATCATCGGTTAGATCTGTAAACATTTTTTGTGTACTCCATTTTGGAGAATGTTTTCTCACACAAGTAAGTAGTACCAAAAACAGAAACATGCCACGAACAAATTTATGCAACCTATCAAATTGTACCAGTGGAAGACTCTTATAAAATTCCAACAAAGGTGACTTTTGATATGTGTTCTTAATTATATCACTGCGCTGTAAATCAATAATTTCCATTTGAAGTTCCTGGGCTAGGGTTTCAATTTTCAATCAGTATCAAAAGGACTTTGAAAAATCTAAATTTCATTCGCAATGACATCAAAGTCTGACGGGAAACTCAGTCTCAGTAGTGTGGCTGAATATTTCACATGTTTTAAAATATGTGAAACATTTTTTAGGTTATTGTGATTGAAACAGTATTATTTTCTGCCGGAACGATTTGACATTAGTGTATAAATCAGGGAGAAGCTGGTTTTCAACTTGCAATCTCAAATTCAGTTCGTTCATATGTTTTGTCGAATCGACGCAGACTCTGGTATGGTAAGTCATTTTCTCTAATCTATTCAATAAACTCGCGGAACTGTCGGTGATTCAACCCAGTGGATCTGATGAAATTAACAACTGATATGACTGATTTTAGAACTTCAGACATATCCAAACAATTTCCGCACAAGGACTGTTGATGAATGATACAATGTAAGACTAATGGTTTTGAACCACCATTATTTTCTACAGCTTTTGACACAAGTGCAACCACTCCTTTATTCATCGAAGGTTGTTCTTATTAATGGCATTCTCAACTCCCTTAAACATATCTTCCCCAGTAGTCGTGCCGTGAATACTATCAACATCAAGAAGTTCTTCATACACTTTATGGCTTTTATCTACTTCTTGAATAAAAATCAACACCTGAGCAGTCTCTGACTCATCCAAGGCCAAAGAAAACCACTCAAATCTCCATTTTTGTCAGACAGTTGAGATTATATATTTTCTGCGATATCTTGTACCCTCCGAGCGTTTTGCTGAAAAACTGACAGTTTTAAATACATTTACCTTTTCGGGGCAGATTTCTACGGATACTGCAATTACACAGTCTTTGATCATTTCTCCATCCGGAATGGTTTTCCACGTTTTGAGATTTCAAGAGGCACACGAAAGCTGGCACGAGTTGCAGCCTCTTGTTCAGTATTGACTTTCGTGAACAAAGATTGCTGCGATTTTAATCCGCGTTCAAAGCTTCAAATTTTTCTGTCCGCAAACTCCCTGCATATTTCGAGTAATTTTGAAAATGTTTCGTTTCATAATGATGTTTAATGTCATATTCTTTGAGGACGGCTATGGTTTCATTGCAAATAAAACAATAGCCAATCACGAAATATTAAAAGTTCCATTGATCTTTGAATGTTTTGCATTCACTCTCTATTTTTCGCTTCTTTTTCATACTAGAAAATTACACACAAAAACAAAAAGTCAAATCAAAATACTGTTACGTATAGGCGTTGGTCGGTTCGAATATGTCTTTTAAACGGGGTTACCCATTACGTTATTCCACAACAGACAGTTTCACTTCCTTTGCCGTCCTTAGGCAGACTCACTCGCGGTCGCGCCTCTAGCATTTTTACTGCCATCTCGAAGTGAGTGGAATACACCAGAACTTTCTCGAACCAACGAGGTTATTCACGAATGTCTAATTGTTACTGCGCTTTCGAAAGTACTACTAGTGTCATCTGTTAGCGATTGAGGGTACTACCACTACCTGTTTCCGCTTTCGACCACCAGTTTTTGTCAAGTGCCACGATCATACCAATACATACTAGTAATTGAACTAGCGAATTTAGCAAGCGTATGCTGGTTTAGGGCGCGTAGTCGGCGGGTAGAGACTATTTTGACCCTTGGAACTTACTGGAGTAATCAGTATGGCCCTAAGGCTGGAAAGTTTGGGGACCCCTGGTCTAAACCAACACCCACTAGCGCCTTCCGTTAGGACTGCTCTTTATTTGGCTCGAAAGTCGATATGGTTACAACAAGAAAAAATATGACGCTAACTGCAAATCGTTCAAACATCAATGACGTTTTGAAAGGTACTGTCGTAGTAACAAAATGACATAAGAGATTAACACTGTGAACAGACCCTTGTTTCCAGCGCCAGCTCTTAAAAAAATTAAGAGTTATTAACCGCCACACCTCGTAAATGATAATTTTTAAAAAAATCAGTCTCACTATTTTATTTACATACTTCATACATATGTTCTACATTATTTTATATTTCTATTATAAAGATAAGAGTAAGACCGAGAGAATATGACAAGAGATTATATTTTGTAAGATCTTGAGGATTACAAAATACTGACTAGGATTACTGATTACTGACAATTTAGAAAACTGGCAAAATAATTGAACATTAACACCGTCAAATTTAACAGAAATTGCTAAATTTCTATAAAATATTGTTCTGCAAGCAAACAAACAAAAAAACACTAATAACAAACTGTTATATACAGATCATTCTTAACTTCTTCGTCCATTATACATGTCGTAAACCAACAATGCTAATTCAACAACTTTAAAAAAAGTATCAGCGAACGTTTCCATATTCCCCGAATTATTACTGGATGATGTGCTTGATGAGTTTGTTCCCGAAGAAACACCGCCAAACACTAGAAAGAACAAATTAAAAACGAAAAAGCATATTACAAAATATTACTTACTCTCACTCCAATTGTCTGGTCTTTGTGTATGCCCTCTTGACCTCCAAAAGGCATCATTATTTGGATTTAGCTGATTGGACCTATTTCTCGAAGCAGAATCCATTGGAGAGAGTAAATAATTTTACTGGGAAATCAACTATACAAATGATTGTGGCTAAAATGTTCCACTTTATATATCGATACATACGTATTTCCAAGATAAGATATCATAAGGTTATTTTAAGGTTTATACATGATATCTCCAACACTGACGTATAAAAAAACAAAATCGACTATAAGTATTTTTTGAAAAAATCCCCGAACTCTAATGCAAACTTTGTCATTTGGGCATCCCCATTCATAGATTATTATGACTTTTCCTATCGAGTCCTTAAATTCAATCAATTTGTTTTATTCAGATTGTACTTTCGCAAATATATTCAACAATTTCTTACATCATTTCGAAGAAATTTACAACATTTGAACAATTCGGTTTTTAAATACAAAATAATTATCGAATTGTTTACTTTATTTTAAAGGAAAGGAAAGGAAAAGATTTAGCACCCCCCTCAGGCTGTCAACCCTTGGTTATGTGCCTACCCATAAGTCTATCATGAAGCCTATCGATTTGCGAGTGACCAACGTAAAACACTTCTCAGAAGGCATCCGGCCTTACCCAGCCTTTAACTGGCGTGACTGAGGGGTAATTCGTAGTCGGATTTTACACTCCTGCCTAGAAACAATCAGATATGTGTGGGGTGTGTGTGTGTATATGTGAGTGTATATAAGTGTGTGTGTGTAGGGTAGGAAGTAAGACGGACAGAAAAATTAAAGAAAAACACTCATCCGAGCGCTGGAATAGAACCAGCTACCTTTGGATTGCCAGGCAGGCGACTTACCCACCAGACCACCGCGGCTCGCTTACTTTATTTTAAAACTTTATCATAAATAATATTGATAATCGATGCGAAAAACTTTTGTGTGTTACAATTAATTATAAATTAATTCATATTTATAAAAATGCAAAAAAAAACATGTGACTACGCACGCGCCGCGACTGGCTGCCAAGTTTGTGACGTCATAACAGTAAAGTGTTGTCACTTCAGTACACTTAACGCGACCGCGAGTCAATCTGCCTAAGGACGGCGAAGGAAGTGAAACTATTGTGGAATAACGTAGTGTGTAACCCCGTTTAAAAGACATCTTCGAACCGACCAACGCCCATACATAACAGAATTTTGATTTGACTTATTGTTTTTGTGTGTGATTTACTAGTATAGAAAAGAAGGGAAAAACAGACAGTGAATGAGCAACATTCAAAGAACAATGGAACTTTCAATATTTCGTATATATATTAACTGGACCCGTGGAGAAAAGTATTAAAAAGCTAAAGAAGTTCACCTGTGCTCCACGTCGTGCTTTGCCATTCCCTCATCCGCCATCCAAAGCGCCAGCAAGCGTCTCCCAAGACCAGTTTCTGGCCTTAAGCCGTCATCAGTTGGGCTCAAGCTGGACACCTGAAAAGCGGATGAAGAAACGACTAAAGCCATGACCATTTAAATTGGCCATGTCGAATGGAGGCTGCAATCACATGCAGCCACGCCATCCTACGGTAAACGGTTGCAGCAGTCAGACTGTGCGAAACCATTCGTGACCCGTATAACCTCGGGTAAGTACCAGGTATGATCGAAAAATCACCAGGTATGAAAAAAAAATTGGTGTTCGGTGTCATTTGTAATAGGTTTAATTTTATTGATTTCTTTCTTGCATAAGAGTTTTTCCAATTCCAATCTTGAAAAAGGCACTGTGTGTCGAAACAATTGTCATACATACAATGCTTCACGCCGAAGGTTCCAATAGAAGAATTGAAAACAGATTATACTTACTTTAATACATTTTTCTAAAGCCTTGCATATAGCTGCACAAACTTCCTTCAAACAAATTGAAAAAGTATTTTTAGGTACACGGTATACAGAAGCAAGCGTTGAAAACGAATCTCCTGTAGTTAAATACCTGAAAGTTACTTGCAGCTCTAATTTTGGTGTAATAGCTTGTCGCATCATATCACTTTTCTTATATATTCTTCTGTTCTTCAAAACAATGGACTTACCCTTATCTGCTCTTGCCATTATGATGTTATTTACTCTGATTTTCTTCTTAGTCTTTTTCGCTGTATGATATTCATAAATGTGATTTTTTCTTAATTTCTCAAATTGAAGACTTTTGATTCTGTGAGCCAATTAGTCTATTGATTTTCGTTTGAGATTGTCTAGAGAGAGGAAAGATGGAGTGGGAGAAGAAGTATTTTTTTATCTGCCAAAGTTTATTGTTTTCGTCAATAAGATCCCATTCGAGTTAGATGAGATTGTGAATTTTGTTGGAGATAATCGGATAATAATCTCTGTGAATGGGGAGAAGGGGATAGGGGGACCCAGAACATATGGCATCTTTTGCCAGTTGATCTGCCCTGTCATTACCCTCAATGCCCATCTGACTAGGGATCCAGATGAAATAGGCGTTGTATAATAATGAGTTTAGAGAGTGGAGACGATCCCAAATTTTTTGAATTAATGGGTGAATCGAGTATGGGTTGTTGATTAATTTTAAGGAGTTTAGGGAGTCAGAGCAGATTATCCAGGAGGAGACTGACTCAAGGGAGATGCTTTTTAGAGCTTCATGAATCGCAAAGAGCTCTGCTGAAAGAATGGATGTATTGGAATGGAGTTTGTATTTGTTTGAAAAATGGGGAGAGAATGTGGCTGCACCAACACCAGAGAACGACTGGGAACCATCTGTGAAGACTAGAGTGGAGGAAGGAAACGATGTGAGTAAGTTGCGAAAAAGGGTCTGAAAGGAGGAAGAAGAATAGGATGATTTGAGGAGAAGAAGAATAGGAGATTTTTTTTTCGAGGAGACAGAAGCCAAGGAGGATAAAGACAATAAGTGGAAGGAAGAGAGGCGGAAAAGGAGAAAGAAAGAGATCTGGAAAGGTTGGCTAAGGTCCAGGAGGATCCATAGGCTTTAGAGCCATAGATGAGAGAGGGGTATTTAATAGGTCTGAAAAGCATTTTAGATACTGTAGAGTTAGGAGTTGAACTTGCTCTGGCAGCAGCCCTAAGGAGAAATTTGGTTCTTCTGAATTTTAGAGGTTCAATCGAACATTGGAGGCTCTTTATAGGGCTTGATTTGGTTTTCCAGTTTCCCAGAGCAAGTCTGAGTGCATTGTTTTGGATGGATTCTAGAGAGTTAATATAGGATGGGCAAGATGAGTTATAGAGATGGCATCCGTAGTCCAGTTTGGGACGTTTTATGGATTTGAAGGCATGAAGTATGGAAAGTTGGTTTAGACCTCTGTCTTTGTGGGATAGCCATTTTAAGATGTTTAAGTCGGGAATAGTTTCGGACTTAAGTGAGATGATGTGATCTTTCCAGGATAGATAGCTATCGAAGGTAAGTCCTAGGAATTTGAATGAGGGTTTGCGAGGGATATGAGAATTTTGATAGGAGAGAGAATGGATTCTGTTGCATAATCGTTTTCTGCAGAAATGTACTATCGCTGATTTACTAGGAGAAATCTTGAATCCCGAAGAGTTAGATCATTTGAGGATGGAATTTAAGTAGTTTTACAAAAGTCTTTCCCCACTCTTGGGGAGGAAACAGAGCAGAAGATCAAGATGTCGTCAGCAAATAGACGAATGGAAAGACGTGGATCAATGAAGTCGAATAAGGAGTTTATAGCGATATTAAATAAGGTAGGGCCAAAGTCTTTATCATTAAGACATCCCCATTCGGTGAGTTAAAAAATAAATACATACATACATACTAAGTATCTAGAGTTAATATAGTACTTTTAATCATTTTTGTATAATTGTATAATTGTTTGTAGTCACACAGTATTATATACAATCGATCTGACTACACAATTAGCCATACTTGAAAACTAATTGTACCCATAGTCGGGTCAAATGCAAATACCGCATGTCCACAAACAATTAAATAATGTAATTCTTCATAAATTCCTTTGAAAAATAAAACAGATTTTAGAATCTTCTAAAATAAATTAAAAATTACTGTTTAATTTTTTTTTTCTCCTGACGTACTAACTTGTTGACGTGTTTGTTGAACGTTTTCCACATTGATTCGGATTGTGTTTCTTAAATCGTTATTAGATTGTAATTCTTAAATGCATATTTTTTGAATCTCGGATCTAAAATTGATGACTCCGCTGATACAGGGTGCGGCAGAAAGCCCTCCCCCATTTGGAACTCTAATAAAAACCTAACCAACAAAGATGCAAAACAAACCTATATATTTCCGAAAAGTATGTACAGCGCAGTTTTTAATTAACGTGTTTTAAACATGACGTCACTCAAGTGGCGACCTCCATTATCGATACATTGATTGAGCCTCTCTTGGTAGCTTTCCATTACACGACGTAGCATTTCAGGGGGAATCATCGCAATTTCTTGGGTTATCGCCTCCTTAAGTGCATTCAAAGTTTGTGGACAACGTTGGTATACCTTCGACTTAAGATAGTTCCACAGAAAGTGGGCTGTTGCGCTATCTTGCTGGCACCACACATTTTCTTAGCCATGTTGATTATAAAGATCAGCCAATCTGGGCCGGAGAAAATTCTCCAGTAATGCGCAATAGAGATCAGAAGTCACCGTTGCAGTGACACCATTCTCTTCAAAAAAGTACGGACCTCATACTCCAAATTCGTGAACAGCGCACCATACCGTAACCTTCGGGCTGTGGAGTGCGCGTTGGTGAAGTTCTCGAGGATTACTTTCTGCCCAGTAACGGAAATTCTGTTTATTGACCATACCTGAAAGGTGGAAATGAGCTTCATCCGTAAAGATCAAAACGTTTCCGCGAAGAAGGTCTCGAAGCTGTTGGCACAAAGTTCTACGGGTTTCCCAATCCGTTTCAGGCAATTCCTGTGTAACTGCAATTTTGTAAGGATGCATTTTGAAATCTCGGTGTAGAATTCTGCCAACACTTCGGTCAGATAACTGCAACGCTGCCGCGTGTTTTCGTGCAGATCGCTGGGGTGACTGCTCAACCGAACCGAAGCAGCGGCCACATTTTTCGGTCCTGTTACGGTTCGAGGTCTGCCAGGAGGTTTCTTTTTTAATGCCGAACCTGCCTCTCTGAAGTTTGACACCCAAACACCAATGGTTTTCTTATCAGGAACGGGGTCATGTCGCCCAAGCGCGAAGCGGGTGCGAAAGGCACGCTGCGTCAATATCGACGAACCGCCATTTCTAGTGAACTCCTCGACGACGAATGCGCGGTGCACTCCCAACCAAGCCATGATGTAGACTGGAAACGGCATGTGTGTAGCCGTGCCTAGACGCACTCACAACTGCGGCGCCCCCACTCCGATACCAGCTATGTCCAACTAAAATCGGGGAGGTCATTCTGCCGCACCCTGTATATCTATATCTTCTACATCTCTAAATCTTCTGAAAAAATATTCTAGGAAGACGTGCATTACCGCCCTAAGTTCTGGTTCCATATTGTCTTGAATATAGTAACTTTGAATATGTTGATACATGGCATATACAAAAACTAGAACTTACTAGAAATAGTAACGTGCTGATCTCAAGGTTTTCAAGGGCTAATGTGGAAATAAGGGCATCTTTAATAGTAACTGCTCTCTCTAGCATATCTAACGTCGAATTCCATCGCGTTATCACATCTTGTTTGAATTTCAATTCGGGTAGACCCATTTGATTTTGAATCTGCTTTAACTTGGCCAAAGCCGAAGAACTTTGCTTAAAAAATGTTACCATTACTTTAATCTTATTTAAAAGAGGCAGAATTTCTTTAAGGCCGTTCTGCTCTAAGAGATTATTCGAATGTGCAAAACAATTCTTTGACTTCCAGCCACCATTCCTTACGGTCGCGAGTATATTTGCAGCATTATCGCTAACAGCGCAACTAACTTTATTTTCTATTTTAAATTTTTTGTTAAAGGATAAACTGAAATAAAATCAAAAAGTTTGATTTTAAAAGTGCAGTTAAGTTTTGTGCAGTGTGTCTCTCATTGTAAGAAAAGCAGTCTATTAAATAGGATTTTAGTGGTAAAAAGGTCATCTCTATCCTAAGATATTGTTTTAACCTTACTATTGGTAAGGATGATTCTTCACTGTCAATACACGATTCTTCTGCTTAGAATTTTTTCTATTTAAAAAGCTAGGAATTTACTACAGACAGATATATTTTTTCATTGGAACCCTTGGTGGATTCAATCATCGAGATTAATATGGACGTTGTAAAACAAACAGTGTTTTATCAAGAGCCCAGACTTTCAAGTGATTTAAGGCATTCGCAGAAGGCCCAGATTGACCATGAACCTGGCATGAAGGCTGAAGCGCAATGCCTTTAACTGGTCTTCAGGTGGTTTAAGGCATTCGTAAAGGGCCGAGACTGAATTGACTATGAAACTCAGAGCGTAAGGACTACAAATGTGAGAAGTGATGAAAATGTTACTTTATTTTATTATTTTGTGTAATGTTAATTTATTAAAAATATTAGTTTAAAATATTTTTGATGTGCTGAACAAATACAAAAATCCACGTCGAAAAAATTATGTTTCTCCATCATAGTGCCTTCGAGGTGTATCAGATCCTGCCCCACCTTTCATTTACCCTATGCTAGAACCAACTTCATGGTCAGGACACCTCTGTTTCAGGCCATGAAGCTCTTCAATGATCTGTGCTGCGATGTTGACATTAATAACGTATCTGCAGATCGGTTCACGAGGTTTGTCGCCTTGAGGCTGTTGCAATAATCGATAATAAAGTGTAGGGATCGTTGTTGTAGCTTTATTTAAGTCTGTTATATACGTATTGATTTTGTCTTGATTTTCTTTTTTTTTTTTGTTGCTTTTTTTATGAATTGTCTCAAATGGATTTATTCTGTCAAACAATAAAGGTTATTATTATTATTATTATCTAAGTCTGTTATTATATAAGCATTGTTTTTGACTTGATTTTCTTTTTTATCTTTGTTATTTTTTTTGTGAATTGTCTCATAAATGGATTTATTCTGTCAGACAATAAAGATTATTATTATTATTATTATTATATTATATATTGATTAATCCCAAAAAAACCTTTTCTAATAAGAAATAATTCTTATCTGCATTATACGTAAAGATATCCATCATTATAAACAGCCGTACAAATTCCCATACATTGGGTAAAATAAGTAAAAAAATAATAGATATATTCCGCATCAATAATGCCATCTAGCGACATCTATAAACGTTTCTCTATCAAAACACAACTAGATCATTTAAACCGGTACAAGTAAAATATGTCGCCGATAGGTGCCAGCACATCATTTTATTATATTAGACATACGATTTTTTTCAATAAAGCTTTGCTGAAGAGTGTTTTTTACTAGACTGGATCCCTTAGACGAAAGACACAATGTTCCTTATAATTTAATTCTCGCTAATCCGGTTACGGTTATCTGAATCTAAGTTTTAGATGGCGATATGTTGGTTGCCTGTAAATAACATCGAGCAGAACTGAAGGATTAAAATTTCTAATTCAAATTTTACAAAAACAAATATAAAAGAAAACTATTGTACTTTGATAAATCTATTAATATTTCATGACAGTTTTTTAAATAATATTTAATAATTCATTCGGGTACATGATATATTTGGAAAATTTGAATGGAATTAATTTTAAATATAACTGTCATTATAATAGTGAACGATCATTTCTTTTCTTCTTGGATTGATTTATAGATAGAAAAGCCTGTAGCCGCACATGCACATATTATCATGGCTATTTCTAAACCTTCCACAATGGCGTCAAGAGTATCCGAATCTTTTGTGAGTGCTGTCCTTGTAGATCTCGTTGTCAAAACTGACCCATCTTACATCGGACAAACAAGTTGTAAATGAAAATAAAATGTAAAAATATATTTTATTTTACTTACTTTCCGACCTAGGATTAAGTCTTGTTTCACCTCTTCTCGAAAGCCAGTAAGCCGGATTATTGGGATTTAACTGGTCCCCTCGGTTTCTTGAATCCATTGTACAGAACTGACTTGAAGCAGAAACTGAATGTTAATAGGTAGAACTGATATCGATCATAAAAATTGTGCTTGTTATATATCCGCTGAGATTAATATGAATTATATCCCAACGAATTATTATTTAAGGCAAAAAAATTAATATTTTAGGCAAATTAATCCGGTACTTTTTGAAAAAACTCCCCAAGGTAGATGTTTGATGTTTAGGAATGATTTATTATTTCAACATCAGTACCTAATTAGTGCCTCTTAATGGGACCAGAATGGTATCTCTGTAAATGGGACCAGAATGGTATCTATATATGGGCGACTACTGTTTTCGGTTTGGCAGTGGCGTAGGGCAGTATAAATAAAAAGAAGAAACTGATAAAAGTGTACAGTTAATAAAAACAATAAATTATTGTATAATTATAATCATCGTATAAAACAGGGAATGTCAACGACTATTTAACGGACTACCGAAGTCTGACGTCACAATGGGGCGGAGTTTTAGAACCTTTCCAAACAAAGGAAAAGTCAATTGACATTCTCATAAGAGCATACAATTTGTGTTAGTCATTTTCTTCTCTTTACAAGTTTAATAACCAATTTCTCTCACAGTTTCGTAATCTTCAGTGTACATTTTACATTCAACCTATTTGAATTGCTCGTAAAACATTTTTATTCGGACCTTTTATCGTGTGGAAGTAAATTTCAGGTTATGTTACTTTGCCTCTTATGAGTGTCAATTTCAGTTTTTTGTGAGGATTGTCAGATATCTTTTGTTGAATTTACTATTGGTAAGTTGTTTTTTACAAAATTTGTTATATAATTTCTGTAAACAGACTGTAAACATTATAGTGAATAAAAAATTTGTAGATTGTTTACATTTCCTGTCGATTCAACTGACCGAAAAAAATGGATAAATCTTGTGAGGTAATATTAAATATTTATAAGATGGCATGGACGTATAAAAATGGATATTTAAATAAAAGTAAAGTTTTGGGGTTAGAGGCGCATCAGCAACTGAGAAGGCTATTTAGCGACTGGACCTACAGCTTAACGTGGGTTCCAAACCACGGTCATCAGCTACCGAAAACCCCGGTCAGCACCCACATTTAAATTTTACACATTTTAAATTTAAATTAAAATAATTTTAGAAGAGGGCAGTGAGGGATGGCATTGGGGCGCCGCCCCTCTAACATTTATCACAGTAAACAATTTTTCAGAGCAAAACAGCATATTTTCACCTCCTGTATAGGGTTTCAATAAGGTCCACTTTAATTGTTGGAACAGCATTTGGTAATAGCCCCACCTTTACCTTAGATGTTCGATCAAAACAATTCTCAGCAAAGTGATGGGAATCATCACCATAAAAAACTTCTGCAGTTTGGGATAAAGTCTGGCTTTTTAATAAAATTAATCTACTGTGTTCTTCTCTTTGGATCTTTGGGAAACCTTGAAAAAAAACTAGTTTAATGAAAATATGAAATCCATATCAAAATGGAAGTAACATTTACATTTATATTTATTTCTTTATACGAGTAAAGCAATTTGTTTGTATCAAACGAAAACTAAAAAATAATCTGAATTGTTAGGGCCCAGTATCTCAGAAAACTAAACGTTTTAAAACACTACGCCTATGCATACCAGGCGATTTGTTGGCTTCATAACCTTAAAATTTCATTCAAACAAAATTCGTTTTTATTTCTAAATAATTGACATTGTTCATCGAGGCCTCGCGGTACTCGGACGTGTTTTGCCGGTGCCGGGATCGACGCGTACCAGGGCGAATTCCTCACCCAGTGATTTGCCTATTTATCGAGAAATAAACAACAATTTTGTATTGATGATAAACTGATAAAATATCGAGAGATAAGTGAGGAATAAAATATAAATATGTTCCCTTCGAGGAACCTATTAGAGTATAAAAAGGACGGTCAACCAGTTACTGAAACTACACAGAACCTACCAACCAACAATGTTAGACAGGGTGTACCAACACAATATACAACTCCTGCAACTATATCGCAGAGCCAGTCAACAAATAATAATAAGTACTATTACAGAATGTCATCAACTAGCGATGATGAACTAGATGATCAAGAAAATATTGAGCATCCATGGCAAAACGTGAAACATACCAAAAGGGGGAAAATAAACCCAAACAATCAACAAAGTGTCCCATTAAACAACAGATTCAATAGCTTACCTGTAGATAACGAAGAAACTAACAATGAGTAGCAGCCAGAAAACATAATTCCAAAACCACCATCAATATTTATTTACGGGGTAACTAACTATCAAGAAATGAGAAACAAGTTGAGGGAAATAGTTGAAGATGAACAATACCGTACAAAAACGCTAGCAGATAATACAATAAAAATTAGTAGCAACGTTCCAGACACCTATAGAAAACTAATACATTTTTTGAGGGAAAACAAAATCATACACCACACATATCAACTCAAGGATGAGCGAGCATACAGAGTAGTAATTAAACACCTACATCATACAACTGATTTAAAAGAAATCAAAGAAGAACTATCTCAGAAGGGACATAAAGTAAGAAACATATTAAACGGAAGAAAACGAATAACAAAAGAACCATTAAACCTATTCTTTGTTGACTTGGAGCTAGCAGACAATAACAAGGATATTTATAAAATAAAGACTTTTCAGAATAAAATAATACAAGTAGAACCACCAAGAAAAACCGGAGGTATAGCTCAATGTATGATATGCCAAAATTACGGACACACAAAAACATACTGCAATCGACCGCATGTATGTGTAAAATGTGGTGGACCACACGGTACATCCAGCTGCAAGAAAAGTAAAAACGTACCCGCAAAGTGTGCCCATTGTGGAGGCCCACATACAGCAAGCTACAGAGGATGTGAATTCTACCATAGAATTACAGAAAAACCAAATAATGCAAATAACAGACTCGACATCCAACATAATACAACCCAATCAACAGCTCATTATCGACAAAATATCAGCTATGCAAATGTAACAACAGGCAATAGAAACATTAATCAAACCAACAACGAAGACAACTCAAATATAATCAGCAAATTCTTAGATGAATTCAAGGCGATGTTTCAGCAACTCGTCCAACAAAATAGCATGGTACTTAACATGCTCACAACGTTGATAAGCAAAATTCACTAAATTCTTAAGCACTGCCCATCGTAATGCTAATGGCCTTCCACAACGAAAAAATTAAGTTGAATTATTTCTCCTTCAAAATTCAATAGATATACTGCTGGTAAGTGAAACGCATTTCACAGATAAAACATATTTTCATATTCCACGCTATATAACTTATATTACTAATCACCCAGATAACACTGCACATGCTGGAATAGCAGTAATTATCAAAAACACTATTAAACACCATGAAATGCCTAAATATAAAGAGAATTTTCTACAAGCCACAGCAAAGTTAAACTGATGCCATATGAATTAACTATTGCTGCAGTCTATTGCCCACCGCGACACCAAATAAAAAAAGATTTTGGGAATTTCTTTGAAACATTAGGGCCGAAATTCATTGCAGGTGGAGACTACAATAGCAAACATACTGTGTGACGATCACGGCTGACGACTACTAAAGGCAAAGAACTATCAAATTTGATACATGAACAGAATTACTCGTTCCTGTCAACAGGCACTCCTACGTATTGGCCATCTGATAATAACAAAATACCGGACCTATTAAACTTCTTTATCACCAATGGAATTTCCTTAGAATACATGTGCGTTGTATCAAGTTATGACTTATCATCAGATCACCACCAATAATAACAACAATTCCCTGGATTACACAACAAAAACACAAATTGGTCTAAATACCAAAATAAAATCGATGAGAAAATAGACCTAAAAGTATCCCTTAAAAATCCGAACGAAATCGATTCGGCAGTAACAAGACTAACCAGTATCCTAATAGAGGCAGCACAACATCCAACTCCTCAATCTGACATGCCAAATCAAGGATACAATGTACCGTTACAGATAAAAAAACTTATAGCTATAAAACGGAAAGCGAGAGCCAAGTGGCATCGAACCCAGGCTCCCTCAGATAAAACTATCTTAAATAGAGCGACTAATAATTTGAAATTAAAACTAAAAGAAGCTCGAGAAAGATCATTTCAAGAATATGTTTTGACATACAATTTGGCAACAGATTTGACAATACAATTTGGAAACCAATGAAACATAAGAGAAAATGGGCCAGAAGCGACGAAGAAAAAGCGACCGTGCTTGCTAAATATTTTTCTGAAGTATTTACTTCAAACGACGAAGAACTAGATGTGGAAATAGAAAGAGAATTGGCTGCCATCATGACGAACATACCATCCATTCAGGTTGCTACTCCAAAAGAAGTCAAAAGAGAAAATAGTTTACTGAATACAAAAAAAGCTTCAGGTATCGATAAAATTACCCCTAACATGTTAAAGGAACTTCCAAGAAAAGGGATAGTATTAATCACTTACATACTCAATGCTATGTTGAAATGCAATTACCGGCCTAAACAACTAAAAATTGCTCTAATAATCCCAATACTCAAAGCCCGAAAAGATCTGACAAAAGCTTCATCATACCGACCTATAAGTCTACTGACCGTTATGTCAAATCTTTTTGAAAGACGTATACTTAACAAAATAAATACTGACCCCGACAGAAAACTGGATTCCGGCACACCAGTTTGACTTTAAACAAAACCATTCAACTACGCAGCAGTCTCACCGCATAACCCCTGAAATAAACAGTGCAATAGAAAACAAACAATACTGTACATCAGTGTTCCTAGATGTCAGTATGGCTTTCGACAAGGTTTGGCATGATGGCCTACTATTCAAAATCAAACAATCTATTCCTATGACATATTACCATCTCTTAAAATCCTATCTGACCGAAAGGAAATTCAAAGTTAAAATAAACGATAGCACATCGGAAAAATATACCATTAGATCGGGAGTTCCACAAGGCAGCGTTATCGACCCCTTGGTGTACGTACTCTATACGGCTGATCTCCCAATAACAAAATACACCACAATTGGTACATTTGCTGATGATACAGTCATACTTTCATCAAATATAAACCCAGTCGAAGCCTTAAACAAACTACAAACCCACCTGAACCTAATTCAAACCTGGACTCAAAAGTGGAAAATTAAAATAAACGAGACAAAATCAGCGCAAGTCACCTTTACCCTCAGGAAAGGGCAGTGCCCTAGCTTATATTTTAATAATGTAGAAATCCCAACATTCTCGAATACAAAATATTTAGGTATACACTTGAACAGTAAACTTTCGTGGAAAAACCATATAATCAAAAAAAGAAAACAAATTAACCTAAAAGTAAAAGAATTGAGCTGGCTTATGGGAAGAAAGTCTAACTTATCTTTAGATAACAAAATTTTATTATACAAGGCTATCATTAAGCCAATTTAGACTTATGGGATAGAACTTTGGGAATGTACCAGTAAATCAAATTTAGCCATTATCCAAAGATGTCAGTCCAAAATATTACGAATGATTGCCGACGCACCTTGGTACATATCAAACCACACTCTTCGCGAAGATCTCCAGATACCCTATGTTAAGGACGTGATCAAGAGCAGCAGTATAAAATATCACCACAAACTGGAAAGATATCCTAATTTAACAGCCTGTTTTGAATCCAACAAATAATAGAAGACTAAAAAGAAACTGGCCAACAGACCTGATAGAAGGATAATAGGGACTCGTCGTTGGGGGAGTCACCTCATCACGCCAATATAGAACTTCAACTATTAAACTTCAAAATTATTGACACCAACTAACAAAACAATGAGTCATCTTGGCCGTTCAATATGGCCGTTTCCGTCCCCATTTATATGTGCATAAAGACAAGGTTCCTTCCTGTTAGTTTTATATTCAAAGCTCTGCAGTTACTGTTAATCCCTCAAGGGAAAAACCATTCCAGAAATGAACGTGGACAATAGTTTGTTTTAATCTTGTAATTCCAAAGCTTTTTATTGAAACTTCATCTACAGAAGAAGTGTGTGAATTAACGGAAAAGCTGAAAATCAGATGAGGCTCGTGAGAGAGAGCGTTGGGTTAGGTTTGGTTTTTTTTTCAGAGCAGAACACCATATTTTATTTTCGTTCAGTTTCTTTCCTTTAACTTATTTCCTGGTTCAATTCCTGTATAGAGTTTCAATAGCACGAAAAATAAAAAGCAGGGGGAAAGCAAAACAAATCTTCAGCAGCACTATTTTCTTCTACGCCCTCCCACTTTAAAAACCCACGAGTCGCCAGTGACCATGTAAGGAACGTTTTATGACAATGTTACACGAATCGAAGAAGCCTTGACGAGGCTCATTGGGGCGATTCCGAAAAACGACAAAAAAAATATATGCTAGCATTGGTTGAACGTGCCCAGCGATGTATTGATAAGGAAAAGATGTATCTTTAATAAAAAGAAAAATTATTTTTTTCAAAATAACTAATTGTTTTCAGATTGGCTTTTAAAAAGAAATAAATATAAAAAAAGAACGATATCAAGATTATTAACGTAACTGGTTATGCAACTTAATATATACATTAACATTTAACATTTTCTGAAAAAATATTATTAAGAGCCGAAATTGTAACCGGAAAAATGCGAGTCAATCGACAAAAAATTAATAATATTTATTTTTCATCCTGTGCAAGTCAAACAATATAAAGCAAAAAACCTGGCTATATAATCCCCACTAATATGGTCTATTGTTGATTCAGTTATTTTTTCTTCTAGCTGATTGAATCAAATACAAGAATTAATTACGTAACTTCCAATTACTATCACCGAATAAGACATTAACCAATTACTACACACTTGTACATTGATCGGGTTTATGCAACACACCATACCTTTACATTTCACAGAGGCACTTTTACTAAAAACCACTACATATTTTCTATCACTGTCGTTTATTGTTTTTAATTTTACAAATTTCGGTGGAACGGATATATTTTATATTAAAAATATATCATAAAAAAGAAATCTAACTTAAATAACACTTTTGTTCATGCATATAATGTTGGATCGTTACCACTAGTCGCGAAACCAGCGGCGTATCAATGTAGAAACAACTAGAAAAAGGCTGACTAGTTGAAGATATCTTTCAGAAATACCTAACAGGGAGGATTGTTGATCCGATGACTTTTCCGTTGAGTTTTTGGAAGTTCTCGGTGAAAACATTTCATTAACTAAAAAATGACGTCTTTGAAGTTTCAAGTTGGCTTTGGCTTTGACATTTTGAAATATTCGAATGAGATTTAGATAATGCATTTACTTACGCTCTTGCCAGTTCTCTGGTCTATTAGAATAACCTTTTGATAACCAATAGAGCTCGTTGTTGGGGTTTAACTGATTCGCTCTGTTTTGGAGCGCATCTGGACTTTTCGTCGTTTTTTGTTTACCAGAGTCCGGAGCTGGATCCGTTGGCTATTAAAAAATACCATTTACTAGGGCCAGAGAAAAAGTCAACCTTTTCAAACAAACAAACCTTATCTTTTGTCGGCGGAACACCATCAGAATCCATAATTTAAAGTTATTTAAATCTGATAACAAGAACTTTCGATAACGCAAATCTAAATATTCTTACTAATAGATTTAATTTTAAAATATAGAAGACCTTGTTTTTTTTCATTGTTTGTACAATAAAAGTTTGTTTTACATAAAAAAAATATATATTTACAATAGTTTATAAATATCTCTATATAAGCCATTTTTATATAAGTGCCATCTTACGGAAGATGGATTAAATATGGCAGATTGATCCATGAAGAATACTGCATTCTACTCTCACATTCAGTGCCATCTATTTATTAAATATACCATACAAAATATGCCTTTTTATTATAAGTATAAGAAATGTTAATAACGTGATGCGATTAAATCATAATCCGTAATTATTTCTATCCAATATCAAACAATCAAAATAAATTGAAAAGTTTCCCCCGTCGTTTCAAATTCCGCAAGAAAAAGCAGCAGAGAAAAGAAGATATGTTGAAATTTAGACGCAAACCAAACTCAAAACGTTCATATAAATCTAAATAAACATTAGATTTTGCAGTATTTTTTGGTTTTATTGCAGTGCCATCTATCAAAAAGTAGGATCTGCAACTAATACAGGTATTTATAATATATAATACGTCAACATTTTTCGACGGTGAGGTTAAATGTCATTAACGTCGAATGTTGGGTTTGTCATTTTGGTTACGCTTTTTGCGAGAAATTTGTTCTCGTTACAGTATCTAAACGAAAATTGCGTCCTAAGTTCCTAATTCAAAATTCATATACGTAGTCATGGCAGATCTAGACGATTTTTTTGCAAAGAAAGACCGCAAGAAGAACAAGAGCTCGAAGAAGTTTTCCACCACGGAAGAGGTAGCCAAGAAATTAGAGGACACGGCGAAGAAAACTGAGAAACAGAGAAAGGAACGGGTACAAGAGGGTGACGAGAACGCCTCTCAAGTCACAGTAAGTTTTAACGCTTAAGCAAACCTAACCCAAACGACTCTCTGGGCGTTTTAAAGTTTGAGGTTAGGACGAACCATATTGTTCATTGTCATTTAGAAACAGTTTTATTTCATTATCGTTATTGTGTAGGATCAAGACGAGTGGAAGGAGTTCGAGGAAGAGAAAAAAGACTATTCTGGATTGAAAATCGGAAATTTAACGATTAATGCCGATCAGGAAAGTAGTGCTCCGAATCAGGAGTCAGGAGCTGGGGAACAGCAGGACGGAAGCGACGCGGGGTACGAATCTGAAAAGAAACCTGGTCCTTGGAAAAGGTGAGAAATGTAAAAATTGTGTTGTATATCAAATTTACTGCCCTAAATGTGCAGTTCTACTGCATTGCTGATTCTACTGCATGTTTAAAGAAGGTACTAATTACAGAAGGAGCAGATAGCAATAAAGCATGTTAAGCAATTTTTCTTCTCTGAAAAATATTGATTGTGATGTCTTAGGTTTCTCTCACCCCCTCTCAAACAACTTGTAGTGGCTCTAAACTTTGTGGCAAAATTTTGATTCAGTTACAAAGAAATTACTGATAATTTCATGATATTACTGACTATTAACTATATAAAAAGAAACTCTTGGACCATTATCTTTCCCATATACTCTTAGATTTCCTACTCTGACTTACTTACCATTTAGTTAGGATGAGGAAAAAACAGTTACAGTTCTCTCCGCATGTTTCTTACCATTGTGTTTCTTTGTTTGTTTAACAGATTGGACAGAGCCTTCATTTAATCATGTACCCATGTGACTAGGCATTTATTTATATTTGGAAGTTTCATTTTCCTATGTTCAATTATTTAAAGGTGGTATAATTTGTTACCAAAAATATTACACATGAAAACACTTCTCCCAGATCTGTCATGGAGATTTGTTCACCGTAATTTTTGTTAGTTTCTATGCGTCCTGAGCAACAAAATATACTTTAAAAGCACATCTTAAATCCATTTCATTATTTAAAAGAAATAATTTTCAATCAACAATATTTTCCATAAAAACATGTGCTTCGCTTCTTCTTTTTTCTTCTATGGCATCTGTTCCGGTGAAGTTATTTTAACGTTTTTTCACTTTATATTCAAAATAATGGAGGACTGGTCAAATTTTATGTTTATTTTCGCTATTGGTGCTAAACTGAGAAAATAGTTCAAAGAAAAGTATTATTTAGAAGAATTGCAAAAAAAAACAATGTGTGTCGTAGTTTAAAAAAATTAGTGATTTCGTTTTATCATTACCAACTTGTCATGTTGGTTGTCGTCATTTATCAGTCACGTTGGTTTCGGCATTAAATATAGACTCCGTATTACTGAGCTAAAATAAGTTTATAGTTCAAGTATAACTTCTTCATTTGATGAAAAACACTGGCCACATAGGAATTTTTTAAGGTTTGGGAACAGATGAAAGTCACAGGGGGCCAGATCTGGTGAATTTGATGGATGCTTCAACAATTTGTGGTGTAATTCCTTCAATTTGGCCATTGCAAGAAAAGCTCTGTGAGCTGGTTCATTGTCTTCATAAAAAATTATTTTTTTCTTCGCTAGACTAGGTCTTTTCTTATGAATTTTTGCATCCAACTGATACAAAAGGTTTGAATAATACAGTCATGTTATTGTTTTATCGGTAATCAATTAAGAACTGCTTGGATTTTACACCAACCAAACAGTTACAGTTGAACCACCGAAAGATTACCAGTGCGTCATCAATTTTTATCCATATGAATAAAATCAAAAAGTATTAGTTAAATTAGTGCTAACTTTCATAATGGACATTTCGCGGCAGGTGCCTCGAAAAATAGACATTTATGATTGAAATCCACGATACATTTATTTGTATATATTTATAACATAACATTAAAAACGTCCGGTTATAAGTCGATATTTGAACGTAAAATTTCGAGTGTGTCATGATATTGGAAAATGTTGTCATAGATCGAACAAAAGAATTCTGCAGGTTAAGATTGTAGGGACAATTTCTAGTTATCACGAAATTTTAGGGATTTAGCGAATGAATGAAATTATTTTGTTATTGGTCGTAACAATGAATGAAATTATTTTTTGGTACTGGTCAAAATCATTATTTAATCTTTTTTTAAAAATCTCCACTATAGTTAGATATTAATCATTGCTTATTTATTTAAAATGAATTTCTATCAAGTGTCGGCTATCTCAGTTAAATTTTCTCTATAAACATTGTTGTTGAGACCTATTTTTATGTGATGAAAATGTCCCTAAGCTGTGGGAATATACAGGTCTTTAAACAGTTGCATCACCCACAGGGCAGTAATCTTGCTCCCCTTATTTTTGCACTATTTATTAATGATATAGTGACAAATGTTTCAAGCAATATTTTAATGTACGCAGATGATCTGAAACTATATAGAAATATAAATAGCAACGCTGACTGCTTTATGTTGCAGAACGATATTGAGGTTGTTGAAGAATGGTGCAACATCAACAACTTGCCGCTGAATTTTGGCAAGTGTTATATCATGTCATTTGCGAATATCCAGAATGTCACGCATTTTGATTACAACCTGAATGGTGCAATTATTGAGAGGGTCGGGATGTTCAGGGACTTGGGAATTGTTTTTGATACTAAAATGTCTTTTTCATCTCACATTAGCCACATTCGGAGTGAGGCAATGAGAATGTTAGGATTCATCTTTCGGAACTCGGCAGATTTCGTGAACATAAATACACTCAAAACTCTGTATCACAGTTATGTGAGATCAAAGTTGGAGTATGGTGCTGTAGTATGGAACCCTTTGTATAACAGATACAAATTGCAACTAGAAGGTGTCCAGAGAAAATTCGCTAAGTTTTTAGCATTCAGACATGATGGAAGATATCCGACGAGACATATAGATCAGAATAGTCTCCTGTTGAAATTTCAAATATCATCGTTAGTTAGTCGCCGAGAATATTTACTTCTTCAGTTCATCTATAAATTGTGTAGATCACTCATTGACTGCCCTGAACTTCTATCTGTGGTGGGCTTCCACGTGCCTTCGAGGTGTATCAGATCCTGCCCAACCTTTCATTTACCCTATGCTAGAACCAACTTCATGGTCAGGACACCTCTGTTTCAGGCCATGAAGCTCTTCAATGATCTGTGCTGCGATGTTGACATTAATAACGTATCTGCAGATCGGTTCACGAGGTTTGTCGCCTTGAGGCTGTTGCAGTGATCGATAATAAAGTGTAGGGATCGTTGTTGTAGCTTTATTTAAGTCTGTTATATACGCATTGTTTTTGTCTTGATTTTCTTTCTTTTCTTTTTTTTGTTGCTTTTTTTTATAAATTGTCTCAAATGGATTTATTCTGTCAAACAATAAAGGTTATGATTATTATTATTATCTAAGTCTGTTATTATATAAGCATTGTTTTTGACTTGATTTTCTTTTTTATCTTTGTTATTTTTTTTTTGTGAATTGTCTCATAAATGGATTTATTCTGTCAGACAATAAAGATTATTATTATTATTACACATTTATTACAAACATATTGTACAAGGTATTTCAAATTTCCATTTTAGTTCCTTCAGGTAAGTCTGTTGTTTTGGTCTGTGCACAGGCCTGCTTGTTCCAGGAGAAGAAATAACTGGATTATAGCTAATTCAAGGAAATAATGGTTGTACGTCATCAAAATTTATGGCACACGTTACAGCGTTGCCACATCAACAACAAAATACCCAGACTTTGGCTTGTGTATGATCGATAAAGTTTTTTCCTGAAAAGTTTTAACCAAAAATCTGTCTCGAAACTTCTGCTTGTGAACATAGCGGCTTTTTACGCAAAGTTTAATTATTCACTATCACTAAAACAACTTTCAGCATCTGACTCGTGGTTCAAGTAAGTTACTAGGGGATTAACTTCTAGTCTATCAAATACACTTTCGCGATTCGACCATCGTTCAATCTCTTCTGTAAGTCTGATGCTGTTCATCCAGATCTGTGG
Organism: Cosmopolites sordidus; assembly: GCA_031761425.1. Classification (NCBI taxonomy): domain Eukaryota; kingdom Metazoa; phylum Arthropoda; class Insecta; order Coleoptera; family Curculionidae; genus Cosmopolites; species Cosmopolites sordidus. The sequence continues at coordinate 163,633 of JARFXV010000048.1, read as the reverse complement.
TATAACTTGATAAGGCTTCTTTCCACATATCCAAACAGTTATCAATCCTTCTTCCATCTGGAACTATATGAAGAGTGTAATAATTTTTGGCCACCCCCAGTCAATTCTATAGGATTGAATAGGCAGTGATAAGGGGGAGAATGTAACACTTAATGGCCATACATTTCAACCATATGATCCGCCACATATTCTTTTCAGGCTTGTTCCTAAAAAGAACATTATGAAACACAAACCTGTCCCTTTAATTACTGCTTACCGAATAATGGTAATAATAATAAATAGTGCTGCTGAAGAATTTTTTTTGCTTTGCCCTTCCTCCTTTTTACTTTTCATGCTATTGAAACCCTTTACAGGAAGTGAACCAAGAAAACATTAAAATTGTATATTGTTACTACTTACAAGGACATTGGAGGTTGAGTTGGTGCTTGTTGCGCAGTTAAAGGAATTAATCAGTAGGTACTTACCGTTTCCCGAAGAGTAAACCATTCAAACAGTTTATTGTAACTGCAAATCAATAGAGGAAATTCGAAAAAGTTTGAGAAGTTCGAAAAGTTCAAAAAAATATCAAAGTTTTATGACTAAGAAGGGTTATTGTACACATTTTTGCTGGTGAATAGCATCTCGCCCTTTCCTAGTTTTTAAAATGAAATTTCATTCGCCTGTTTTTGTCCAAAATAATTTTTTCATAACTGTTTCATTAGTAGCACTCTCAATATTTAACATACCTAAAGCGTTTAGTCTATCTTCCCCCATTTAAATTTCTTAAATATGTTTTAATCAAGTTCAAAGTCGAAAAGCACCGTCCAGATTCGGCTGTGGTCATCGGTATAATCACTAGTATTTCCCAATGTCTTAGTGATTTCTTTAAAAGCTGTATCCAGTCCCATATTCAAAATAAAATTTAATGTCTTCATTTTGACAAATCTCGAGCCTTGAATAAAAAAATTCCAATTCGATCTTCAAATTTTCTTTTTCTATCGTTGGAAAACTTTCACATATAGTTTACTGTCAAAACTTGCTCTATTTTTACATCCTTTTTGAACTTGACTCAAATTCAACAAGGGCGTGGGACGACCGTTAGTGTTTAATTCCACTTTCTCCTCCAAACTTAAATTAGTCATAATTAACTGTTTTAAATTAGACACCTTCATTTGTGCAATTAAAAGTTGATTATTTTTATTTAAAAAGTACTACTCAGTGTGTACACACGTACCAAATCCCAAATGAAAACAAGTATTCGTGAGGCGCACGAAATACGCGACGCGAGACATATCAAACGTTCCGTACACGTCAAATCAGCGTTTTAAAACTAATTACCGATAGGCTCGGTCGCAGGGAATCGGCGTCCAAATCGCATGTTTTAGAAAACAGTTAAACCCCCGAATTCTGGCAACCAACAAAACATGTAACGCCAATGACGAGATAAGATGGGCGTGGCGTACGGTCGCTGGAGGTAAACGTGTGACCAACGATGTAAAAATTGTGGCGAGAGGATGGAATTTTTATCCGCATTATTTGGTGTGATGAGTTGACAGACGTTCTACATTTGGAGATTTTAATTTTTAATATTATCTTAAAATGAGTTAAAGGAAAGAAACTGAACGGAAATAAAATATAGTGTTTTGCTCTGAAAAAATATTTACTGTTATAAATACTGGAGGGGTGGCGCTCCAACGCCCTTCCTCACGAGTCATCACTAGTTCAATGGCAAAAGAGGAGCCCCATTATCTCGTTCCTGATCAAAATAACTGATAAGTGACGATACAACGGCTACTCGGTTTCGGTTTTTTTTTGCAATTATAAGCGCAGATTTTTGATTACAAAACTCACTAAAACAGAAATAGCTAAAACAAGTATTTTTATCCTATTCTAATATGATTAGAGGAAGAAGGCAAGAGAGCTGCTTCGAACTTTAAACGATTTTTGAAGTGAAAACTTCTTTATGTCCGTTTTTGCTGAGGAGTGAACGTAAGTGAACCGTCACGCTCGGGTCGGTGATGCTGAATCGGGTTTACTCGGCTTCAGTCGTCATCAGCCACGTTTTGCATGTAATCAGTATAGTATTTTAATATAATGCGCGTGTCTTATTGTATATGATCTGTATAATATTTAAAATGCTTACATTTTGTGCTGCATTTCACTAATAAGGAAAAATTTATTAACTAATATGACGTACAGAGATAAGAATAGAATAGAATATTAATATCACCTTGTTGTTGATTCACTGGACTAATCCATTATATAACATAAATGTAATGATGATGATGTGCAACCATTATTTTCTTGAATGAGATATATTTTCTTTTCTTTTCTTAATAGAATACACAGTTTCCCTTCATATTTTTAATGTTGCTTCAACTCTATCCAAAAAAAATTACTATTCCTACTTCTATTACCTCTTCAATAGTTAAAAGAGGCTCAGACAGTTCCCGGTTCCTTTTTTTCCATTTCGAAATACTTAAACATCGAGCACAAATTGTGCTTGCGATTTCAGTGTTTTTCCTGACATCTAAAATCACACAAAATACTAAATTAGATACCTTAAAAGTTCGCATTTCTATATTCCCGTTATTATTTGAAAGTTTTATCTAAAAACATCTTTCAGTATGTTTTTAGAATTTGCCGATATAAATTTTGTTTTTATTAAACATTTCTAATAAATTTACAAATACTTACCGATAACAAAATAATCAATAACAGTAACTTATAAGAACATATTTTACAATAACTGGACTTTACAGCACAAAATTTCACTAACACACGATAACAAAACAAATCAAATGCCAACCTAAACAGGACCGCTGAACTCAATAGAGGAACTTTTAAGGACCGGTACGAACAAAGATCTTTTAATTATTTGTTACTTTCTCTTTCTACTCCGCTGAAACGCAGTCATAACGTACTGCTCATACACGAAGACATACGTATTGATTTTCTTTTTATCTCAGTCTTTCTCTCTCGTTCGGTAAAGAAAAAAAACATATCGAGACAATGTCTATGATATAGGCAATTGATGATGCACGGATAATCACTCAGCGGTTTAACTGTATCTGTAATAACGCTGATTTTTTTTGTGCGATTAGGATCGATGTTCAAGCAGAACCTGTGGTGGTGGAGGAGATCCCACGGCCTATAGAAAAGAAAATTGAACCTGTCACAACTGGTGCTTATAAGCCCCCTTCTATGCGCAATGTAAGTTCAGCACCATCAGCGCCTCCATCCAGACTGAGGGGTAGCAAAGCTTCAGCCCCCGACATCCACAATGAAGAATACTTTCCTACTTTGAGTAAGAGCAACGAGCCTAAAAAGTAAGTACTCCAGACTCTAATCTCGATAAAAATATAACGATTGACAACGTGACAGGAACAGAAACGAGGGCTCCTTTGAACTGGTCCAGTCGAACAGAGCTGCTTCTTATCGCCAGCAGAAGGAGCAGTCGAAGTCGGCGGGAGGGCCCAAATTGAACCTAGACAACCCCTTCAACACGCTGAGCAACGACAGCTAGTGCCACTCGAAGTTAGGCCATCGCTAAAGACACCAGAGTGTTGTGACGGTGCGAGCCCCACTCTTTCGGTGATCCTCCAGTGGAACGAGGCCTTTCTCGCGACAGTTTTTCTATAGTTTAACGCTGTCTCTTATTTTTTTATAGTTTTTTTCGAATTTTGTACCATGATATGACCTATAGGAAAACTGTCGAGAGAAGGCCTGACTAAAAAAAGTGAACTACCAGTCAAAATATTTATAGGGGTAATCAGAAAAAAATACATTTATTTTGGGTTGTTGATTAAAAAAAAAAATAATGAGCGTGCATCAAACATTGTTGTTCCACTTCCTTCAAAGTCTTCCTGTTGTCCTTTTAGCAACTAACCGACCTTCCTGGAACATTTACCCTCACTGCCTGCCAGAATACTCACTTATATCATTCTTTTCAGAAACAAATTGAAAATCTGCCGTGTTTATCCCCCACCCCCCCCCCCCCTTTTTGTTGTGATTTCACGTTAATTTCTTTGTGCGCGCTCATTTAGCAACACTTTCAATTGAAAGAAAATGTGCGAATCGGGAAATCTACTGAGTTATGGGTGGTACAGTTTTTTTTGTGTTTACCCTGTATAATAGAGTGTCTAAGCGAACTTTTATATTATTTCGGTCTGTTGTCGGATCTAAGACGCAGATCTCGATTATTATTTTGTAGATGTATGTTTTCTTTTAAAATATTAAATTATATTTAAAAAAAAATCGTTTTTATTTTTTTATTCCTTCGCACTGACGGCGCCGCTCGCAGAGTTTCTTGCGCTTGATTTCCTTTTTTTCAAACTCCCCCTGCTTTTAACGCTTCCGGCAGACTTTCTCGTTTTATTATTTAGCAGTTCTTCAACTGATTTCTTGACATCTTCGCCTGTAGCATCAAGATTTCCTTCCAGTCCCACCTTTTTAAGTCCCAGGCCACTCCCCAACCCAGAAAGCAACAGTTTTATAACATCATCTAGGCCGGTACTGGTGAGGGAATTATCTTTAAAATAAAACATATTGAAGATTCAGAATATGTCAATATTACCGTACATCTTACATGCCAAATTGAGGTTCTCTAAAGTATTGTTGCCTTGGCAAAATAGTTCACCATCTTGCTCTATAGCATTAGTAAAGGGATGTTTCCTCACTCGGTCCTCAGAATCTTCAAAACACAATATTTTAATATCTACTGCCATGACTAAGTAAGGTGACTTTTTAAATAAGACACAAAACAAATATTTATCCATTCAAATTTATTTCATTTCCTTCAAAGTAATCCAATGTCACTGCAATACACTTATTCCAACGTTTTTTCCGTTCTTTGAAAGAGTTTTGATTCTCGACATTTGGAGGCGTCCACGAAGGGACCAGGAAAGATTTTTTTCATTATATAACGTCAAAGGAACGGGGTTCAACTTTCACTGCTTCTCTATCACGACTAAAGCCCGTGTACCACTTGTAAACATATTATTTGACCGGTTCACAGCCGTACTACTTTCTTAACATCTTTATTGTATCAACACAAAATATTTCATTTTTTAAACCAAATTTTTCGTTGAATAAATTTATTATGATTTTTTTTAATCTAAAAAAAGATGCAATTTAACAAGATGACTTAAAAAACATCATGACAGAAATATGTGAAGGACTGTCATACGAACTAAAAAAAAAAACAAATGTTTACATTGATACATAAAGCTCACAAATTTTTAAAAGCCACCTTACTTTTTAAACATAATATATTTCCACATTACTTTTACTGCTATTTACCTACCTTTAGTAACAACACAGTTATCTTCACTCTTCTGTAATTATACAACAATTAGACAAGAAACACTATTAATCACAATCGTATTACTTTTTCCGTCACACCATAATATTTAAACCTCAGTTTTCTTCTCAGCAAGATTTCATTCTGGCACATCGAAAACCTCTGAAAACTGTCAATGATTTGTGTCAGTCCATAATCAGTTATTTTACAATCTGCCACGTTTAACGACACCAAAGTCCTATCACACCTCAAAATCGTAGCAATATCTTTACAGCCTTCATCATATATAGGATTACTGGACAGATCAAGATGTAACAAACCCGTATCTGGAGAAGTATTCAAAAATACACCAGCTATCTTTTTCAAACCTGAAAAAACGAGCTTCAAAAGAGAGCAGAACTTATTTTTTCTAGACATATACCAAACTGATTTATTTTACAAAGTTTTAAACTCAAGAATTTTATTCCTGAATCTATCAACAGATGAAAACTTTCATTACATTTTGTGTTTCCTTTCAAGCTCAACGAGCTGATTGATTTCTGACTTTTTACAGTGGTTTGCAGTACTTTAATATGGTCTGGAGACAAATCGCAAAAATCAAGCCTTAAAATATGTTATAGATTAAAAAAAAAAGTATTTCTTGATTAAAACCCATACTGTAAAATATTCAACGACAAACAGTGGAAAATTGTTTTCTGTATTGCCAAAAGTGTGCTTGAACCAATGCACGTCATAAAACAGGATATCTTTTTAACTGTTAAGTTTTTTGTGTCGTAATAAACCTTCAACAAAGATCTCGTATCTGTACTGGGTCGAATCTGAAAAAAGCTTTAAATAATGATATAGGAAACAATATTTGTATTGTGATACTTCATGAGTGTCCAGAAAAACCGTCTCCCCGTTACATTCTAGCAGGAATTCGTTGATTACTGGAAAGGGACCTGCAGAAGATTCATCGTAACATTTCTCCAACCAAGACAAGAACAATCTGGTTTCTTCAAGCTCCCCCTATAAAACACGAAAAAGGAGATCATACAGAATGACTTAAGATGGCAATTTTACATCTGGGGTGGTTTTAGATGTCTCTGTGTGTCGTCTACGTTTCTTTAAAGAACGTAACAAAGAATTAGTATCTTTCGCGGACATTTTTTCAAAAACTGTTTGTTTTGAAATTCAAAATTGACATTTCAGTTCAAGCCAATCTAACTGAAGAAGTACAAAAACGTTTAAAAAAACGATTGTTGCTAGACATGGACATAAATTGGGAAAGTCTAGCAACGTCTTTAAATGAAAATACGGAGAACTTTTGTGATAATTCTACTAGCGACACGATAGCTAAAGATCATATTGAATTAATTAAACCTACAAAAATCCAACTAGGCCAGAGAGTTGGAAACTGAAAATTGACAATTCAGAACAAACCAATCTAATTGAAAGAAGTAGAAACACGTCAAAAAAGCGCCAAAGTTGTTATAAGAAGAGCGAAGTCTCAAGCAAAATGGACATTGATTCCGAAAGTACAGCAACGTCTCTAGATGAAAATACAGAGAATTTTTGTGATAATCCTACTAGAGACACGATAGCTGAAGGGCTTATGGGATTAATTAAACCTACGGTAGATCAACTAGACGAACGAGTTAGAGCTACCCGGTAGTTTTTTTTAATTACATTTTAAAATGATTGATTTCATTTTTTATTTATATTTGAAGACTTTCCCAATTAGAGCTTCGGCACTGCATTGACAGTCTAAGCGAGGAACTCCGTAAAATATCAGACACCCAGAGACATTCCCTAGATTTGGAAGTGTACCTGAAGAAGTTGATTAATGCCAAACAAAGAGTTACAGTTTTGTCCAACATATTACAGGTAGAAATTTCATTGTTTTTATTAAAATGTACTAAGTTATGGGATAATTAATTTGTAGAATGCTCAGGAACGACTGAACAGGGTTCATATGTCCATTGATAAGGAAACTGTCAAGAGAAAAATACTTTTAAATAACTCCATAGAAGATCCACAATAACTTATTGCCTTTTTTAATTCTAAAGATGTTGAAGACTCCTTTATATAACTTGAGTGGGTTTCCTGATGTGTATGAACCTTCAGAAGACACACACCTTTTCATTGACGCCTTAGAAAAGGACATTGACTTTATTATTAAATTAAAACCGGCATTTGCTTGTGAAATAGGTTGTGGTAGTGGTGTTCTTATTGCAGCTCTTGCTTCTATCTTAAAACACTCTTGTTGGTACTTTTGCACTGATATAAATCCAAAAGCCTGTTTAGCTGCTCAATACACTGCAAAAATAAACACTTTTAAGTTAGAATGCATCCAAACAGACCTAACCTCCAATCTGAAATTTAAATTTGAAATCATTCTATTTAATCCTCCTTATGTTGTTACCAAAGAGGGAGAAATTGTTGGGGATGGACTAAACAGAGCCTATGCAGGTGGGTATAAAGGCAGAACTATTACAGACAGGTTTTTAAATAATTTAGAAAACACTCTCCGTGAGGGAGGTGTATGCTATTTGCTGTTATTGAAAGAGAACAACTTTGAAGAAATTAAGGAGATGATGGATGGTAAAGGGTTTGTAAGTGAACTTGTAATTCAAAGAAAGATTCCAGGAGAACACCTGTATGTTTATAAGTTTTATAAAGGAAAATAAAAGAAACTATCATACCAATATATATAAATGTTATAATGTGTGTTATTTATAATCTTACTTTTTAAAAAACATAAACTTTGTTACTTTAACATTATTGTGCCAGTTATTGGTATCTTGGAATTCATCCAGGATATCATTATCCACTAGGACCTTGAATGATTCAGTCTGTGCATCTTTCCAACGTGGAAGTTGCTCTACTTCAAAGTGGCGTAAGGGAAACTTTAACATAAGGTAATTGGTAACTTCAAAATCTGCTGTACCTAAATACCATTAACATTTAATCAATCAAGTTTACAACAACAAGGGTTTAATATTTACCTGCTTTCATACGACCTACATACATCCAAGTTTTCCCAGCATTAGATTGATTTATATTGGACTCAACTGGTTCAGCAATAATTGGAACTTTTACACTGTGGAATTTTGGTGGTCTCTGTTTGCGTTGTTCATTAGATTTATTAACAATTCCAGTTTGTTTAGCTACCTTCGTAAAGTTGTTCTTTTCTTTACAAAAATTGTTTTTCTTATTATCTTTTGGAGGTGCTTGTTTATTGTCATAATGCACCTTAGTATTCTGCTTTTTTGGTGATTCTCCGCTCTTTTGTGGATTATTTTGACTTTTATTCATTTGCCCATTATTACCTTTAGTCTCATTGTTGTGCTGCTTTTTATACGGCCGATTTTGAGTTCTATTCCCTTCAGTATTACTACTAGATGGGGCAGATGTTTTCTTATCTGCAGAATTATTGACGTGCACCGTTTTGATCACCTTTGTTATCGTAGTCACGGTTACCTCTTTAGACACGCTCGATGTGCTTTGTTGTTTGGTTTCGTTATTTGAGTTTGAAGTTCGGGGTCGTTGATTCTGTTTTTTCTTTATGTTCTTCGGACTGATTCCATCTTGGACATTTTTTTCGGTTATGTCGTCCATCACCGTATGGACAATATCTTTTAGTACTGATTTCCACATAAAAATTGGAGAAAATAACATATAAATAAAAAAAAAGAATGACCAAATACCAATCGTTATCAGCTATAGACAACCTGGCTTACCAACCTAAATCGTATATTTTAGTGTATAATGTGTTGCCTAACGTTAACATATATTAATAAATTGCGATCCCGGAAAAAAAAGAGCGGGATACTACTATAAAAGACTAAAACATTTCAGATATAGAAACTTTTGTCGTGTGTAAATTGTTTTAATGGCTCGTAGAAAAGAAAATCAGGAACAATATCTAACATTCTCTATTCCTCTTCATTCGTATTACGAAGATGCAGTGGCATATTATACAATTATTTTTGGAATAACGTAGATTAAAACAAAAACCTTTCTTCATTCCTTCAAAAAAAAATACAAACCTAAATCACAGTACAAAAAAAAATGGTTACCTATAACCTAAACCAGTACAGGATCTATAAGGAGTTGCATAATTGCATAGTATTTTTAAATATTGATTTTACTTGAAATAACCCAAGGATATAGTCCAAATTTACCAGGGTCGTACAAAAACTGTTAAGAGCGGCGCCATCTGTTAGTACTTTCTAAGCGCCCCTTGTGTAAAAAGTTGCGTCGAAGTAAATGTATTTAATTGTATATGTAAATTAGGGTGAATACATAAATTTGTTTTTGATTACAGTTTGACTTTAATTATATGTAGATGTATATTCATTTATTTAAAGAAAAATATACTGTATTGGCTCCCAATCAATTGTTTACTTTCAATCAGCTTTACTTCAGGTAACCTTACATAAAGGTTTAAGTTGAAGGTTATTACGCTCCCTTTACGTAAACCATTATATTTTTTGATTTAAAAATAGATCAACAACGTCTTGAAAAGCTTAGAAAAATGTAGGTTTGCTATTTAAAAATTTAGCTGGTACATTTCAATTTACAGTAAAATTAAAACTGAGTGTATTTTTAACGATGGATAATTACCTTTTAGATGAAATTTTACGATTTTATCACGAGAATAACTGGAAAAACATATTGAAGCTAAGTGAAAAGCCCAACGGTGAAAAGGTAAGAAAAATTTTGTGGGCCTGGCCAAGTGAATCAAACTTAGATTTTTTAAAAAATTGCTTAAACACTTACAAGGTTCAAGGTATCACATCAGTAGGATGTGGATGCGGTTTATTAGAGTGGATTATAGAAAAGTACACAGGTAATCATTTAAAAACAAATGTTATTGTATAAAGTGTGCTTAAAAAAAATTTCAGCAATACCTGTTTTGGGAATTGAAGTCAATCGTGAATGGTGGGAGAGTAAATATTCAAATCCTTGCTTTATACCATTAAATTATGTAGATGACGATCCAAACATTAGCCTGGATTCTACCTATGCTTTGCTGTTTTGTTACTTTAATAATGGACCAGCATTTCGCCAGTACATTAACAAATACTGGTAACCAATAAACAGCTTATTATAAAAAAATACTTAAAGAAATTATTTTAGTGGTAGAATGGTGATAATAATAGGACCAAATGAGGGGTCTGGCAGACACACAGATCCACAGCCGTTTTCCCCTAACTTCGGTTCAGATGACTGGCATTTAACTCACTCCCAAGAACTAAAAAACAGCAACGATTTTATAACAATTTATCTAAGAGAATATATCACAATTTGATTCATTAAAAACGTTGTACATTTGATTGTTAGTCAATTGCGGTCTTTTGCATATGAACAGTTATCACATGTGTATTATACATTTCTTTATTTACAGTTCTAAATTGGCACATAACGCACGTAAACATTAAATCTTTCTCCATTCCTGGATGCTTAGTTTTCAAGTGAACCTAAAAAATAAGGTTATGTTCTGAAATATTCTCTCAAATGTCCTGGCGCCAACCTTATAAGTACTGCTCTGAATGCAAGCATAAGAACAGTACGAACATTTATAGGGTTTGTGTCCTGTATGTCTTAATCTGTGCCTTCTTAACGAATTGTGATCGGACGTAGAATATGAACATTGATCACACGAAAACGGTTTTTCTCCTAAAACAACAATGACACTGACGCGGAGTTTTTGTCAGATTTACACCAACCTGTGTGGCTACGTATGTGCATCTTCAAAGAAGCCTTGCTGGATCCTTTATAACCACAATAGTTGCACAAAAACGGTTTTAATTTCCTGTGAACACTGTCCATGTGGCTACGAAGTCGTCTCTTATCTGTAAAATGTTTAGAACAGAGTTCACAGGCAAGTGTTTCCCTACTAGCATTCTCTCTGTGAATTCGTTTGTGATTTCGTACTTGTTTCTGGTTTTTGAATGACTTTTCACAAATATCACACTAAGAATCACAAAAATGTTTTGATAAGTTTGTGTTAGGGTAAATTTCAGACCCACCTGGAAAGCTTTTACACTTGAATGTGTTAATTTATGTATAGTATTGAGCTTGGACAAACTATTTGTTTTGTAGTCGCATTTATCGCAAGAAAACAACTCCATATCAACTTTATGTATCCTCCATAAATGTGAGGTTAGTGGTTTCCACAACAAAAATTTCTCCTGAGGAAAGTGACATGTAACAAAGTTAAAAATAAATTGGAAATAATACTTAACTTGACATTCTAAACATTTAAATCCTTCATTGCAGTGAGATTCAACATGATAATCCATTTTCTTTGGGTCTGTAAGTAATACTTTGCAGGTAATGTAAGCACATTTTTGGGAATTCATATATTTCACCAGTGGATCTTTTTTCATAAAGTTTGTTATCAATTTTTCACTGCTGTTGGGGCTGATATCCACTTGAGGTAGTGGGATTTTTTGTTGTGCTGGTACGCTATGACTGGACTGTTCAAAATGTTCAGAACTCTCTGAGCTGGAATCTACATCCAATAAATTACCTTTTTCAGTTCTGGCCTTGACATCTTCAATTTTCTTCACTTCATGATGAACTTTTACTTCACCTTTCTTCTCCTCATCAATCCTTTTACTTTCTTTTTTTTTATTTTCTTTATTCGAGTAAAAAACTACTGCCTAAGGGCATCAAAATATAATTTACAACATAATTTCTTTCCACCGACCAACCTTACCTGAACTATCAGATTTAAGTCGCTATTCTCTACACAATGATCATGTAACAAATGGCTTTTTAGTGAAGCTTTATGATAAAAAACATTAACACAGGCCGGACATTTTAACTGTACCAAATTACTGGACGTCTTGTTTTTATGTATAATTTCCAAATGTTCAGTAATTTTTGTTCCTTTGGTGCACAAAAAGGGACACAAATTGCACACAAAATAAAGCATATCCTCAAAAGATTCCTTATCGTAATGTTTAGGCGACACACTTGAATGATTACTGGAATTGCTTGTCTCTGTAATATTTAAACTCAAATCTGCAGGTTCTGATTTCTTCTTGTCTAGAAAAAAAATTACTAAAAATAAGCAGAGTATATATTTTAATATCAAAACCTACCAACATTACTACTATCACTATGAATAGGATCTTTAAGAACAATATAATTATTGGTATGTAGATTTAATGGAACATCTAAAGGTATTTTATAATCATTGCTTTGTAAAATAATCAGATCCATGTTTTGTAAATTGTGATCATTATTAGTACTGTCTAAATTTTGTAAAATTGAAGTAACTTGACAACTACCTATAACTGGAAGGCACTCCTAGAAGAAAATGAATATTTAATGAAAATATATAACATTTTCAATATGTTATACTTCTGAAGGTAACAACTCTACATTACTGGCCCATATAGGATCACCGTTAGTACCAGATAATTGTTCAGTCTTCATTTTGCCCAATTTTTCTAAAAAAAACTGTGTTATTTCCTTATTAATCAAGGCATTTTAAATATTGACATTGACACAAACCATCTGATTTATCAATCGAGTTGCTATTCTTCTTATTTATATCTTGGCGATTGCTAAGAATAATAATAATAAAGTATTTTAAATAAGTAATGTTAAAAGTAGAAGTTTTTGCCCAATTTTTCTAAGAAAATGCTTTTCTTTGTCTAATTTTAACCAAAGCATTTTAAATACTGACTTAAATCATTGCCCTACTTATTATCATTCTTCTTTTATATATCTTGGCGGTTGCTAATAGTTTTTAAAGAATTCTGTGGCAAACAATTATGGAAAGAGAGTGACTAATAAAGATAGCGAAGAAAAAATGGCAAATTTCGCGCCAAATATTGACGTTCAGTTTATTGTATTTTCCTGGATTTCTAGACCCTTTATGACTATAAGTTTTATTTTTATAATTTTTAAACGATGACTTTAGATTTACCGGTTGAATCTCAGGAAGGTACTATTCTTAATTATTCCATAATAAGCAGTGATGAAGATGAAAATCCGTTAGTGGTAAAGTTAAAAGTGTCACAAAACAATAAAGTGCCTGTGGTGGTTTTAAAAAAATTAGATCATACCAATGATTATCACTTCTCGCCTAGAACGTCCACAAGAATTCGAAAAAGTAAAACATACGACAACTATGAAACAGACTTATCATTGACTACCATTAGGAAATTGGAAAAGGAAAGTAGTTCTCCAAAGAAAAGAACCAGGTCAGTGAAGATAATTGAAGACTGCGAAATGGTCAGTCCGAAAAAGAAAGGAAAAATCAATATAGAAAATACACTGGACAAGTTATGTGACTCGATAAAAAACAACATTCAGATCAAGACACCTGTAAAGAAACCTGAACAGAAAACTCCTGTTAAAACTCCCAGAAGCACCAGGAGTAGACAAATAGAAACTCCTAGTCCAAATGAGAATGAGGTGATGCCGTTTATTTAAATCTTTTCTTGTTTTTTGTTTACAAATAAATTTATTTACAGTTTAGATCATCAAGAACACCAAGGTGCCAATATGATCAAAGTAGTCCTTTAAGATCAGTGAAAGTTAACTTGGACGAATCTTTTCGACGCTCTGTTTTAAAATGTCAACTCAATTTAGAAAACAAGAAAAACTCACAAAATGAGTGAGTATTTTAATTATTTTATATATTGCCTTTTGATAATCTTATTTTGCACAGGGATATAATTAAAAGGACACCGTTATCTAGAAAACTAAGAGCAAGAGATGAAGATAGTGGAATTAGAAAGACAGGCAGGAGAACCAGAACTTCTTTTGCTCCCTATTACTATGATACAGAGGATGATGATGATATTCAGATTGTTGAAGCTCTTAAGAGAAGTGAGGAGGATAATGTTTCAAGGTTTGTAGCTTTGTGTTTATGTTTATGTGTGTGTATAAAATTTAAGGTGCATATATAGGTCAAGAAGTAATTCTGCCAGTTCAAGAATCTCAGTAGACTCTAGTGATGGTGATAGGCAATGTGTTAGTTTACCTAGAACTTCTAAAAGTAGAAAGAATTCTACTTCTACACCATGTAAAGTTAAGACAACACCAAAGACACCCAGAAATACTTTGAAACAGTTAAGGTATGATGAATTTGTTTTTTTTTGCGTGGGTATTTTGAGTATAGTATTTTTTGAAATATTAGGGATGGCACAATTACACCCTCTATGCAGGCAAGATCCAGTATAATACCCAAGGACAGTACTCCCCTTATGAAAGCTAGAACACAGTTACATGTCTCATATGTGCCCAGTTCTTTACCATGTCGTGAGAAAGAACATCAAGATATTTACAGTTTCTTAAAAGGGAAATTGGAAGATGAATGTGGAGGGTAAGTTTATAATAGTTAAGTCCTATTTGTTGATATGTAGATTTTTTTTTTGTGTCAGATGTATGTATATATCTGGAGTACCTGGTACTGGTAAAACAGCCACTGTTACCTCTGTTATTGAACAGTTGCAAACAAAGAAAAACATTCCAAAATTTAATTATGTTAATGTGAATGGAATGAGGCTAACAGAACCCAGACAAGCTTATGTTGAGGTATACAGTACTTATTATTTCAACTGATTTTTCATAATCTGGGGGTTTTTTTTTTAGATATGGAAACAACTAACAAACAAAACTATTCCTTGGGAACAGGCACAGAGCCTGCTTGAACAGAGATTCACAAAAAAGAAGCACATGACCCCTGTTGTAATGTTAATCGATGAGGTTTGTTTTATTTAACTATTTTTAATGTTAGAAATGAGTTTCTTTGGTTTATAGTTGGATATTTTATGTACAAAACGACAAGATGTCGTTTATAACTTGTTAGATTGGCCTTCAAAGTCTAACGATCAGCTTATTGTGATAACAATAGCTAACACCATGGACTTACCAGAAAGGTAAACCCAATTATATTTATACAGGTTCTTTTTTTTATGCATGTCTTTTCCCAGATTATTAATGAGTAGAGTGACCAGTCGGCTAGGACTGACCAGGCTCACATTCCAAGCATACACCCACAAACAACTCATGGAGATTGTATCAAAAAGACTGACAGATACAAACAGTTTCAACCCAGATGCTGTACAACTGGTTGCCAGGTAAATAATTATCTACAAGCAACAATAAATGAAACATTTAATTAAATCTGTAGGAAAGTTGCTTCGGTGTCGGGAGATGCTCGAAGGGCTTTGGATATTTGTCGACGGGCGGCAGAAATCGCCGAAAACGAAAGCAAAGATCAACAGGTTGGAATAATGCACATAAATCAAGCTTTAAACGCGATGATCACGCAGCCTCAAGTTATGGCAATTCGACGGTGTTCCAGACTACAAAGACTCATTTTACAGGCGACAGTAGCAGAGGTTTGTATATTTTTTTACTTGAGGTTAACTAAGATTTCTTCTTCTTTAATTGTTGCTGGGCCTAATTTCCAGATCGAGCGCACCGGAGTTGAGGAAACGACTTTCTTCGATGTGTTTCGAATGTTGGTGTCGTGTTGTGCCCTGGATGGACTGAAAATGGTATCCAGCACTGTAGCCCAAAGAGCTGTGGGTCAGTTGAGCGCTTGCAGGCTCATTATAACCGACCAAAAGTGCGGCGACATTTATCAGAAAATAATACTGAACGTGAGCGTGCACGATGTGTATTTTGCCCTCAAAAAAGAATAAGAAGATTTTTCGGTGGCAAATTCAAATCCTTCTCAACACTCGACTTTTTTTCAGACGAAAATGTACATGTATTTTTTATATATATACTCTGTGAAGTTGATAATAATAAAAAATAAATAAACAGTTGAAGTTTTTTCTTTAATATTTTTAGTTGTGTATAATATATTTAGTTCTTCAAAACGATACAGTTTTGAGGTTAACTAAAATTTGTTTGGCTGAATTTTCTTGTTGAGCATATCTGAATGGAGAATACGTCATTCTTCGAATTTTGGCGATGTGTTGTGCCTGAATGGTATTAAGCACTGAGGCCCAATGGGTAGTGTTGCAGGTTCATTATAACTGAACTAAAAGTGTACTTAACTAAAAGTGAACTTAAAAGTAGTATACTGTAAGTAAGTATATACTGATTCAATATATATATATATATATATATATATATATATATATATATATATATATATATATATATATATATATATATATATATATATATATATATATATATATATATATATATATATATCTATATGTATATATATATATATATATATATATATATATATATATATATATATATATATATATATATATATATATATATATATATATAAGAAGAAGCATTTGACTCCATCTCAAAGCATGCAATAATGGATGCACTGCTTAGCCAAGGGGTAGATAAAGCATATGTAAACCTATTAGGATCGATACATGATGGAGCTACAGCCACAATTCACCTTGATGATCTTGAAGTGGGAATTAATGTAGAACGAGGTGTAGGCGGGGTGACTCAATATCGCTTATCCTTTTCTCGGTTGGCCTTGAAGAAGTATTCCCTAAACTGGATGGTGTAAAGATCAATGGTGCAAACTTAAACCATCTTAGATTTGCAGATATCATTCTCCTTTCACAAGACTCAAAGGAGCTGCAAAGACACGCACAAGAACTGCAAAGGGTTGGCGAACCATTTGGCTTGTAAATAAACCTGAAAAAGTCAGGTTATGTTCATTAACTTCGCTCAGGACAAAAGAATTTCAGTTTTAGGAAGGGATTTGGAGATAGTGGACAGCTTTATATATCTTGGGTAGAGGATTTTAATGGAGGGGAATACCGCCCGGTAGATGGAACGGCGTGTTAAATGTAGCTGGCAAGCTCAACATTGTGTTTAAAAGCAGACTACCACTTTGCTTGAAAACAAAAGTCTTCGATCAGTACGTTCTATCCGTTATGACATACGAAAGTGAAACCTGAACACCTGGAATGGAAAGATGTATGCTTGGCATTACAAGGCGAGACAGAAAGTTCTGCGCATGGATCAGGGAACAAACGAAAGTCTCTGACATCATTGGAAGAGTAAAGCAATTGAAATGGAGATGGGCAGGCCATATAGCGAGGCGATGGGACGACAGATGGACCAAGGCAATCCTGGAGTGGATACCGCTTGACCGCAAACGTACTCGAAAAAGACCGAAAGCACTATGGATTGATGACATCTTTAAGTATATTGGACCAGAGTGGTAATATGATGATGTATCAAGGTGGCTCCCTTGATATACCAGTTGTAGATTAAAGACAATTTCTTCGAGTTATCATTAATATCTGCCGGTCTTGTGCAGCTGTTGTACATCATTTTCTACCACTTCTGGTGCGATTCTTAACGTTATTTGTCTGTTGGAATTTTTTATGAATTTTCAATTCAGCACTTTGGGAAACACCTACAATTTATGCGATATCACTTTGATTAAAGCCCTGTTATAACGAAGCAATTATTTTTGATCTGTTAAAATGGAAGCCTAGGACCGTGAAAGTTGGATTTCGTTTAATTGGTTAGGAAGTAGTTTAGAAGTTCGTTTCCGTGAGGCAATATTATAAATATATCATCTACCTAGCGTTTCCAAAGTTTAGGTTTTAAAGGAGCGTTGGCCAATGCCTTTGTTTCGAAGTCGGTGATGAACAGGTTGGCAATAACGGGTGATAGAGATGATCCCATTGAGGCACCGTCGGTCTGTCTGTAGATCTGCTGGTTGAAGGAAACATATGTATTCTTCACGCAGTGTTCGGAGAGTTCCCTCACGTATGGTGGAAAGTCTTCATTCGTCGAAATTAGGTCCAGGGCTTCGCCTATGGGGATACTTGGATATAGTAAGACAATGTCCAGGCTTGCTAGTATGTCTGTATTCTCTAGTTGGAAATCTTTAATTATCCTTGTCAAATGTTCTGAGTTTTGAACATAGGACTCGGCAAGTTTGACGCTTGGTTGCATGATACTTGCTAGATATGTTTTCCAAATTTTGTGATGGAGAACCGAAGGTACTTACTATGGGCCTTATTGGGATTTCTGGTTTGTGTAGTTTGGGTGCATCTGCTTGATTTTTCCCTTTTAGTTTCCATGCTTTGATTTTACTTTTGGTTGTTTTTTCTAGATAGGTTGTTGGATCTCTATTCACTGATTTATATGGTTTTTCTAGTAAAATGTTCGTCATCTTTCCCATATAGTTTTTGGTGTTCATAATGATTGTTGTGTTTTCTTTGTCCGCCAGTAATATAGTGACGTCCTCGCTTCTTTTTAAATTTCCAAGCGCTTTGATTTCAGCCTTATTAACATTTGGTTTTAGTATTTTATTGGATCGTAGTCTGGTCTGAATCTTGTCTGATTATTTCCACTTCTTCATATGACTTGTCATCTAGTGTTGATTAAACGTTCGAAATTATTTCTATTATTGGTTTATGTTTTGAGACAATGGCAAAGTTGAAGCCTTTGCTTAGGATGGATTCTTCATCTGTGGATAAGTGGTAGTTAGAGACATTTGTAACTAATTTGTTATTGTCTCGGATTTCTTTCGGATAATCTCCAAGGATTATTTATTTGATTCAATCAAAAACATATTCTCTATGCGAATATCACGATATGCTTCGTAATTATGGAAGTTCTCCAATATTCCGAGGGGGCTAGGCGTATTTACCGGTAATGATATCCAGAAAGACCGTTCCGAAAGTTTTGCAAATACTTTTAGATACGGGTAGAGCGATTCAAATATTTCAAGAATGTGGGCAGCAGGGAGAAATCAGTGCTGAAGTCGAAGAACAAATTTTATATTTTGTTGAAGAGGATTCTACCAGAATTACTCAAAGTGTTGTGCACGAAGGTCCATTCATTTTACATTGAACACTAAAAGACTAATTATTCTACTCTTATGATAACCAAAGTGTATAAGCAGTCTTACTAATTTTTCACACAGACAAAAATATTGTGAATGGTTTATTTAAAACCAAAAAAAAATCTTTTTTTTTCAAATATTTTATTAAAGCAAAGCTTTTATTAGGAGTGGGGTGATGGATTCTGAATAGTGTATTCAATATAACAATTAATCATGTGTTTCTTGCATTTTGGATTCATATTTTAAGGAAACTTAAACTTTGTTCAAAAACTGCAAGAATTGTTGGTTAAATGAAATAAAGGCAAACGGTTGGGGTGTTTGTGACACTCACGGTATAATAAATACTAAGGTAAGATATTGGGCATGGTGGGCGGAGCTTTGTTGACGGGAATACGTCATCCATTGAGTAAAATTCGAACATCATAGTTTTGACATATAACAAGTTTATTAGAAGTTTATGTACGGCGTTTGTGTGGTGTAAATCTAAAATATTCAATAATAACAATGCGTTGTGCTGATTCCAATAATCAGTCGAAAAAGAACTCTTGTGATGTGAAGTTTTATCATTTGCCCAATAATGAAGTTGCGTGTAAGAAGTGAATCCATGCCACAAAAGACAGGATAAATTTAACCTGAAAAGGGCTCGTATTAATTTGAAACACTTTTTAAATAGCGATTTCAAGGAAAATCTTCAATGTAAATATAAAATATTGTACCGACTCAAATTTTGGCAGTTAGTTTTTAAAAAACCAGTATCGAATGAACAATCTACAAGAATTGAAAAAGGGAGAGAAAACAAGTCGTCGCCGAGTTGTTGACCAGGTAATTATCACAAGAGAAAAATAATTGAAATAGAAATTAAACAGAAAAACATTGAATCATGTTTAAAAAATTTGTTGCTTTAAAAAGTATGGTGTTTTATTTATTTATGCTTGATTAGATGTTGGGATGGTGGTTGGGTTGAGTGGTGGTAGGTAATAGTAATGATGGTGATGGTAGTAATATTTCTAATATTCCATGTTTATACCCCAGATTTGCCAATAAGCGGTTCAATGATCAAGAAATTCGACTCCAAAAATGATCCACTTATGTTGAACAGTGCTCAAGGAGATATTGATGAGGATCTTCATGAATTGAAATATGATGGGCTCGAACATTTAGCTGGATATATATGTTTTAAGTTAAACGATTCCAGTTTAGAAAGACCCAGCACGTCCAAATATACCTGGACTGATCACTTAAGTGAAGGAGGTTTACACAAACCTTCTGAAGACTTTCTTTCACAAATGAAACAGCTTGAACAAATTTTTAAGTCTGTTAATGGAGAATCCTTGACCAAAAATTATTTGAATAATTTGATGCTTAGAAGTAGCCACATTGAATGCCCAGAAAAAGCAAAAAAACAATTTTTTCGATCGCGAATGTAAGTGTAAAATTAGGTAAAAGAAAGATGATTAAAACTATTACATAATTACACTTATAGCTAATTCACAATGGACATAAGCTTAAGAAATATGTACAATTTTAAATTTAGGAAACAAAATGTTGTCTTTTTTAATACCAATATAAAATATGGCTAGATGTGCGTTGAATAATTAATATTTTATTTGTGACAAAACTATCTAATTTAGCTGGATATTACATTTAAAAACTAATATTTACAATTTTATATAACCAATGTATATTATTTGTTACATACATTTTTAAACTGAGAAACACAATGATTTGTTTATATACATTTCAAATACTCATTATAAATAATATTAATCTATAAAACGAAATATTTTAGTCGATAAATAAAAACTATTCGAACTATCGAAGTTGTTTTGTTCTGTAAATAGTGTCTAAAATTCAAATAAAATTCGGTATGTGTCTGTTATATACAATTTTGTAGTCTGTCGGCCACACTGATAAAGTATTTGTCCTCAATATAAAGCCTTAATTCTAATTACAATGCATTTAAATTGTATTTCAAAGTCTAGCAACAAAGATATTTGAATTTTACTCAACGAGTGACGTCATGCGCAAACAGGACGCATTTTGGTATACGGGAATATTGGTATAATCAGGCCCTGTCTAACACTCAACTACTGTTGTCTCCTGGGACGCTGTCCAAAGAAGTCTTACATTCATATATATATATATATATATATATATATATATATATATATATATATATATATATATATATATATATATATATATAATACTACTATATTGCTAGCAAGGTCTGGAGATTGGCGAAATCATTACGGTGCAGACCTATATGCGTCTGTTTCTCTCATTACTACTTTGAGTCTTATGCGCATGTCCGAGAATTTGAATATGCTTATAGACGTGCGTCAGTTTGCATATTTTTATGTCGAGTAGTAGAAAAAGAAATAGAAGTAGACATTTGCTGTCTCACTTACTCCGTGACACCTCCACTTACAGATATTAGCAATATAGTAGTATTATATAACTGCTTTCATATATCATCATCATTCATATATCATATCATATATACGCCATCCGACGGGAAGTCGGCGAAAGTATGGGTGGTTGACTATGCCTTCGCCATTTGTCAAGACTTAATTATTTGTAGTATTTACTTACATATCTATTGGTCGTTTGCTCAGTTAATTTTTTTTTATTACATAAGTACACATACGCCTTTTTCTTTTAACATTTATATAAGTAATTGATGAATTTGAGTTTTTATTTGCATGACCCTTGATTTTTTTTCTTGTATTTTTGTTTAAAAAATTGTCCTTATAAGTATGTTGCTTTAATGAGAGCTACTGAAGTAATAGGTGATAATGATAATACATAAAACATTGGTTTTAATGAAATTGATTTTATTAAATGCCAATAAATATCAAATTAATTTGGATGATGATTAGGCTACCATCGAAGTTTTAGTCAAATGTCTCTTCAAGTACAAAATCTGGGCACGTTTCTCCAATTCAGACAAGTCTGTGATTATGGGCGCCATCTGTATGGTGTGATTCTGGTAACCGGAACCGAGCTGTTGACGTTTCTGTCCATACACCACCTTACCATCGAAATCGTCGTGGGGTACTTTCATGTCTGGCTGTATCTGTTGAATTGTAATGTTGAGATGGTCTTCTATATCAGCCAAATACTAAAAAAGAAATATTTTCTTCAGAACAGAACTGCAAAAACACGCCAAGCATCAGAAATTCTGGACATATAAAAATTTGGAATCTTAAATAAACTCCTTGTAGATTTGTTTGGGGCATATTTTAAATACTAACTTGAGGTTCATTATACCAGATGCAGCAGCCTTGTACGTCGGTTAGATTGGTGTTCCAGCAGTTCCTGCCTCTAGTTTTACACCACTCCCCATGATACCATACCTAAAAGTCACGAACGGTTATTTATTAAAGAAAATATAATTTTTTCTAGGCACCTTTTCGGGAACACTGCTAACCAAGCTTATCGCCAGACCCATACGTTCCGCACGACCCACACGACCGATTCTGTGGACGTAATTTGACTTTTCGTCAGGTAAAGTCACGTTTATCATGAAGGGTAATCCGCTAATATCCAGACCTCTGGCAGCTACATCGGTACATATCAAAAATTTGACCTGGAAACCCACACTTTTCGGTAGATAAAAACAAAACTGACGGACGGTACATTTGAACTACCTCGACTTTTTTAAACATTTCCAAATTGGCCTTTCGCTCGTTTGGTTTCCTGTCGCCGTGCAAACAGACGCAGCTGTACTGGCGTTTGTCGATTTGCTTTAGGTATTTTTCTAGATTGTCGCAGTCCACTTTGGTACGACAGAAAATGATGGCACGGTCCATGTTGTGTTCATCGATCGCTCTAACCACGTATTCTCCTTTAAGCAATTTTACTGCCTCGCTGAGAGTCTCAGGACTATTATTTCCTAAAAAGATATCGCAATTATCTAATTAATTACTTAACAGAAAAAATCAAAAGCAACTTAGCTGTTTCAAGGAAAGCTTGACAGATAAAATTTTGAGAACAATAGACATTAAGGTAATAAGAGAAGCCCTTGGTAATCCAAAGTATAAAACAAACCAACATGAAAACACGGGGATATATAAAATTGGTTGTCAAGATTGTAATTTCAACATACCCAAGGAGTGGTTACTCTATAATGCAGTTAGAAAGTTGCTAATGCCACTTCTATCATCGGACCTAACTCCCATAGAATATTTATGGCACATTCTAGATGGAAAAATCTGTGAAATCACAAGTAAGAGCAAGGAGCATCAAAATGAAGTAGTTTTTGACGCAGGGAACAGTTTACTCGTAGATATTACAAAATAATTATGGAATCTATGCCTAGACGGTCGGAATCTATGATGAGATGAGATGAAAACAAGATATTAAAAAGTTAGGTAGCAGTGGAAATTGATTGTCATAAAAATTATTACTGCTACTTGAAGTGATATTTTCAAACAAATTGTTATCCTTTGATATTTTTTGTTATTTACAATTTTTTTTTAATTTTCGCCATAATTGGGATACCAGATATGGCGGCTAATGATTTTTATTCTTTTTTTTTTAAGAAATAGCGCTGGTAACAATTGTTGTTTCACAGTCTAATCTCTTACGTCATTTTGCTGCTAAGACAGTACTTTTCAAAACGCCATTAAACGATTTCGAGTTTTTTTCGTGTAGTAAAGATGTTGAGTTTAGTGCCAAATAAAGAACATGTACGGCACGTCCCGACGCAAGCCGCTTGTAGGCTGTGGTTTAGACCAGGACAAAACCAGAAACCAGAAGAACCAGATTTATACACTAATATCAAATCCTTCTGGCAGAAAATAATACTATTTCAATCACAATTAAGTAAAAATTGCTTCACACATTTTAAAACATGTGAAATATTCAGCAACACTACTGAGACTTCGACGTTTCTCGTCGATTTAGCAATCGAAGCTTTGAGTGCTTTGAAGATAAATTTTGATATTCGTTTCTCAGACTTTGATATCATTGCGAATGGAATTAAGATTTTTCAAAATCCTTTTGATACTGACATTGAAACCCTAGCCCCGGAACTTCAAATGGAAAATACTGATTTACAGTGCAGTGATATAATTAAGAACAAACATCAAAATTCATCTTTGGTGGAATTTTATAAGTCTTCCACTAGTACCATTTGATAATTTGCATACATTTGTTCGTGGGTTGTTTTCTATTTTTGGTACTACTGAAAATATAATTTTTTCTAGGCACCTTTTCGGAAACACTGCTAACCAAGCTTATCGCCAGACCCATACGTTCCGCACGACCCACACGCCCGATTCTGTGGACGTAATTTGACTTTTCGTCAGGTAAAGTCACGTTTATCATGAAGGGTAATCCGCTAATATCCAGACCTCTGGCAGCTACATCGGTACATATCAAAAATTTGACCTGGAAACCCACTTTTCGGTAGATAAAAACAAAACTGACGGACGGTACATTTGAACTACCTCGACTTTTTTAAACATCTCCAAATTGACCTTTCGCTCGTTTGGTTTCCTGTCGCCGTGCAAACAGACGCAGCTGTACTGGCGTTTGTCGATTTGCTTTAGGTATTTTTCTAGATTGTCGCAGTCCACTTTGGTACGACAGAACCTTTTCAGACTTTGATGTCATTGCGAATGGAATTAAGATTTTTCAAAATCCTTTTGATACTGACATTTAAACCCTAGCCCCGAAATTCCAAATGGAAATTACTGATTTATATTGCAGTGATATAATTAAGAACAAATATCAAAATTCATCTTTGTTGGAATTTTATAAGTCTTCCACTAGTACCATTTGATAATTTGCATACATTTGTTCGTGGGTTGTTTTCTATTTTTGGTACTACTTATTTGTGTGAGAAAACATTCTCCAAATGAAGTACACAAAGAATGTTTACAGATCTAAGTTAACCGATGAGCATGTTAAATCTCTTTTAATAACCGGTAGAAGTAAAATTTATCCACAACTATAAACTATTGTCAGTGGAAAATAATTAGATAAATCTCATTAGTGTTTTTTACAAGTAAACACACACAAGTGAGTTCCTGAGGGATTTTCAGGTTAAAAATCATGTGTGATTCAAGAGATATACATTCTAAACATCGATATACATACATAAACGATACTCTTTACCCCAACTTAACTACCGAGGGTGAAACCGTGGGATGTTCACTAGTTATTGTTTATTTATCCAACTTATCACAGCAACAATGAGCCATTAGTTGTCGCGGGCCGGATTTGGTCCGCGGGCCGTAGTTTGGAGACATTTGGTTTACACGATTCAAAAGCGGTGAATTCGACTTGAAAGATAAAGAACGTCCAGATCAATCGAAAAAAATTAAAAATCCCGAATTGCAAGCATTGTAGGAAGAACCCATTTGGCAAACTCAACAACAAATGGCAGAGAGGTTAAATGTTGGTCGCTGAACAATTTATGATCGTCTGCATGCCATGGGAAAGTTCCAGAAGGCAGGAAAAAGAGTACCACATCAGGTGAACGACGGGCAGATGGAAAACTGAAAAATGGTGTGCGAAGTTTTGCTTTCTCGGCATGAAAGAAAGATTTTTTGCATCGGATTGTGACTGGAAATGAAGAACGGATATATTTCGAGAACCCAAAACGCGGAAAATCATGGGTTGATCCACGACAGCCATCAACACCGAATCGAAAGACCAAATCGCTTTGGAAAGAAGACAATGTTGTGCCTATGGTTGGATCAAAAGGGTGTCGTTACTATGAGCTTCTGAAACCAGGTGTAACCGTAAATACCGTTAATAAATGATCAATTTGAACCATGCATTGATCGAAAAGCGACCAGAATGCACGCCCCATTTCTGCACTTGGCTGGGAACTCTTGCCCCACCCGCCGTACTCACCAGACTCGGCCCCTTCCGGCTATGTCTAACCCTCTTCAAATTCACTTCAATTACGGAGATGCCGAAAAATGGCTCAATGACCGGACCACCTGATAAGATACACGATTTTTCTGGAAGGACATTCACAAATTGGCACAGAGATGGAAAAATATGCAGATAAAACATTTTTACCTTTCTCCCAAATTAAACGTGTTTTTTTTCACAAAGAATTATTAAAAATTAACCCTTACACCAGGAAAGACCCCAAAAAATTCGAGTGTGGAAATATTTTTGCTTACTCAATACAGAACAAAATTTAGTTTTAGAATTAGATCGAATCATCTCATGATGATGCTAACATGGTTGACGAAACGCGCGTTGGGGAATTAAAAATAAATAATTTCGTGTTTAGTGGTAAATCTTTGCGAGTTCAAGAGAAAAATTTAATTTTTACCTGGTCTAACGTTATCTTGTTGATGGACGCCGTCAGTCATGATATGCTTCCGCAAGCTGCACCATAACCTGTCCTTTTGTGGGTCTACGTTGACCACCACGTGGTGCACCGTCTCGGGTACCGCATCCTCGCCTTTTAGATCCACCCACGTGGGGAAATGCATTAATTTCTCCGCCATTTTCTTCACCTAGAAAAACCGTTGCTTCTACATACAGTCCTCACCTTTATAAAAGTTTCTCACTTCAAAAGCGTGCAGTGTAGCGCTACATACAATCATTTGCAGTCTCTTGCCATCGGCAGTAATTTTGGGCATTTGCCTGTGCAGTCTTTCAATTAAATCTGTGTAACCTTGCTTAAGAAGCCCGTCAGCTTCGTCCAGGACGAAAAACCTACAGTTTGAAAGAGAAATGTACCCTCCCTGAATGAGATCTTCCAACCTTCCAGGAGTTCCCACAATTATATCAGCCCCTAACAAATATAACACAGTCCATAACATTATAAACAAAAACTGTTCAAATACAAACCAGTGTTTTGCAGAAAAGAGATTTGTTCTTTAACATTAACACCACCAATGACCAAGAGCTCTCTCAAAGAAGGATTGTTAATATACTTTTTAAACAGTTTAATCTGATTGCTGGTCTGTTCTGCCAGTTCCCTTGACGGTTCTATGATGATGGCTTGAGGTGCATTGTTAGAAACTAAAAAACCAAATTAAACTGTGAAGTGTGAAAAATTTTGTGGATGAGGCTCACTTTTGACCACTCCCTCTCCACTACCGGCCTGTCCATTGGTATTAACACTGGTTTTGTCTTTTGGGGCCGATATTAATGGCAAAAACTTATCAGGTAAATTGTGTTTGAAAGGTTTATCACCAAAATTAAAAGACATTTCAGCATTCTATAAAACAACATCTTATAAGTGTATATGTGATTATAAATAATGAAGAATACCTTTAGAACCACAGCAGGAAACAGAGGTTTATCAGTTGCAATTTTGGAGAAGGCCACACCCAAATCAACTCCGTTTTTCATAAATTTTACTTCACCCTTTTCCATGTCCAGAAGACAAGTGATTATATCATTTTTCCCAAAGGATTCGCCATAATTGTCAAACTGTCTGTTATTAGATTTCTTCCCAGTCCCTCCAAATCCATATCCAGATCTACACAGAAAAACTAAACATCTAAATAAAATAAAATTAATTTTACTGACTTATCAGTTCCAAGGTCCAAAGAAGCTGTTAAAGTTGACCAACCAACCCTACATAACCCCTCATCTGTAACAGTAGCTTCAAATCCCCATTTACCACCAGACACACCTCTGGTGCATCTAACACCATGCCATTCCTTCTGTTCACGTGACTGAACGCGAACACCATCAGGCGCTACAGCTAAGGCATTACCACGATCATGAGTAGACATAGTCCATGGAGGTGCTACAAAAAAACTATTAAAAAAGGCACAAAAAAGTCAACTCAAACCTTACAAACACCCACAGAAGCTTGGGCTTTTCCACTTTCTATATCTTTAAGAGTTTCCCACACAATTTGAATAATAGGAAGACAGAAAGCTGCTGTTTTGCCAGAACCTGTTTCTGCAGCCATTAGAACATCTCCTCCTCCAAGAACAAGAGGAATGCCCTCGGCTTGAATGTCGGTGGGTAAACTAAAAAGAATCAGGTTACAAAATCCAGAACATACTAAAAAATAAAATGTCTCACGTCCATTCCAGCTCGTCAATGGCTTTTGAAATTTCCGGTAAAACACCAAACTCTATAAAAAAAAAAAAAAAGTAAAATGCTGCTAGTCTACGGAAAAATACCTTTTTACTATAAATGAATACCTTCAAAAGCAGTCATGACGCCTGTATATTAACTTGATGTTGTTTAATTATTTACTCCTCCAATATTACACCGACAAAGCATCTAAATGACACTTAACCTAAATTCGTCTTCTTTCTTGAAACAGCCGGGCAAGATATAATTTCGATATTATTCGTCTTCACATTACCTTGTGGCTTTTTGCAAGTTTGGTAAAATGTCACATAACTGAAAAGGAACAGATTAACACTACCTGGAAATATCAATGAATAATAACATATATTGATCGATTTTTTTGAAGTACTGGATTTAAAGATTAAGTCGAAAATTTGAATTATCAGTTGATGTAGATGGATCATATCTTATCACAATGAAATATTGAAATATTAGATTAAAGACAATATATTTTGGTTTCGATTATGATAGAAAAATGAGGCTTTTTATTTCGGTTTCTTTTGTTTTTTGTAGTTTTTATTTAAACTATTGCAGAAGTGACGAAGATATTCGTTGTACTGACACTAGCTGTAAGGTAAAGTAGTTTAAAAATGCAGTGGATTGGTTAAATATGAAATTAAATTAAAGGATGTGACCTGTGATTCCATTCCTGCAAAATGCAAACAAAATGTCACCAATGCTGGTACCTATATGTTGTCGCCAGATATTTGTAATTGTTGCGATTATTGCTTAGTGAACTTAAGTAAGTACTAAGAGAGTCAAAGATGCATTTGTTTTATGTGAAAGTTTGTTTGTAGAAGAGAATGAAGATTGTAGCGTTGGAGATCCTTCTAATGGTAGACATTCTGCGATCTGTGGTCCTGGTTTGACGTGTATTCCAACGGTTGATGGGCAACCCGATGGGAAATGTCAAAAAAGTTGGTGTCTTGATCATAACACGTATATTTAATTAAATATTATTTTTTTAGTGACTACAAAGTGCACAAGTTTGCAACAAGATTTCGACCAGAGAAAACAAGCAGGAAAACTTGGACAAATGGAAACTAGAGTCAACTGTGATGAAGATGGTCTTTTTACCAGTTACAAGTGTATACCAGGCCAAACGTATTATGTGTCTTATTAAATTTTCTTCCTGCTAGTCACCATTAATGTTTTCCAGGTGTTACTGCGTGAGGTCTAACGGCGACAGGATTTTTGGTGAAGCTGAATACAGTACTATCGCCGACTATATGGCTTGCGGTAAGATTTACACTTCAAGTTCTTGTTGGTCAGATAGAAAACTGCTTTCTAAGACTGTTCTAGAAAATATTATGATGCGGTTGATCTGATTGGTCGGGAGCTCGGACCACACGAACATTTCCGATGTACAGCCAACGGTAACTACGACCGGATACAATGCATCAACGAAAAGTGCCTTTGCGTCGATACCGCAGATGGCGCTCCAACTTACCCGAAGACGAGTCTGGTCAATTTGACTGAAATTTCGAAATCCACGTTGCCATGTTGTATGTATTTTATTTGGTGAAAAAATGATAATTCACACGATTTCTGTTGAAGATACTTCGGGCGTTAAGGGACAGTATTACAAGCCGTGCGAGTTGGAATACATGATGGTATTAAAGGAGGTGGAGGAATTAGAAAGTGAAGGTTATTCGGCGGTTTTGGGGTACGATTACCCTAATTGTGACTTAGATGGTTCATATGCGCCCGTACAACAAAACAAAACACAGTAAGTTACATTTTACAAACGATTTTGGGAGGCTTTTAAGTTTATATTTAAATTTCTCAGTAAATATTGCGTCAGTCCGGAGGGAAACATCTTAACAGCTATCATCAAAACTAACAGCGCGGCATCACAAATGGATTGCAGTAAGTAAACGCGAACCCCACCTACGTTCTTCTTTTTGGCATTAAGCCAAACATTCTTCTTTTTGGCATTAAGTCAAATATTCTTTTTTTTTTAATATTGTAGAATGTGTCAGGGCCAATTTAATCTCCTCTTCTGTAAACATGGCCCAATGTTTGGAGAACGGCAACTACAAAGCTTTGCAGTGTCGTAGAGGAGTGTGCCGGTGTGTCGATTCCGACGGAAACCAAGTGTGCAATTCGGACAGTTGCGAAAAAGACGAGAGTCAGGCGGGTAGTATGAAGTGTTAATATATTGTACTAATTCAATTATTGTATTGGAGTAGCGTTTTATTTCCCACTTTTATCGCGTAATCTGCAGTTGCAATTTGTTGAGCTAATAGGGAGAGCAAACAAGTTACGGGTAACGAACTGAGACGCATACGTGAGGCAATGGTTATTTATGGTTAATTATGTATATTGTGTATTTTATATTATAATAGAAAACAATGACAAAGTAGGCTTCCTCTAGAGTTTCATTATTTTAATCAATTAATGGGTATTAACCTCACTTATATCACGACAAACTTTAAAATTAACGTTACCCTATTATAATACTACTTATTAATCTTATCTACCAAAGATACAGATGTAAAAAAATAAAAAAATTATCGCATTTAATCTGTTATTGCCTATATTTTAAAAACGAAGAAGACATGAAATTTGTTATTATTCCTAGTAGCGTGTGTAAATTTTGACGCATATCTGACAGTTAAATTCATTGTCTGTACTTAATAAATAGTTACTAAATATAAACGCTTGTATTTAAAAAAAGAAGAAATAAAGACAGTTTTTTTTTAAACGTCAAACTTATTAAAATTTAAAGAAAAAACATTAGTTATTGTGCAAGATTTATTGCACACAACATTCTACTGGTCCAATTTTGAAAGAGCATATTTAGGGAGGGTACAAATAACAAGTTATCTTCCACTATTTTAAGAATATGACGTTTGTTAATGCTGAGAAATGTCACTTGAAAGGTGACAGTTTTAACATTTAACGTAATACTTCTGTCTTAAATCTTGTTAAGTGATTAATAGTTTCTTTAGTTCAAATCAAAATTCGTTTAATCAAAAAGATACTTGCTACACAAAAAAAAAAGGAAACGTAAAGTGAATTAGATTAATTTTTGACATATCACCTTTTTATTTTTTTCCTTATATCTTATATGGTAAATGTTCTTATGTAAATAAAGTTTATTAAAATAAATACAAATTTTTGACCGTTAACGTTTCGGGAGGTCTTCTCATCCCGTTTTCAAAACGAATCTAAAAAAATTATTTATATTAATATCTATATAAAACTGTAAATATAGTAGGTAAATATATTTTTTGTATATGTCAATGATACTTATATTGACAATATTTTTCACTGACAGTGACATATTACCAAAAAAATATATATAGTTGAAGTTTACTGTACGATTATTATGTATTGAAATACTTAAACATTTTTAATTGTATTATTTAGAATCGGGAGCCATATTGAATTTAAATCTACCGAAGGCATAGCAATACAGTTATTTTTATTTCAAGTAATTATAGCGGTTTCTTTTAAACGTTTGTATTTTGTTACCGATTCTTTTAATACCGTTTTGGAATTATTCCAATTGATTTTATGTCCCGATTCCCATGCGTATTGGCAAATTCTAGATATATTAAAATCACCCTTTCTAAGACGGTTTTTATGGCGCTCTTTTATTCTAACATCCAACGATCTAGATGTCTCATCTATATAAAATTTGCCTCTTTCGCAAATTAATGCGATCTTTGCCTCTTTCTCCTTTGATAAGTAATATTTTTATGGAGGAACTCGAGAATGGCATATTAAGCAAATGTTTTAAAAAACCAATAATACGGCTTAGATATATTGATGATATTTTTGCTCTATGGTAACATAGCATTGATGATCTAAATACTTTTTTACAAAATATAAATTCTCGAGAGCCTACAATGAGGTTTATTTTAGAGACGGAGAGGGAGAATAAATTCCCATTTCAATAATAATACACAACACATTAAAAACTACAATTTACAGAAAACCTACAAACACAGAAAGGTATCTCAATTTTTTTTCCAATCAGTCAAAATAGGAACAATCAAAAGTTTATATGACAGAGCCAAACTTTTTTCTATCGACAGTGATATGGGATACAAAAAAAAACAAATTACCTTAAAGACATTTTAATAGAAAACAATTTTTTACCCAGTGATTATTTACATAAGAACAGATATTTTTGATATTTTTAAAGTTATAGATCGTAGCGAAAAACCCAAACGCCACAATCATTTATTTGTTTCTGTAGAACCTTCGTTTAATACAGAAACCCACATGACCCAATGTGGACAACCCACACGACAAGTCGATAAATGACTAACACGAAATCAGTTATTTCTTAAACTATGACATACGTTTATTGTTTTTATTTTTTCAGTTTTTAAAAATAATTTTTTCGTTGAATTATATACACAATTTAGTACTAATAACGAAAATAAACATAACTTTCGATCAGTCCTATATATTTTGAATCTAAAGTAAGAGGAATATTAAAATAACTCCATTGGAGCAGATGCCATGAAAGGAAAAAAGAAGAAAAGAAGCGCATGTGGTAGATTTTTTTATGGAAAATACTGTCGATGAAATTTAAACAACGAAAATTATTTCTTTTAAATAATGAAGTATGTTTAAAATGTTTGTTGTTAGGAGCATAGAAAAATTGAAAACACGGCGAACAGATCTCGATGAAAGGTCTAGAGGAAATTTTTATAATATTGTTGGTGACAAATACCATCTTTAAATAATTCAACATAAAAAATGAAAGTTCCTAAGTTTGTTCCTAAAAGCGACCTTTGCCTGTCATTGAAAAATGACACTTGATATTTGACGTTTTTAATCCTTAACTGAATCCTCCTATCAAATCTTATTAGTTAAGCAATAATTAATATCATCTTTAACTATCAAAAAAGAAAGTGGGTTACATTTTCTTCCGTAATATCAAATGTTTATTCTTTATTTGTTAATACACAGTGCGTCAATTCAGTATCAGTACTTGCGATACATCTCGGCAACCAGTCACACCATCAATTGACGAACGGCGTCGTTTCAAAGCTCAAATATTACTGGACCTAACGAAATCTACTTTACCATGATCGGTTGACGTTTGTTAGTTTTAAGACGTCTTGGTTACAACCCAAAAAAGTTTGATGTACATATAAAATCATAACACAAAGAACTGTTATTAAATTAAAGCAAAACTCGGTAAAACTGCGTCGGAAAAATTCCGGTTGATGCAGCAAGTGTACGGCGATGATTGTTTAAGCAAAATAAATGTTTTTCTGTGGCATAAACGTTTTTTGGATGGTAGAGTGTCGTTAGAAGATGACAAACGTGAAGATCGCAAAAAATGATGGAAGAGGCTTTGAATATCAGCAAAAAAACGATTCGACTTATTCTTCACAAGGATTTGGGTAAAACAAAGGTTTGTGCAAACTTTGTTCCACGCACGTTGACGGAGGAGCAGATATCACTTCGTGTCAGTCATTCCAGAGAGGAATGATTGACACGAAGCGTCGCAACTGCCAGAAATAATCAACACTTCTGGAAATCAATTGTTACGTGGGATGAAACATGGTGCTTTCAATACGATTCAAAAACTAAGCGCCAGTCGAAAAACTCACCACAGGCCAAAAAAAGAACAACTCTTTCAAAGATCAGGACAATATTCATTGTCCATTTCTTCGATAGCAAAGGTATCATCCACAAAGAGTTCGTTCCAACTGGTCCAGCTGTCACTGGGCAATACCACTTAGAAGTCCTGAAACGATTGATGCACAAAATTCGTCGCATTCGTTCAGAATATCGCGATCCAGACAGCTGGAGTTTGTTGCACCTTATTCACCCGATTTAGCACCTTGTGACTTCGCCTTGTTCCCAAAGTTCAAATTAAAGTTGGTGTTTTTTTTGAAGACATTCAGACCATCCAAACAGATTCGAGTGAAAACTATTCCATAAAATGAGCTGGAGCATGCATTTGAATCACTATTGAATCAACTATCGAAACGAGACAAGAATACTTCGAATAATATAATTCATAAAAACTGTCAGGTATTTTATTTAAATCACATTTTCCCGGACTATCACTGATAATGGACGCACTGTGTATGACAACTGAACTTAATATTTTCTTAAAGAAGAACTTTTAACAAGAGCCTTCTTTGATTATAATGGTCTCTGCTTTGCAGCATTCAGCAAAGCCAGTTTAAAACTAAATACAACATGCGTCCGCCCATATTTTTAAAAGAAGAAAACGTTTTTCAATTATTTAATAATATGACGTTTATCAAACTTGACAACTGACAGTAGAGATTTGGCATTTTTGAAAAATTATCAGTTATATAAGTGATCAATATAAATTACACAAAAAAAAAATTTGTCATCATCATTTACCAAAGAAAAAGTTATGATAACAGTATAAAGGTTGTTTTATGCAACAGTGATACATTCCGGGTTGAGATGCGAATTCATAAGCAGGCTGGTGTTGAGCAACAGTTTAAACCAGTGGAACTGTGGTACTGGGACTGTGTCACATATTCGCGTTAGAATATGTACAGTCAAAGTGAAAACGACACCGTGGACAATGTATGTCGAAATGTGACATTTTAATACTGTTTCAGTAAGATAAAGCGTGTTTTTCACCATCGTAAAAGTGCCGTAAAAAAACTAAAATTTAATATGCCGAAGTTGGATCTAGTGTCACCGATCAACGAGTCTACAATATGGAGACAACTTTAAATACATAATAAATAAAACACGAAAAATATTCAATTCTTCTGTTGGAACCTTGGGGGTGAAACACCAAACTCAAAGCCATGTTAGCATCATCAGGAGAAGGTTTAATCTAATTCTAAAACTAAACTACGTTCTATTTATATGATAACCCTAATTACGAACCTACTACCCAAGAAACGTACTACCTACTTAATGAAGCGTGTAAAAAAAGAATGTTTTTCAATAATTAATGTTACTTTTTAAATATTTGTATCTTTTTTTATCCTTGTATCAAAACGAATATCTGAAGGAGTATGCAAAAAAGAAAAATAGAAAAGCAAACCTACTATCCAAACAAAAAGTAAACATTTCATCTATTGATTGAACATATTCATTTGATAGGGTATATTTAAACATAGGTTAAATATTGTTAATAGAGCTTAGTGTGGTGGTTTAAAGAATCGGTGTGGTTTTAAAAGGATTGCAAACTTCAATGAAAGCAATCAAACATGACATGACTGACAATTCTCCTGATTGGTTAGCGCTAATCTCCCATTCCGCTTTATATACCAGGTGTCCCATTAAGGATGGATCGCGGCCGTATCTTGAAAACTATTTATCCCACAGCTTTAGGGAAAAAAAATTGTACTAAAAATGATCATGAGAAATTCACCTAAAATATGTTTAAGCTTCTAAATCGACCGCAAGAGGGCGTGACGAGCTAAACATTTTTAAAAATATTTTTTTTGCGTATTTTCAAGTGTTAACCGAGTAAGAAAAATTCTCAGTTATAATTAGCAAACTGTCTCCTACAACTTTGTTTTATGACATTTTGTCGTAATTTCACGAACAGATGGGGGGGGGGGGGGGGAGTTTTACCTATTGAGATAAAAAGTCGTTTAATGTCCATTTGCCTTAACCGATTTTCCTCAATTTGGATTCATTTAAAAGGCAATTGCTGCGACAATCAGATAATCTGGGAGATAAATTATTTAGTTTATAAATGAAACCGCGAGGTGGCGTTACATTTAACAATAGTTTTTTTGAAGTTTTGTTCAGTTTTTTCAAAAGGAATGGTACAGCTTTTACTACATGGCAATAAAGGTAATTTAAAGAGGAATGGTCCAGTGAAAACCCGAAATCGATATCTCTGACATGTCAAGACATATTTCGATTTTTCTGAAAAAAAATCACTTAATTTTACTTTTTACCGTAATATTAAGTTAAAAATTGGTCTTAATAATAATATTAAGACCAACTGACAATAGACCAGTTGACAATAACCAGTGACAATAGACCAAACATAAAATAATTGGTCTATTGTAACTGGTTAAAAAATATGTGTAGTGGAAATAAACAATTCTTAAAACGCATACTATGGACTGATGAAGCTACTTTTAGCAGTGATGGAGGCGTTAACTTACATAATATGCACTACTGGGCAGTTGCTAATCCACACTGGATGTTAGAAATCAAGCACCAAAATAGATGGAGTGTGAACGTATGGTGTGGTGTTTTGGGAGACAAAATTATTGGTCCCTTTATTTTTAGTGGACATTTGAATAGTGAAACATATTTAAATTTTTTACAAAATGGACTGCCAGAACTAATGGAAGATGTTTCGTTGGAAACAAGAAGACAAATGTGGTACCAGCATGATGGATGCCCTGCCCACTTCTCGCAGGTGGTTCGAAACTTCTTGGATGCTTCGTTTCCAAATCGTTGAATAGGACGGGGTAGTTTATTTTCGTGGCCGGCGCGCTCACCGGATTTGACAGTCCTCGATTTTTACTTGTGGGGAAGACTAAAAGACCTTGTTTTTCAAACTCGTCCTACCACACGAGAAAACATGATTGAAAGAATTCAAAATTCAATAACCAGCATTTCAAGAGCGGAAATTGAAGCTGCCGTTTTTAGTACTCGTCGAAAAATAAATCTTTGCATTTCTAAGGATGGAAGGCATTTTGAACATTTAGAAAGGCGTTAAAGTTCAGATTCTGTTAATTATTAGACTGTTGTGTTGTTAATTTTATTTGACTGTTGTTATTATTATTATCTTCGTTGTTGGCCCGTTGGCCTTTAAACACGCTCCAAATTAATATGGCACGAAGAATTTGGGCCAGTCCTAAGCCTGGGTAAAGTGTGAAGGAAGGCAAACATTAGGTTAATATTTTTTAACTTAATGCAGGTAGTAGTGAAATAATAACTGATTTTTTTCAGAAAAATCGAAATATCTCTTGACATGTCAGAGATATCGATTTCGGGTTTTCACTGGACGATTCCTCTTTAAATTACCTTTCTTGCCATGTAGTAACAGCTGCACCATTCCATTTGAAAAAACTGAACAAAACTTCAAAAAACTATTGTTGAATGTAACGTCACCGCGCGGTTTCATTTATAAACTAAATAATTTATCTCCCAGATTATCTGATTGTCCCAGCAATGGCCTTTTAAATGAATCCAAATTGAGGAAAATCGGTTAAGGCAAACGGACATTAGACGACTTTTTATCTCAATAGGTAAAACTCAATAGGTTGTTACTTATTTACATTTACATTATTACTATTTATTAAAAAATCACATTGATGCTTTAGCGCCTCAAACTTCAGCTCTATTCAACCGAATGTCATTTTTGAGAAAACCTGTAACCATAAAAATATCCATGTCTCAGACACCTCTGAACTAAATTAGTAACAAACAATCTTACGATCTTATTTTCCAATTAACCAACAATAATGTTGACAGTATATATACAGGTAGAAACCGTTAACAGTACTGAGTTGAAAACACTTTACTATTATGACGTCACAAACATGGCAACCAATCGCAGCGCGTTCACAGTCACGTGATTTTTCAAATTTTATAAATTTTAATTCATTTATAATTAATTGTAACAAATTTCTAAAAAGTATTTTGTTTCGATTATCAATATTTTTTATGATAAAGTTTTAAAATAAAGTAAAAAAATCGATAATTATTTTTTATTTATAAACCCAATTGCAGAACGGTCGTGATGCTTTGGAAGACGGACCAAAGTCAGGCCGGCCAAAAAAAGCAGCGACTAGTTGGTGGGAAGTCGTTCCACAGGATCAAAATACGAATGGAGCGTTTGTGAAAGAGAATCGTTCGAGTAGGGACTGAATATCGCGCGCCGGGAAGTTGGTTTTTGTTAAACAATAACGCACCATCTCACAGGACCGACACAGTACGTGAATTTTGACGAAAAAAAAAGTCGGCGTGTTTCAACATCCCCCGTATTCGCCTGATTTATTTCCCCGTGACTATT
Organism: Cosmopolites sordidus; assembly: GCA_031761425.1. Taxonomy (NCBI): domain Eukaryota; kingdom Metazoa; phylum Arthropoda; class Insecta; order Coleoptera; family Curculionidae; genus Cosmopolites; species Cosmopolites sordidus. The sequence continues at coordinate 125,503 of JARFXV010000048.1, read as the reverse complement.
TCCTGTTCCCGAAACTCAAACTGGACGGTGTTACGCAAATCCAAGAAGCCGTGACGATGATCAATGAGGCGATTCCAAAAAAAAACGACATAAAAAGGTCTATGCTAGCATTGGTTGAACGTGTCCACCCGTGTATTGATGCGGAAGGAATATATTTTGAATAAAAATAATGTTGGCCAAATAACTCATTCTTTTCTTTTCAATTTGAACAATTCCGATATTTTTCGGACATACTGTGTACTACCAATAACCGGTGGGCAATAGACCAAGAGGAAGATCACGTAACATATTAAAAGATCCAGTAGAGTACCTTAGAGAACTAAAGGTATGAAACTGGAAGGGCAAGTCAAGGAAACCTATGGCACTGACTCCTTTAACAGGCCAAGACATGTTGAGCTAATGTCGATAATGATGATTTATATAAAATCAATACTCCATTTGAATCTCCATTACTTTTGATCGCTTATACTTAAAGTATGAAATACACAAACAATAGTAAACAATCTAACATGTAGGATAAATACAGACTGCCCCACTATCAAGTTGTATCTACTATACGGTGTCAGACAGAGAGTGAACCACGGAACGTATGTTTTTACTTTGAACGAAATATTTACAGCGTCTTTCGCGCTGGGTGAGGGTAAAAAATCTCGATTGCCGGGCAATTTTGAAAGAGCGCCGAGGCCCCTGATTGCAAAATGTTCTGTGCCCCGCTTAAATTTTATCGAGTTTATAAATTTTGGAGTCGTTCCACCATGGAACTATTTGTTACTGATAAAGGGTGAAAGACAGAAGCGAACACAACAGACCCGCAGTTGAATAAATTATCTTACACGAGATTGTATTTTTTCATGATATTGCCGTTTGTTTTGGGGTAAGTACATTTTTTCGTAATATATTTTTTTTTGGTAAAAAGATTGTTGATTTGCATAAGCTTTTCTTCTTTTATATATGACTATTTCTTTAAAATGGGAACGCTCAAAAGTCCCTTATTTTTGGCCTCTCCCTTATTTACCGATTAACTTTACTGAACGAGATGTGTGAACATCCAGAATGTTTTCAGATTCTCAGCTTTCTATATACTTGAAGCCAAAAAAAATCGTGAAACTTTAGAATACATAGCAAGGGTCAATTACATTTCTTAAAGATTTACGAACTGTCCCTTTTACCCTGATCACCAAGGTCTGCACAACTTTCACCGTTTGATCACATATGTCACATTATCGACAGGGGACTTCTGACTTACACAACCCCCGTCTAAACACTAAAAGACATTATACATGAAGTACAATTAGACCGAAAAAAAACCAGAAGATTCATCTTGATAACTTGCGGCTAAATTAATATGATAAAGAACTAACCCACGAAGCAGTGGCGGCTCGTGATGAAGGGGGTTGGGGCGCCGCCCCTCTCAATAGCACAAACAGTGAAAAGGAGAAAGGGGAAAGCAAAAAATCATCAAAAGCACTATTTTCTTCTACACGCTCCCACTTTAAAAACCCACGAGCCGCCACTGCCACGAAGAGAGCAGTACTAAATAATCGATGATGATACCATTGAAATTAGAAAGGAATTTGCCCAATGGTAACGAAGGGTTAAATGTGGCCCATTTACACCATTCTGCCAGTCTCAAAACATATGAGGCTGCACTAAAACACATCAACTAATTTGAGACGATATCTATCAAAACTTGTATTACAACAAACTACAACACTCCCATTCTAGTTAAACTTAGTCTCATCGTCTTTTTTGGTATACAGAACGCTCTCAGCTCTGTTAATTAAGGATTGATTTCTAAGAAGAAAATTCTTTTAACAATTTACTCTGAATTATTCTTAAGACGATTAAGTATACATTCTTAAAACATTTATGCTAAGTTTCCATTTAAAAAAAAATAAATAAAAATCTTTATCATTACTAACACAAGTGATTTTCAGTGATCATCCAGTTCATCAGTTAATATGAAGAGACACGCCCCCGCATATATACTCCGCCTTCTCAACGCTCCTGCCCCTCTGCGCAATGTCCCAACCGCCATAGCCCGATCATATTCAACCTCTGTCGACAACCAGTCTACCCCCACCATCAGACCCTTTTCCACAGCCCTCGAATTTCTGCCAGATATCCAATACGAACCAGTGGTCGAGACCGAAGATGTTATACGCCCTTACAGCGCCATTCCCGGACCCAGAGAGCTGCCCCTTGTGGGAAATGCCTGGAGATTTGCTCCCATTATCGGTAAGGATCGATCAAATCATTGTTAAAAGTCGTCCAAGAACTACAGATTACGTTTTGTAGGTCAATATAAGATTCGAGACTTGGATAAAGTCATGTGGTCCTTGTACAAGGAGTATGGACGTATCGTCAAAGTTGGGGGACTAATAGGTGAGGTTATGAAACGATTCTTGTTGAAGTTTTACAGAGAAAACTTTTTTGTTTAAGGTCATCCTGATCTATTATTCGTGTTTAATGGAGAAGACATCAGAAAGGTGTTTCGTAGAGAGGAGACGATGCCATATCGCCCTTCTATGCCTTCGTTGCACTACTACAAGCAAAAACTGCACAAAGACTTTTTTCAAGGCAACGAAGGTGTTATAGGAGTGTAAGCAGGACATTATAAACAAGTTGCGTTGAGAATTGTCGTTAATCTCGGTATTTTAGGCATGGTCCCAAGTGGGAGGCGTTCAGGAAACAAGTACAGCAGGTTCTTTTACAACCAACAACCGCAAAAAAATACGTGGAACCTTTGGATGTAATTGCAGGAGATTTTCTTACTCTGTAAGTCATTATTGTCCCAGCTAAACAGCAGGATTTTTTTTTATATTTCGTAAATTAAAATTTTTCGAGAATAGACAGGAGATTTTTTGGTCCTGCTTTGAGACTTTCATTGGAAGCATTCGCTTTAAGTTTTCTGAGCACATTTTAAATTGTTTTCAGTATTTTACATATATTTTTGGATTTTTACGTCTGTCATTTTCTATCTTGAGAGGTTCCAGAATTATGTTGAAGGTTCATAATATATATATATATATATATATATATATATATATATATATATATATATATATATATATATATATATATATATATAGACCTTTCACAAATCCACAAAAAAACAATATAAAATAATCAAAAATATCGTGTTGCTTCTGTGTCCACCGTATTAGCTCGATTTAGCTCACTAGATTTCTATTACACAACCAAAAACATTTTCCTCATTGAAATCATCTAGGTCAAATGACAGGAAGAACAAGAAAGAGAGAAATGTCGACACAAATGTTATTGTAGTCACTGACACAGACTGTCATAATCATAATCATAATCTAGTAGTGATAGTGATAGTCATAATCTAGTAGTGATCTGTCACTGATACAGCGTGTCTTAATGCAAATGAAAGATATAACAAAAAAGACAGAAAGGTTGAGACAAATGAACATCTGTCAACTCACACAGACTCTCTGACGAGGACAAGAAAACGACGAAGTTCTCGTCGCAGGTTTCGGTAGAAAAGGTCATGCTATCGGTAATATTCCTGGAGTAAGATTTAAGACTGACACAGACTGTCTTAATTGACATCTGTCATCTACAGTGAAATAGATCTCGTTCAAGTGAAAGATATATCAAAGAGTACAGAAAGATTCAAACAAACGTGACTGTCGTAACTGACATATGTCAATGATCTGACATTGACACAGACTCTCTAACAACAGAACAAACGGAACAAAATAACAACGAAGGCATAAAATGTGTCCTAACTGACATCTGTCATCTACATTAAAATAGACCTCGATCAAAGGAAAGAAATAACAAAGATGACTGAAACAAGACAAAAATGATCTGTCATTGATACAGACTGTCTTAACTGACATCTTGCAAAAAAAAAACAAAAAACATCAGTCCACAGCCTACTAGATAATTTTTCGATTAGATTTCCACCTGAGATACTTTTGATTCAACGATGGCATTAGATTTAAGCACGTAAAACGAAGGAATGTTTTTTAACATTATTTAATATTTCTTAATTAACTTAAGACCTACTTTCGACGTAACAGATTGTGCCTTCAAGTTGAGATATTTCGGCAAGTTTATTATTACCAGTTGGTTTATGTAACAATTTACTAACGATGTTTTTTTGGCAATTACAAAGGAAAGTATAAAAAATTCACACCAATTTAGGTCAAGATTAAAAATAGTTGTAAAGTGGCCATAGGAGCAATATCTCAAAAAAAAGTTATATAATTGTTTATATATGTATTCTGGGTTGTTTATATAAGAGAGAAGTTCTGTGCGAAATCACAATATAATATGTTGAACGAATAAAGATATGTTGAAAAAATCTCATATAGTCCTACTAATGGTCTAATCAAGTAAAGTCACTTTAATTTGGGTCTTAGGGAAGTATTTCCCCTCAGGCTGCTTGTAGTTCATGTCTTAGGGTTTTGATTCAATGTATGAAGGGGATTTGCAAACCTCGGCTCTCCTGTGGATAATGTGCAATTCGTAATCAACTGGTGAAAAATCTGGAGATTTTGATGGGTAAGGACCCAAGACCTTTAAATAACTTTTACTGAAATTTTGAAGCATTTTGAAGCATTTTACTGAAAACTACACCTGACTCAAACACGAATATGATCCTTAGACAGATTTCTTTGCAACAAATTCAAGACAAAGACCTTTACACATTTCCCGCCACTACAAATCGTACCGGGTTTTACCCCATCCATCACATTCTCCAAATATAACCCCATCCGAGTTTTTACTAAGCTGTGTCAATGGCCAAAATGTTAGACGCGTATACATTCCCATTCCACAGTTTGTTATCAAAATGAAAGCGAAACCCGCAACAGTATGCAATATCGCCTTTATTTACATACCTCTCGATAATTAATAAACTCGAAAAGGCCGGTGTCACAAGAATTGTGAAAATCGCCGTCAGTCGGTTGGAAAAACAAGGCAAATATCGCACGACCCCAAATCTGGAACGTACGGTCGGCCCGGCCCACTGCACCACTTGTGTTACGTCACGCGAACGCTCGAGACTCGGCCTACTTCGCGGACCGCCAAGAGCGAGACGGAGAGAGAGACTTACGAACGGCCTTGAAAGTTCCGTTCACTCCAAGAGGTTGACGAACCACAGTGTTGTCTTGATTTTGAATTTTATACTAAATAAATTGGTTTGAATCGATTGATTCAATGTTGGTCGTGAGGAACCATGTCTGGATTGTACGGAGGGTATTTAACAACAATCTGACCGAAACCGTGACTATGGGTCCCGAAGATTTCTCTCTGCCTTTAAAATATCCTTCCGTTTCGGCAATTATCTCTTGGATGGAGCGAAATTTCTTTCCAGCGAGCGTTTTTTTTTTTTGAGGTCTGAGAACAGGAAATAGTCTCTGGGGGCTAGATCTGGGAATACGGCGAATAAGAAAGCAATTCGAAGTACAATTCATGCAATTTAGCCTTCGCTGCCTATGATTTGTGACTGTTTTCTGCTCATTTAGAGCTTTTTTGCGATCTCGTCCTTTAAAAGCACCAATAACGCTATGTAATATTCCCTATTGATGGTTTTACCTTTCTCGAGATAATCCATGAACAACATCTCATAATACAAAAACCATAACCTTGCCTGTTAAAAGAAGAACCCTAACCCTAACCCTTAAAAGAAGAAGAGATTGGTTATGTCATTATAAAGTTAGATTAAAATTTTTTAAAAATGGGTCTGTATTTATGACCACACGATAGAAGTGAAAACTTCTAAGTTTTCAATTTTAAAATACGGTGTTAAACTCTTTATAACGAAACTCAAGGGGCCGAGCATTTTTTTTCGTTATAGAGAGTTATCGTTATATGGAGCGACGAAAGAAAACCACCCAAATTCACAAAAAAAATATTATTTATGTATTTGATAAAATAGGTAATTAAATTATTCTTAATACATATAGTCTGTTAACTTTGCCTGGCATTTTTTGCTATGCCAGTATTCGTTTTGTATTAACGTATGTATTTTTTTTGGGTTTTTCGCGATCTAAAACTCAAAAAAAAAATTAAAAATATCTGTTCTTATGTAAATAAAGAATCACTAGGTAAAACACAAAAAAACCAAACGGAGACAAATTTCTTTGAAAAATACAAAAATTTTCTAAAATAACTACAAACTTTTGAACGTTAACGTTTCGAGAGGTCTTCTCCTCCCGTTTTCAAAACGAATCTAAAAATATATACACTGAAAAGATAGGAAGTAAATATATTTTGTGAATATGTCAATAATACTTACATTGACAATAAGTTTTTAATGACAGTGACATACTACCATAAAATATATAGGTGAGGTTTACTGTTATTATTTATTTAAATTAATTATAACGGACGGTTTCTTTTAATCTTCTATATTTTGTTACCGATTCTTTTAATACCGTTTTGGAATTATTCCAACTGATTTTGTCTCGATTCCCATGTGTGTTGACAAATTCTAGATTTATTAAAATCGCCCTTTCTAAGAAGGTTTTTATGTTCTTTTATTCTAACATCTAACGGTCTAGATGTCTCACCTATATAAAATTTTCCACATTCGCAGGAAATTTTATAAACCACATTTTTGGTATTCTAATAATATATAATTAATTTAAATAAAAATAACTGTATTGCTATGCCTTCAATAGATTTAAATTCAGTATGGTTCCCGATTCTAAAGAGTACAATTAAAAACGTTTAAGTATTTCAATACACAATAAACACACTGTAAGCCTATATTCTAACTTATATAATAAATATTATTGTCAATGATTGACATATATACAAAATATATTTAATTCCTATCTTTTCAGTATATATAGAAATTAATATAATTTATTTTTTAGATTCGTTTTAAAAACGGGAGGAGAAGACCTCCCGAAACATTAACGTTCAAAAATTTGTATTTATTTTCGAAATTTGTTGTACTTATTAAAGTTTTGTTCGTTAGGCAAATTTATTACAGAAAAATAATCACTGAGAAATTTGTCTCCGTTTGGTTTTTTGTTTTTTACCCAGTGATTCTTTATTTATATAAGAACAGATATTTTTGATATTTTTTTGAGTTTTAAATCGTGGCAAAAAACCAAAAAAAAAAAGAAAAAATATACGAACACGCCACAATCATTCAGACAATATTTATTATCTTATGTATTCTATCCACATCTTGAAGATGTGGTGGAATCGTCTTGATTAAACAATAAAAATGTTTCGATTAACTTAGTGGAGTCAAGTGCTTGTTGAATAGTTGGTGGTTCAGAATCGTCCACTTGATCATATTCTTCATCTTCATTAAGTTTTTCCTTACTTTTCGAAACTAAATCAAGAATTTGTTCATCTGTAGGTGGCCAGATCCTCGTCTATATTTTCGTATGTTTGTAGATCTTCGTTAAAATTTTCTAGTATGTTGAACTGTTTTATCCATTCACTCTGTGGTAGATTTCTTCATTATCAAACTGATCCGTTTCTACTTCCTAACTATTACATAGTCCCGCGTGACAAAAGAATGCTGTATAGTTGCCGCTGTTACTTCGTTCCAGGTTTTTGATATAAAGTTCACTGCTTGTAGCATGTTTATCGAGGTTTTGCCGTCAGTTTCGATCAGATCCATCAACATGTTCCTTCTACAGTGACACGTTAGGCTTTTAATCACACTCTGGTCCAAGATACTGATTGTATTAGCTGAGAAAAATGCTAACTCTATGTTTCGAAGACTGGATATAAGAGGGTGAGCAGGGCAATTGTCTACTAGAAGCAAGATTTTCCGTGTCCCAGTCCTCCAATTCAGCACCCCAGTTTCTCACTTCCTCTTCAAAGGACTGTGATGTCATCTGAGCTAACTTGTTTGCTTTATACGTGACTGGCAATTGTTTTATGTCCTTGAAACACAGAGGGTTTTTGGATGTACTAGAAAAGTTTTCCCTTCAAAAAACGACATTGCTTATGAGCTTATTTAATATATGATGAAGTTGCACGGAGCTAAATATTACGCAAAATCCATTGAGATTAAACGTTATCTGACACACTGATGAATTTGAACGTGGATGCTCTCCCTTATGACAAACTCTTGCACACCACTTACAAGCCATAAAGGTTTCTGAGATGTTTTAACTCATAAGCATTTTTTCTACTACTATTTCAGCATGGAACATTCCCTGGACCACAACAACGAGCTCCCCGACAATTTCCTATACGACATTTACAAATGGGCATTAGAATGTGAGTGTTTCAACTTGTTCACCTCTTTAAACCGTCTAATTATCTCAAACTACAGCTGTGGTCAAAGTTTCCCTCAACACCCGCCTGGGATGTCTCGATCCCCATCTAACACACACATCAGAATCTCGCAGGATCATCGACTCCATCAACGTATTTTTCTGGAACGTCGCCGAGGTCGAACTGAAGATGCCAGTTTGGAGAATATACAAGAACAAAGCCTTTAGGAAATATGTCGGAGCCTTAGATGACTTTAGAACGTAAGATTCTGTATATATTAGATCCTAAAATTTATCGGCCCCTACGTGTCATCATCTGTTATCGGTGTCAAGTTATTTTAAAGCGTCATCTGTTTAAGCTTTAATGTTAAGTATACCATTCGATCCTACTGTGAATATCAGAAAAGCAGGCCTGTTTTTAGTCGTCATATATCTGGTCCATGCTCCTAAGCCTTTCTTCCGAATGTAAAATTCTGAGATCAGTTTTAACTTAATTACATTTATATTTATTACATACATTTACCCCTATCCTACATTTCTTGTGACGATAATTCTCACTACAAAGATACTTTATGTTAAATAATGTTAGTTTTGACTTAGTATCGAGAACTTTCAGTTTGATCTTCATATATTTAATGTTACCGTGTCAGAACTAACGTTACATAAGTTAAAGAAGATCGTGGTGTTGTAGAATCGAACCGACAGATGAGCAATGAGTCAAGTTCAAGGTTCACTTTCACTTTTGCCAGTTTATAACAAAGAAGTGTGTCGAACGCCGGAGAAATCGATGATAGGGAATGTCTCCGCATTGACGCAACAGTCTTGTAATGATCTTTGAAGTTGTAATAATTCAATAACCGTCAAGGTCATTTTTTGGTTAATTTTTGTTTTTAACTGATACATTCTTGGGAGAACTTTCAGGATTTTTCTTATTTCAATTAAAAAAAAAACAATATACAATATCAAAAAAATATACAACAAGGCATATATAAATTAACTATTACTAATATGAAAATAATATTAAAAAACATTAACTATAACATAGGTTATGTTTGAAGTATATCATGCAAACTGTTGATAACATGCAAGGCAAAAGCTATGATAACATAAAGGAAGAAGACATCTCCATTGTCGAAAGAATACTGATGAAAACTGGTAATCCCAAGCTAGCAGCAGTTCTGGCCTTAGATCTACTTCTAGTTGGTGTAGATACAGTAAGAACATTAACACCCCAAACGACGTAACACTAAAACTGTTTTATTTTTACCAGACCTCAATTGCTTTAGCTTCAACTGTTTACCAACTAAGTCAAAATCAAACCAAACAAGATAAACTCTTTGATGAACTGAAAAAAGCTTTACCCAAACCTGATTCTAAAGTTAATGTAAAAACCTTGGAGCAAATACCATATCTGAAGGCTTGTATCAAAGAAACCTTAAGGTTTGACCCCTCAGTATAGTTTATAACACAGTTTTTTTTTATTATTACTATTTCGTCAGGATGTATCCAGTTATTATAGGCAATGGAAGAAGTCTGCAATCTGACACAGTTCTGGCAGGCTACCATATACCAAAAGGGGTAAAACAATCTAACCTACTTGTTTAAAATTTGTCTGACAAAGGTTTTTCATTCAGACCCATGTTATTTTCCCTCATTTGGTTGTAAGTAACACAGAAGAGTACTTCAACGAACCAGAAAAATTCGTGCCGGAAAGATGGTTGAAAAATGGCTTAAAATCGAACTGTCCGGCCCACAAACAAGAGAAAATCCATCCTTTCGTTTCCTTACCTTTCGGGTATGGGCGTCGTTCCTGTTTGGGGCGTAGATTTGCAGAAACAGAACTGTACATTATGTTAGCAAAGGTAAATATTAGGTTATGTTGTCTTAATGGTTAATACAACTTTTTCTCGCAGGTTTTCCGGAAATACCAAGTCGAATTCAACTATGGACCGTTGTCTTACAAAATTACACCCACTTACGTACCTGAACAGCCTTTAAAGTTCAAACTAATACCAAGATATGATTGATTCAAACATACCCAGATAGATATAAAATTTACTATTATTTAAAATAAGGCTATTGTACAGTATTAGAAATAAATATTAAAAATACTCACCTTCAATTTATATATTATAAAACCACCTCAAACAAATCCAGATATTTTGAAGAGACAGACCAAAACAATGTTGACAGCTACTATTATTGATTATCTAACCTAAAAATTCCTCTGGCTATTAAAGGATGTAAATATAAGATTTTTATTTCCATAAAAATGGAAGAAATAGAGGGTACTCCCGAAAGCGAATTCGGTATCGAGTGTTTTCAAAATTATACAGCCCCGGAAGTGTTTGTTCAAGGCTTGGCAGGCATTGTGGACCAACTGGATGTTGAAACAATGATCATAGCCCAGAAACAAATGTTACATAAATTTCTATTTTGTATAAGTGTTTTTTATAAGTAAATATTTGTTTTCAGGCTTCAGAGATTTGAGAAAACTAACGAAATGTTAACGAATTGTAACGCTCTCAGTGCTTCAAGATTAAAAACAATCGGTCCCGAATTCAAGAAACACATACATTTTTTATTGGAAATGAAAAAAGATCTGGACTATATTTTTAAGAAGATCAGAGCTATAAAAGCGAAATTATCAACCCAGTATCCAGAAGTAATGTTTTTTTTTATACCCTCAGATGTGTTTTAACTAATTTTTTATAGGCCTTCACTGAAGCCATCCGAAGCAGTTTTGCTGAGGAGTGTGATGAAGAGATGAATGAAACTAATACAAAAAACAAAGATAATAGGAGAAGTCTCCATATTAAAAGTGATACTGGTGAGGGTAGTGGAGAACAAACTAGAAGAGCTTCAAAATGAATTTTTATTTTGTTTTGTATACACAAAAAATATCTTACTCTCTACTATGATATATCCTAAATATAGTTTATCAAATAAATAATTAGCACAATTTAATAACTGTATTCTTAGTGGGCGTACCTTTCTGTGTATTGTTTTGCTTTCTTGATAAAGTCATCATTACACCTGTGTGACACATCAAACCTACCGCTTTATATATTGTCTAATTAATTTATTTAGTTACCTTCTATATTCTTCAGCAATATCAACCATTAAAGGGTCATCTGGATTTGGTGTTTCTAATAACATTCTTATAGCTATTAAGAGAGCTTCTATACCTATAGTAGGTTTCCAACTGCCTTTTGGTGGCATTTTTATTAGATCCAAGCAAATTCTTCCATTGTCGTCTATATTAGGATGATAAATCCTTGTTATAAATTTAATAGAAGGTGGTGTAAAGGGATACCGCTCAGGAACAACTATTTCCAGTTTGAAAATCCCACTTTCATAAGGTGTATTTTCGGGCCCTGTGATTTGTGCCTCTAAAACGTTTACACTATCGTTTTTGGGAAAAACACAAATCCCTTTGGTATCTGTACTGGCTAATTTAACCAATTCACGCCCTAAACGCGCCTGCCGTTGCATTATTATTTATTATCAAATTTGTTATTGAGATTAAAAAACCAGATTATCAAACAGTGACAACTTCTTCTTTTTAAGACTATGACCCGAAATCCGAGGAAACAAGAAGACCTGTGATTGGTCAGTTTAAAAATTCATCCCTCGTCTGTCATCCGTGACATTTTTGTAACGTATTTTCGATTTTCAATCAATCGTCTGAGAACAAACTTGAGTAAATTTAAAGAACGAAATGGCACAAAATGTGAATCCTTTTTTAGAACAACAAACAGCCAGTGCCGCGAAGGAAAACGACACATCAAAGAGACCGCAAAGCGACAGTCACGCAGTGACAAAAAGGTAATGTATTTATAACCTAGTTTTTAAAAAAGATATGCAAAAAATGTTGTATTGGCTTTTTTAGACTGCACAAAGAACTGATGACATTGATGATGTCTCCGGATAAAAGCATTTCTGCTTTTCCCGAGGGTGAGAACCTGTTTCGCTGGATAGGAACGATAATGGGGCCTAAAGATTCTGTGTATGAAACTTTAAAATTCAAATTGAGTTTTCAGTTTCCTAATTCTTATCCCTACACTGCACCTTTAGTTAAATTTATTACTCCTTGTTTTCATCCCAACATTGATACAAATGGAAATATATGTCTGGATATATTAAAGGACAAATGGTCTGCACTGTACGACGTTAGGACAATTTTGTTATCTATACAAGCCCTTCTAGGTAGGTATTTTGAGAATAATATCTGGAATTTATATGAGGAACGTACTTTTATGTAGGTGAACCCAACATTGATAGTCCATTAAATGCTTTAGCTGCAGAAACATGGAGCAAAAAAGAAGACTATCAAAAATACGTTTCCGACATGTACAAAGAAGTATAAAAGAAACACTGTTAGTGCTTATATATAATTTTTTTTAGTGAAATTATTAATTTTATGATTGAATTGTGATTTTTTTTATTGTGAAATTGTTAGTCAATTGAGTTATGACTGATATTTTGTAATTATTTTTTTACTTTGTTTATTAATAGTATTTTCTTTAAATTAGCTTTATTTCTTGATTTATTTTTAAAGGATAAATAAAAGGATCTTAAATAAAAGGCTTTTATTTGTTATAATCTTTTATTTCTTATTAAAATTTAATCTGATATAAATTACTGGGCAAGTAAACTATGTTTTTTATATAGTTTTATTTATAATAAATTATTTTGTGATTCTGAATTAGGAGAGTTTATATTTGTACAGGAATGTAACATAAAAACAATAAAATCACAGCAAAAATAAACGTAAACTAAGACTTGACTATGATTAAAAGAAAAAAGAGAAGTATTGTAATGGAAGCCAGCATTACAATGGCACACATTTTCCTATTTTTCCTTTGATAAGCATCGGCTTTTTGTAATTGTTTAAATCCTTCATACACCTGTATTGATGTCTGCTCTATATTATAATCTATTCGATCCAAAACAGTTCCTTGCTCTGCTACCATCTGTGATAAGTCTTTAAAGATATCATTCAGGTCTACTATAGATTTTACAATTGCATTAACTTCTTTTTCTCTTTCTTGAGCAAACCTGGTGTTTTCCTCTTCCAACATTAATAATTGTTGCTGTGACATTCTCTGGGAATTAACAAAATAGTTATCTATTTCCTCAGATTCGTTATTTAACAAGTCAATCTCTACAGTCTGATCAAAGTACAATTTTGACCTGTCCTCTCTGGACTGTATTTGTTTCAAGTAACTATTTTGAGTTGATCTAGGGCCAAAAATTTCACAATGTTGATGTAATCAAAAAATTTGACCTACCTGAAGCTGTGTGACAAATCCTGAAGTGCTGCAGCAAGAGATCTGTAAACATTCACTGTCAGTTTTTGTTCCTTTGGTCCATTTTCAGTTGAATGACTCTTGATTATTTGTAGTAGTCTATGTATTTCATTAAACATTCTTGATATCTCCTGAGTACAGTTCTCAATAGCTATTTCATCTTCAGGTGTGTCATCAAAAGTAGATCGATGTAAATGTCTACAATGTACTTTCTTAATCGTCACTGACCAATTTACACCAAGCATTTTACCTAGAATGAAGTGTTTTTAAATCGCTAATTTTCGCCTTAAGTCTAGGTAAAATCATTTGAGCCTTTTCTAAATAATCAATCCAAGCCGGAGGCATCCTGTTATCATTCCTATCAGCATAACCCTCTTCCATATCATTTAGCGATACCAAATGCATTCTTTCCGATGTGTCCTGATAAAATCACCTTCTTGTATATCAAGTAATAATTAAAATCGTGCAGATTAATCAGTGAAGAGACTTAACCATATTTTAGTTACCTGATCGGGATATATTTGTCTGCTGCGGATGGCATTGTTTCTCATTAAGAGAAACACATCTGTAAGACTTCGCGAAGCCATTATAATGTTTTTCAAGTGCGAATTATGATAAAAAAATCCATTAACATCTACTTCTCGACCGCTTGTATCAGCGTCAGTTTTGACATTGACAGTGTTTACATTGATTTGTCAATGCCATCGGCCCCGGCTTCTTATAATTACTTCAGACCCTATACGATCCAAATATTTGAACGGAAGCAAGAACAAATACAAAAATGTATAGTGCATGTATTTCAGTTTTTTCAGGGATTATATCAAAAATTAAAAGAATTTGTGGGCCGTTTTGATGTTTACTTTTATTTGTCATCGCTTTGGTTTCTTCTACTTTTATTTATTTCAGGCCCTATGCGACCCAAGTATTTAAATGGCAGTAAATATAGTACAAAAACGTTTAGTCATTATTTATGTTTTACTTTCCTTATATGATATCTAATTATGTCAACAATAAAAAAAATTGGTTCTTTAATGCAGTTTTTTTACTTGACGGTCGCTTTATTGCTCAAGCAACTATGGTAATTTGGAAGAAATTTCTTTTCTTCCTTTGATTTTCCAGGCACTATACAACTAATGTATTTAGTTGAAGTACAAAAACTTTAAGGAAAAAATTAATTTTTAAAAAAGTTTTTATTTAATTGTTATCACCATTTTCGAGAGCAACTCTCCAATACGGCTTTTAATGATACGGTGTCCGTGTTTTTACTCTTTTTACCGCCGAAATCAACACAATACACTAAACACAGCTCGGTTAAGAGAAATTCATTGTAAAATTCAGTTAAAGTCTGTTCTGATATCCTTGCACACTCTCGTACTATCGTCCTCAAAGAAGGGGCCATTTTCCCCATTATACTGTTCATTTGTGCCTTGGACAGGTGACTGTTTGTTGGACTACAAGGAACATTGAGCCAGTACCGTTCAAAAGGGTTAAAATGTTGTTTATATTGTATCTGTGAAGCAGTTTTTTTATTTGTAAGTTTTACATGTTCTGACCAGATTTGAAAAGCTGCCCGGTTCAATTGAAATTGTTTCTCGTTGCCTTTTTGCCAGTTGTGTAGAAGAACATCCGAATCTGTTGTTCGCATTGGCGTTTTACGAAATAAATTCAGGTATTCCCCCACGTTTTGGTCGCTGGATGTGTTTTCAGAGATCCTTGCTGTGACAATTTTACTATTTTTACGCCAAGCAAACGCAGTATTCAAGTAATGATGCAAAATCTCCTCGGTAATGATGTCATCATTTGCACCTCCATTTTTCACCAATTTTACGCCGAGTAATGTGAGATATTTATCGGGCTTGAGTAGAAAGTCGAGAGAATCATTTGCAAATTTCCTTTTCAGTAGATTTCCACAAGGCAATTGAAATTTATTCAAAATCACTTCAGTGTAATAATGGAAAGGTATTAAATTTGCCTCAAATCTTACTCCCGACTCACAACCCTTGTTTAAAAGGGATAGGACTCTCCTATAGTCCTCGACCTCCCTCCGTAGTTTCCTCTTGTCTGACTTGAAGGCAATATCTTGATTGAAATAATAATTAATATAATCTACAGCATTGACTTTATCCACTAAACCTGATACTAGATGGTACTTTTGAACTACCACATTCCTGCACCGTATAAACTTCAACCATTCTTTAAAATCAAACATGTTCACGTCTAATTCGGTGGAATTTAACTCGCCGGCGTACAGGGAAAACTGTTTTTCTGTTATTCCGTCCAAGCCAAAAAGAAGTTTTAAGACAACAATAATAAAACTCAACGCCCTACCTTCATAATTAGGAATTTCCCGCTCGGTTTTTAGCAAGGATGCTTTTGGTTTACTTTTAATAATCACCTTGTGAACACAGGCTAGTACCTCATCAGGCAGATTAAGTTCCTCACAATATCTTTCACACAACACCTTCAAGTCTGGAGTTTTTACATATTGAACAATGTCGAGGAATTTTGCTAATTTTCCTGCTTTCTGTCGCAGTGTCTGGTTGGTAAACAGTTTCTGCTGTACTGGGGGCAACGTCAGCATTTCATCCTTAATATTTTCATCAAAGAAGTGTCTGAAATTACCAAAACTCAAATGCCCCTCTCGAATAAACCTAAATATATCACCCAACTGTATGGGATCTTCAATAAGTAACAAACTGAGGTACAGAAGGCCGTATAAGGTAACAATAGTCAGAACTGCAGGGCTAGTTGAAAATTTTGTAGTAAAATCTTTACTACGAAACTTGTGGCAGGCCATAGTACCAGATGTATCTAGGAAATGCTGCTTTTGATGGTTTTTTGACATCAACTTTTCAAGTTCATTTTTACTAAACCTACAACATTTAACTTTAAACCATAACTGTAAACAAAACTGATTTGTTCATTACTTGTTATAATTAATCTGCAATGACTTTGTGTCTGACTGTTCTGAATCACTTTGTACACTGGAGAGAGTTTCTCCAACTAAGGACAAATTCTAAAATCAGTAACAAAAAAATATAAATAATGTGTTAAGCAAAATAAAAATAATTTACCTGAGTTAAGGATTGCGACAGAGAAATATCCTCATAATGACTTTGAACCAGGGCGCTTTTTTTCCTTGATCTTTGTCGCTTTACACTGAGGCTTGTCGATAGAGATGAAACAGAACTAGCACGCTTCTTGCGTTTAACGCGTTTCCTATTGTATAAGATATCAATATCTTTTTTGGAACCTAAACATAAGTTTCATGAAAAAAATATAATAAATAATATTTCTAATTACCTAAGACCGATACTTTGGGCGGTTTATCACTTTTAATATCAAACACTTCACACTTATGTAAATATTTCATCCACAAACATTTTACTACATTTTTCAATTGTGATTTGGCACCCAACTCGATTAACTCGTTCGTTAGACCTTTCAATATCACATTGTAACACTCCCAACTAGTTAATCTTTCTGTGGTTTTGTCACTTTTCTGTTGACGAATTTTCCTGGTCGCTTTTTTATTAATGGTGTGCTCCTCTCGTTCAAAAACTTGTTCTTGGATTTCTTGCGTTTGAGTTTGACACTCGTTACAATAGAAATGGCCGGATTCCTTGTAAAAATCTGTTCCTCCGCACACGTCGCATTCTACGGATGGTTTTCCGTCATCCATTTCAAAAACTTTTTAAATAACCTAACGGAATTAAAGCCATGTCAACCTCGTTTAACAGACACAAACAATTTCTTCTTTTGGTTTTGAAGGTATTATAACATCAAAATTATTTCTTCTGCTTTGACATATATTTATAAATAGATAACCAGAAATACAAGATATTGGTAATTAAAAATTGAAATACTATTTTATTGGTTTATTAATCTTTGAGTTTTTATTTAATACGTATAAGATAAACTTATATAAATACAAATACAAAAATTTTAAAAAAGCTGAATTTTTTTATTTGTATTGCCCTACATACTATTAATTCAGTTGTTGATATTTGTTCCATTTACCAGAAAGGTATTCGGTAATTGCAAAAAAATATTACAAAAAAATAATAGGAGAAAATACATATTATACAAATCGGGACTGATACTATCTTGGTGGGACTGGAGATGCTCCACAACACCTACTTCAAATAATTATCCATAAAATTCAAAATTTAATTAAGTTGAATTAAGCAGTTCTGAAGTTGAGAGACGTGTTCAAAATTAAATATATTAAATTTTGAGTACTAAAGTGATACGTCAAATCCACTTGAGTATGTCTGGAGATACTACAAGATGACTACTAACATCTGCCTTAAACAAAATGTACAAAATGTACAAAAAAATGTACATGTACAAAATTCAGATTTAAAAAATCAAAAACACAAAATAAACAGCTTTCAAGCTAAGATAGCATAGATTTCAAGCAAATAAGAACTAACATCTAAACAAATTCTAGGAAATTCTAGAACTCTCTCTCTATCTAAGGAAATTCTCGAACTTCACTTATTAGTTCGTGTGATAATGGTAAACTTAGATAAATTAGAGATCTTCAGAATCTACTTTTAACCATGGCCACCTAAATCTCCTGATCTTTCACACCTGGAGCATATTTACAACCTCAGAATTCCAATTCCCAATACCCCTCAGATATGAAGAGCTCTAGGGCTTGAGAGAAATTACCATCCCTAGAAAGTGACGTATTATTCAAAACAGTCTCTAATTTACCGAAACAGGTAAAATTCCAATAAGATAAATATCTCACCTATTGTTACTAGCGAACCGACTTATGAGCGACGTGTAAACGTATATTTGACCACTTTAAAAAGCTTAAAACTTAAAGCTAGCTGGAAATTTTTTGGATTAAATATAAAAAAGCAAATTAAGAGAAATCACGTTTGAAATAAATTGAAGATGTAACTTCCTAATATTTATTAAGTGATAAAGGCGACATTATGCAAATAGAAACAAAGGAAGTTCAAATTAATCACTTGAAACGGTATTATAAGTAAATTAGGATTTACCGTAATTTTGGTTGTCAAGCGTAATCAAAACGATTAAAAGTTATATATCGGTACAATATTGCCTTGTCAACAAAAACAAGAAGCAACGCATTAGGGATGTGTAATCTGGGAATTATATGATTGAACGAAAGTCCGATTGATTTAATTTAACTGGTATTTAAACAATAAACGGGGTCTGTTCCAAAAGTTACAATATTTGAATGCCCGAAACGAATGGTTGCATATTCGACGAACCAGTGACGCCGTCTCCGGACGAAGTGTCAAGGCGTTGGTGTCTCGTTTCTTGGTAATGACATAAAATCTGACACTTTTGAATATTTTATTTAAATATTAAGTGCCACTGTTTTAATTACATAATAGGGTGCAGTGTATCTGATAGATCTGACGTTCAAAGACTTGTGTTAATACGAAATATTTTTCCTAAACTGTAAAACATTGTAGGCACGTTTGTAAATACATGTTTAATACACAAAAAAAAAACAGTATTCTTTACTGGATTTTATTACTTAAAGCGATACAACCACAAACGAGCTTTATACAGAGCTTTTTTTATTCCCGAAACTCATGTGATTTGTAAGTGTAGACAACCAACACGACAAGTTTGTAATGATTAACACGAAATCAGTAATTTTCTTAAACATACGTTTATTGTTTTTTTTGTTTTATAAATAATCATTTTTTTAACTATATACTTCATTCATAGTGTTCATTTATCTCGTTATCTCTCATTTACTTAAAAAGAAAATATGTAAGAGACTTTGGTGGGTGATGAATTTAATACAAAGAAAAAGACTAGATAATGTGGAGATAATGAACTATGATAGATATGTAACAACAAGAACAAAGATATGCAACACAAAATATTTTTAGAATGTGTAAAAGTAACACAAACTATAAAGATTCAATTCCTTCATATGACATTTTTTGGTAAGTAGAGATTCTTACGCAAGCCTTATATTTTTTATTAACATATCTAAAGCCACAATATGTAATAATATGTAATAATGCTGCCTCTGAAGTTTGTGCTGCGATAATAGAAGCGTTGCGTGATAATGCTGAGGCAAGTAATAACTAGATAATAAATAACATATATTATTTTAAAGAAATGCAAACGAATTACAATTACAATTAAAGAAAAATAAGTCTTTATAATAATCTTAATGAAAAGTTTTAACAAAGTATATTAAACTTTTTTAAGTTTGATGCTGAGCGTGATGGTTTATGTTTAAACCAGATACAGGCTTGTCATGACCTGCGTATATACATAATTATTTGATGAAAAGAAATTCTTCGTTATTCTTACTTATAGTGTCGTTATTCCAAAGCAATGAAGAAATTCAGAATCTTTAACATCATGTTTCCCACAACCGAACGTTTGTCGAAGACATGCAATAGCAAGTGAAAAATATACGTCAAGAATTTTCAAACTATTTTAATTACAACAATTGTTTGCCACGGAAAAATAATGTTACATAATTTAAATACAAATGGAGTATAATACAAAAAATACTCATCAGTGGCGGCTCGTGAGGAGGGGCGTTGCGTAAGGCAAAACACCTTATTTTATTTCCGTTCAGTTTCTTTCCTTTAACTCATTTTAAGATATCATTAAAAATTAAAATCTCCAAATGTAGAAGAACGTCTGTCGACCTATCACACCAAATAATGCGAATTAACATTCCATTCTCGTGCCACAATTTTTACATCGTTGGTCGGACGTTTACCTGCAGCGACCGTACCCTAGTCATCTTATCTCGTCGTTGGCGTTACATGTTTTGTTGTTTGCCAGAATTCGGGGGTTTAATTACTTTCTAAAACATACGATTTGGACGCAGATTCCTTGCGACCGAGCGTATCGGTAATTAGTTTTAAACGCTGATTTGACGGGTACGGAGCATTTGATATGTCTCGCGTCGCGTATTTCGTTCGGCTTGCGAATACTTGTTTTGATTTGGGATTTGCTACGTGTGTACACACTGAGTAATACTTTTTAAATAAAAACATCAACTTTTAATTGCAAACATGAAGGTGTCTGACTTAAAACAGTTAATAAGGATTAATTTAAGTTTGGATGAGAAAGTTGAATTAAAAACGAACAGTCGTCCCACATCCGTGTTGAATTTGAGTCAAGTTTAAAAATATTTTAAAAAGGGGAAGTTTTACGCGAAAGTTTGTAAAAGTTTTCCGACGATAGAAAAAGAGGATTTGAAGACCGAATTGTAAAATGTTTATTCAAGGCCTGAGATTTGTCAAAATGAAGACATTAAAGGCTGTTTAAAGACATCAAATTTTGTTTTGAATATGGAATTGGATACCGATGAACACAGTTGAAGCCGAAAGGCGCCTTTAGACTTTGAACTTAATTAGAACATATTTAAGAAACTCAATACTTTAGGTATGTTAAGGGAAAAGGGAAAAGGAAAGAAACATCTTCCGCAGCACTGTTTTCTTATACGCCCTCCCACTTTAAAAACCCACGAGCCGCCCCTGGTCTGTGGAGTTGCAAGAGCTGGCCATTTAGTAGATATTGTCCTTCGTGTTTAGATGTCATACACAATGCTCCAATTATCAATAAAAAGTTTACTGAAATCAACGCAAATTCTGTGTTTTAATCAAGAATTAAAAAAAACCGCTCAATTTAGACTCTATTATCGGGGTATCGAAAATTGATAGTCGTCCGGGCTATTGATAGTCGTCCGGGGTGTCAGTCCGTGTGGACGTGTTTAATAAGCTCTCTTAAAATTATTATAAAACAAGGCGAAATAAGTGAGTGACCAAGAAATAAATTTCTCCTCCTCCATATACTGAGTGCATCGATAACAAGTAATAACACAACAAAATAAGGTAAATAATTGCATTTCGTTATTAAAATATCAACCGAAATTTAACACGTATCCCATTTAAACCAAGATTGCTACATTCCGCATTTTTTGCGTGTTTGCCGCGTCGCCGATCTCCTATCTCTATATACTGCCCAACACAAAAGACCTTGTCCGTTGCCTACTGTTTCCTTTTGTATGTAATAATTGAAAATCCCTGCAACAGGCACTGCTAAGGTGAAGTGAGTGTCCCTGTCTTTTTTCCTATATACCTGCGTGTTTACATACGACAAAAACAAATAACAACACAAAACAATAACTAAATGAAAAACAAACGCACAAAGCAAGACAAACAGGATACAATAGCAGACGTAGATAAAATGGAAATCGACAAGACTGTTTCAAATGCAGAAATTTACAAAAAACTAGATGAAATGCAAAAAAGTTTAGAATTCATTTCAGCAAAATTTGTAATGCAAGACGAAAATAAAAAATTGAAAAAGATCCTAAAAAATCAAGAAAAAGACAACAAATTACTGAACGACAGAATGGCAAAGCTAGAAAGAATTATAGAAAAAAGCGAAAGAGAAAAAATAAAAAATGATATTATTATAAGCGGAGTGGACAAAACCGAGCAAAATGAGAACACAAAGGAGATCGTAATAAAAATACTTAAACAAATATGTTGTGATACAAACACCATTGAAAATATACAAAACTGTTGTAGAAAAAATATCAATAACGAAAATAACCCAATCATCGTTACACTAAACAACAAACAAACAAAAATTGACATAATAAAAGCACGTAAGGAAGTTGGAACATTACAAACCTGAGAATGTCACATCAAAGGGCGAAATAAAGACATTTATGTAAACGAACATATAACAAACTTAACCGGGGAAATTTTTTATGCTACTAGACAACTAAAAAAGGAAAGAAAAATTAAATATACATGGATTCGAGATGGTGATGTGTAACTAGCAAAACAATAATAATTACATGCAACTACATAATAACGAATATCAAGATGATTAACATAATAATGCAAAATACAAGAAGCATCAGAAACAAATTTGAAGAAATTGAGATCATCCCAAAAACACAAAACCATCCAGACCTAATTGCCCTTATAGAAACATGGTTATCACCAGATGAGGAAGATTTATATAATATTAACGGCTACTGCGTACGGCTTGCCGCAAGGAGGTAACCTGCCACCATTGCTATATATACTCTATACAAACGATTTATTCGAAGAAAACTTCACTGGAAAAATGTATGCTTATGCTGATGACGTGTGCATGTTGTATTCTGACAATGATTACAACAGATTACAACATAATATATATAACGATATGAAAAAGTACGAACTATGCTGTTTTAACAACTCACTCACGATAAACGAAACAAAAACAGAATACAAAATATTTAACAAGAAGAAACAAGCAAGAGACCTAAACATAACGATAAGAAACCAAAAATTAAAGGAAATTTATGAAATTAAGTACCTAGGAATTAAAATATACACTACCTTAAAATGGGATAAGCATATAAATAAAATAAAAAAAGAAAATGCCAAAACAACTACTTTGCTCTTAAAAATGAAGCACATCATACTAACAAAAATGAAGAAACCACTGTACCATGCACTATTCTCATCTAAAAATGCTTATATGATTAATACATGGAGCAATACTACAGAAAAAAACTTAAACATACTACAAAGACAACAATAAGACAATGAAAATATTACATAATCTCAACAGACTAACGCCAACCGAAGAACTATACAAAAAAACAAAAGAACTAAACATCAGACAACTAATACAATATCACAATATACTGCTGCTATACAAAATTCAAAATAAATTAATAAAGGCAACTATCACATTCACGACAAACAAACAAATACATACATACGAAACCAGAAGAAAATCAGACATTAGAGTTCATAAAAATACACAAGTAAGACACACAAAAACTCACAACTGAAACCGTAGCAAAATTCAACAAGATACCGAAAGACATAATAAAATAAAACCTAAAAAATTTTAAAAAGAAACTTAAATATTTACTACTAGAACACAAGATCTGAGCGACATCGACTAACAGTTGAAAAAAAAAACCATGACGCCTTGGATACCATCTGCCCAGAGAGAGACCTAGAAGACTTCAAACTGTTGCAGATGAAGAAGGATACAACCCACAACTGCATGAATCCACCAACAATAACAAATAGATTTATGTTGTAATATAATATACAGTTGTATATGTTAATATTTTTAATATATAATATATACATTAAAAAAAAAACAAGTTTTCCCTCGTACCATATCCGAGCGCAGTAAAAAAACCAATTTTTTTTGTGATTTTTAAAGGATATTTTGAGGTACTGTACATATATCGTCTTAATTCCACTGGATTAACTTTAAGTCTAATCGAAGATTAGCTTGGCAAATAGGAAAACATGGATTACTATGATGTTTTTGACATGTATATATATATAGCCTTATTTTACTATCACCAAGAAGTGTTTGCTGTAGTTGTCGATTCCTCGATAACCCACCTAAACACTGATAGTCGAAAATGGGCTTTCTACTTCTATGGATAACGATTCTGGCTGGAGTTGCTCTTTCAGAAAATGCAGGTGAGTGTTTCAAAAATACATTCAGTTTTCAAGTCAACTTATTTTTTTTTAATCAAATTCAAACTTTCTTTGCATTCATTTTAAGTTGAAAGTAGAAACGACATAGTGGACTGTTTGAAATGATATTAACCAGGTGATCCAATCTGATCCTTTCGCCTTTCGTTCTCTATAATTTTTAATGCGTAAAAGAAACTATAACGCTTCCAGGAATCGCTTGAATAATATTTGAAAACAAATTCACGGTTTATTTTACGTTCTGTAAATACAGTTCGATTTTTAAAAATCTTCTTGAAGTAAAATATCGCGAATAATAGAATTAGGAATGAAGAAGAGGGTAAAAGACTTCGATAATTTGCCTGAATAATATTTGAAAAACATACTAACGGTTTCTTTTGCGTTCTGAAAGTATAATTCGTTTTTCAAACATCTTTGCGACAAATTACCACAAATAATTCAATTTGAAACTCAGAGTGATAATCAGAATAAAAAATGCTGCAATTTTCAAGTGCAGGGGTTGTTAAAAATCTTTCCAGAGGGGCTTGAATAATATTTGAACGACAAACCCTCAGTTTCTTTCACGTTCCACAAACATAGTTTAATTTTCAAAATTACTTTTGGGTAAAAATATCACAAAAAATGAAATCTGGAGTGCGGGAAAGGCTAGAAAGTCTCTATGATTGACCAGAATATTATTTGAAAAACATACCAAGCGTTTATTTTACGTTTCCAAATACAGTTTGTTTTTCAAACATCTCTGCGACAAATTACCACAAATAATTCAATTTGAAACTCAGAGTGATAATCAGAATTAAAAATGCTGCAATTTTAAAGTGCAGGGTTCGCTAAAAATCTTTCAGGAGGGGCTTGAATAATATTTGCAAAAAAAAAAAATCACAATTTCTTCCATGTTCCACAAATATAGTTCGTTTTTTCAAAAATTTTTTTGGA
Organism: Cosmopolites sordidus; assembly: GCA_031761425.1. Taxonomy (NCBI): domain Eukaryota; kingdom Metazoa; phylum Arthropoda; class Insecta; order Coleoptera; family Curculionidae; genus Cosmopolites; species Cosmopolites sordidus. The sequence continues at coordinate 100,531 of JARFXV010000048.1, read as the reverse complement.
GCAGCAGAGGCTAAAAAGCTTCCCTGATTAATCTGAATAACATTTGAAAAACATAATCGCGGTTTATTTTACGTTCCGTAAGTATAGTTGGGTTTTCAAAAATCTCAGCTAAAAATTACTACAAATAATTGAATTTGAAGCTCAGAGTGGCATTCAGAATTAAAAATGCTGCAATTATAATGTGCAGGAGAGGCTAAAAATCTTTCAGGAGGGGCTTGGATAATATTTGAATCACAAACTCTCAATTTCTTTCACGTTCCACAAATATAGTTCATTTTTCAAAAATACTTTGGAGCAAAAATATCACAAATAATGAAATCCGGAGTGCGGGACAGACTAGAAAGCCTCCATGATTGATCTGAATAATATTTGTTTGTTTTTCAAACATCTCTGCGACAAATTACCGCAAATAATTCAATTTGAAACTCGGAGTGATAATTAGAATTAAAAATGCTGCAATTTTAAGGTGCAGGGTTCGCTAAAAATCTTTCAGGAGGGGCTTGAATAATATTTGAAAAATAAAATCACAATTTCTTCCATGTTCCACAAATATAGTTCGTTTTTTCAAAAATTTTTTTGGAGCAGCAGAAGCTAAAAAGCTTCTCTGATTAATCTGAATAACATTTGAAAAACATAATCGCGGTTTATTTTACGTTCCGTAAGTATAGTTGGGTTTTCAAAAATCTCAGCTAAAAATTACTACAAATAATTGAATTTGAAGCTCAGAGTGGCATTCAGAATTAAAAATGCCGCAATTACAATGTGCAGGAGAGGCTAAAAATCTTTCAGGAGGGGCTTGGATAATATTTGAACCACAAACTCTCAGTTTCTTTCACGTTCCACAAATATAGTTCATTTTTCAAAAATACTTTTGAGCAAAAATATCACAAATAATGAAATCCGGAGGGCGGAAGAGACTAGAAAGCCTCCATGATTGACCAGAATATTATTTGAAAAACATACCAAGCGTTTATTTTACGTTTTCAAATACAGTTTGTTTTTCAAACATCTCTGCGACAAATTACCACAAATAATTCAATTTGAAACTCAGAGTGATAATCAGAATTAAAAATGCTGCAATTTTAAAGTGCAGGGTTCGCTAAAAATCTTTCAGGAGGGGCTTGAATAATATTTGAAAAATAAAATCACAATTTCTTCCACGTTCCACAAATATAGTTCGTTTTTTCAAAAATTTCTTTGGAGCAGCAGAGGCTAAAAAGCTTCCCTGATTAATCTGAATAATATTTGAAAAACATAATCGCGGTTTATTTTACGTTCCGTAAGTATAGTTGGGTTTTCAAAAATCTCAGCTAAAAATTACTACAAATAATTGAATCTGAAGCTCAGAGTGGCATTCAGAATTAAAAATGCCGCAATTACAATGTGCAGGAGAGGCTAAAAATCTTTCAGGAGGGGCTTGGATAATATTTGAACCACAAACTTTCAGTTTCTTTCACGTTCCACAAATATAGTTCATTTTTCAAAAATACTTTTGAGCAAAAATATCACAAATAATGAAATCCGGAGGGCGGAAGAGACTAGAAAGCCTCCATGATTGACCAGAATATTATTTGAAAAACATACCAAGCGTCTATTTTACGTTTCCAAATACAGTTTGTTTTTCAAACATCTCTGCGACAAATTACCACAAATAATTCAATTTGAAACTCGGAGTGATAATCAGAATTAAAAATGCTGCAATTTTAAAGTGCAGGGTTCGCTAAAAATCTTTCAGGAGGGGCTTGAATAATATTTGAAAAATAAAATCACAATTTCTTCCATGTTCCACAAATATAGTTCGTTTTTTCAAAAATTTTTTTGGAGCAACAGAGGCTAAAAAGCTTCCCTGATTAATCTGAATAACATTTGAAAAACATAATCGCGGTTTATTTTACGTTCCGTAAGTATAGTTGGGTTTTAAAAAATCTCAGCTAAAAATTACTACAAATAATTGAATTTGAAGCAGTTAGAATTAAAAATGCTACAATTACAATGTGCAGGAGAAGTTAAAACGCTTTCAGGAGTGGTTTGAATAATATTTGAACCACAAACTCTCAGTTTCTTTTACGTTCCACAAATATAGTTCATTTTTCAAAAATACTTTTTTTTAAACAATCCCGGTTTATTTTACGTTTCGTAAATATAGTTCGTTTCTCAAAAATCTCAGATAAAAATTACGGCAATTCAGAATTAAAAATGCTGCAATTCTAATTTGGTTCTGGTGCATGAAACGCATCTGAACAAAAAACGAACGATCGATAAGACGACAAATAAACAACATTTCTAAGAAAACAGCGCAGTTATGTACCACGAATAAATAAATTCAGATTCCTTTTTATCTATTTCCAAAAACTAAGTGTAACGAATAGTCATCGGTAGTGTAATTGTTATTTTAAACCAACGACATCAAAAAACAATGCAAAATAGATTAGGGAGAAATAATTATCGCAAAGTTATAAGATAAAAGATATCTTATTGATAGCTCCATTAAAATAATATCAAAAAATAATTGAATTACTCAAATATTGAGAGGGGAATTAACTTAATTTTATCGATGGACCGTCTTCAGCTATTGTTTCGTTATGTGCGTTGTTAAGAATAATGAGAAAAAGCTAAGGAATCTTCAAAATCCTTTAATCGATTCTTAAGCTGATGGGTTTTCCTATGTGACTATCTACAGAAACAATAATGAAAACAAAAGGAACTATATGATAATCTTAAAAAACTGATAATATAACAATTGACACATCTAGCCAATGGCGGCTCGTGGGTTTTTAAGTTGGAGGGCGTGAAGGAAAGAGCCAGTTAGTGGACCCAAGGAAGAGAATTCTTGAAGTGTTGGGAGAAATATATAACGGCAAATCTAGAGCCGACTTTGGAGTCAACAAGACTTTGGAAAAGGTTCGGGAACGCTTTTACTGGGCCTGATATCATGAGGACATTAAGGAGTGATGACATGATGGACATTAAGGGACCAATGAAACAGTACAATGTTGATTTTCCGTTCGAAAGTATAGCCCTGGATGTTGCAGGACCATTCTTCAGTATCACATCGTGGCAACAAATATATCCTAGTTGTCATGGATTATTTCAGTAAATGGCCTGAAGCTTTTGCTCTCCCCAATCAGGAAGCAACAACTGTAGCGCAGGTGTTGATGGAAGAAATCTTCAGTAGATATGGTGCACACTTGGAATTCCACTCAAATTAAGGGCGTAATTTTGAATCCATGATTTTCAAGTGGGTACTATAGATTATGGGTATCCACAAAACACGAACCACACCTTTGCATCCCCAGTCCGATAGAATGGTAGATCGATTCAATGGAACAATGGAAGAACATCTTTTCAAGGTCATCGCTAAAAATCAGAGAGATTGGGACCAACATCTTCCATTAGTCCTACTGGCTTACCGATCCGCAGCCCACGAATCAGCAGGTCAAAGCCCAGCCAGAGTTGTTTTCGGGAGGGAGCTACGTCTTCCCTGTGATTTAATGTTTGAAATACCCAATGAAGAGAGAAGAGATGTCCATGATTACGCAGATAGAGTACGAGAATGCCTTCTAGAAATATACGATATCACTCGTGATCGTATTCAGTTGTACAGTGACCGGATGAAGAGTAGATACGATATTAGAGCAAATTTTACAGGGTTCCAAGAGAATGACTATGTTTGGTTGTATAACCCAGCAAAGAAAAAGGAGTTATCCCCAAAACTTTCTCAACCATGGGAGGGAGTTATTAAGACAATAATCTGTAGTCATCGGTATAGTCACTAGTATTCTCAATAAAATTTAATGTTTTTAAACAGCCTTTAATGTCGTATAAATCTCGGGCCTTGAATAAAAAATTTCCAATTCGGTTTTCAACTCCTCTTTTTCTATGATCGGAAAACTTTCACAAAAATGTTCTGTCATTAATTGGAAGTGCTTTTTGATATTCTGAATAAATATCAAATAAGAAATGTCTTGCCCCTGAAAGATGGTTCATGAATTTGCAACGCTCATTAATAGATGTTTAAAGGAGACGTCTACAGGAGATGTTCAAATTTTCATAATTTAATTTTTGTTTTTTCTATTAATTTGTTTGTTTGAATTAACTATAATTGATTATACAAAATGTGGCATAACCTTTGCAAAATAATTTAACCAAAACAAAAAATATATCGTCCTCCAACCATTGGAGAAACCCAGCGGCTTGCAAAGTAGTTTCTGCATTATATTTTTTTGTTTCCCATTGTTGGATATTCTCAAAACATGTCTGAATTTCTTCTTTAAACCTAAAAATCGTGGCTATTTAAAAAGTAAAGTAAAGTGTTTGGGTTAGAGGCGCATCAGCAACTAGGCTATTTAGCGACTGGACCTACAGCTTAACGTGGGTTCCGAACCACGGTCATCAGCTTCCGACAAACCCAGGCCAGCACCCCCCTCGGGCTATAAACCCTTGGTTATGTGCCTACCCATACCATAAGTCTATCAGGAAACCTACCGACTGGCGAGTGACCAACGTAGAACACTTCTCAGAAGGCATCCGGCCTTACCCAGCCTTTAACTGGCGTGACTGAGGGGTAATTCGTAGTCGGATTTTACACTCTTGCCTAGAAACAATCACAAACATTTAGGAAAGATAAACGGACAGAAGAAAGAAAAATAACCATCCGAGCGCTGGAATCGAACCAGCTATCGCTCCAGCGCGGATTCGGCAAAGCAGGCGCTCTTACCGCCGCACCAACACGACCGGCCGTGGCTATTTCATAGAATTGAGAAGTCCAACGTGTTTATGATGATCTGGGTATTCGTTTGGCACAAATTTGTCGTAATGCAGAGCTTCTATCAGACGAATGAGCAAAAAACTGGAACACACATGTATGTTACCCAAAAAAAAAAATTCTCAAACTTGGTATGCTTGAAACAGCTTGCTCCAGCAATTTATAAAGTTGCTGAGCATAGCAATATACAAACTGTGCATTTTTATACACATTTTTTACTTTTACATTCATACCTCCCAAATGATCACGCATAACAGCAGCTCCATCATAGGTTCGAGCTATTAATCCGGGAAAGTTCTAAAAATAGGTTCTAACTATTGCAAAATGCATTCCGAAAGCTGCTCAGCATCTTGTCCAGTTGGATTTGACAACCACCAAAATGCAACCATTTAACTCGTATCGGAAAACTAAAGCCATTTCCGTTTGAACCGAAATGTCAGTCATATCATCAGCCATTATTGCAGTAAAAGATGATTTTTCAATTTCTTTCACAATATGTTGACGGCAAATTTCCAACATACACAAAATGGAATCAATTTTTGTACTGTACTTTATTAATCCTAGAGACAGGCCCCTATTTAACGAATAATTTTTTTCATCGTGCCCTCGAAGAGGAAGATTATGTTGACTACAAAATTTCAAAATGCCAATGATAACGAAAAAATCAAATGTCAACGAAAATACCCAGCGGTTTTTTTTACATTTTCATTATGATGAACCAATGTTTACTTCACCCAACAACTGGAAGTTCACTAGGTTGCTTATATGTTTAGGTTCTTGTGCTTTATAATTTTGTCTAACAAGTGTTTTAGATCACTCACTTCTTTGCGAGTCCATTGCTGCTCACTACCAAACAATAAACACTCGAAACAAAACAGAGAATTAGCGTCTTCACAACCACATTGTATAGTTTAGTGTTAAATTTTCGCGTAAAACTTGTCCTATCCTTTTGGAACTTGATTCAAATTTAACACGGCTGTGAGAGACTGTTCCGACAGCGACCAGATAAGATGACGTAGCGTACGTTCAATGGATCATTCATTCATTTTAATGACGCTTTATTTTTGGTCAAGTGAGCAGTCCTCCACAGTGAGTGTCCTGCTGTCGATGGCCCAGACTGCACCAAATTCTGCCAATGTTCGAACGGAAAAGCCTACAAGCACGATTGTCCAACTGGCCTTCATTTCAATCCAGTTCTGAATGTTTGCGACTATCCAAAAGACGCAAATTGCTCTGGTGGCAGTGGTACTACCAATGTTTGCGACTATCCAAAAGACGCAAATTGCTCTGGTGGCAGTGGTACTACCACATCTGCACCTGCTTCAACTACCGCAGCTCCTACAGATTCTACTTCAGTACCCGTACCCAGTACAACACCGGCTCCACCTGGCGACTGTTCCGACAGCGACCAGATAAGATGACGTAGCGTACGTTCGCTGGAGGTAAACGTCAAGAAACGTGCAAGAAAAGTCTTGCGCAAAAACTATGAACCAATTTGGAAAAAAACTCGTGGAGAAAGAGATATAATCATGAAGTTTACACGCCATCCAGAGTCAAGGACTTTGCCTCATAAGCATGGATAAGCCTAACCAAGAACCAAGACCAAGAACAATTTTAATGTAAAGCTGATAGGCGGACTTAAACGTCGGAGAAAAGAGAAGAAGAAATGGTGTTGGGATTACGAGCCATTCTTTTTCCCATGTTAGTCTGATTAGTTGGAAAAACTCTTCTGTTAACACCCCCCCCCCCCCCCCTCTTTGACTGACTCCGCGGGGATGCCATCTATATCAGGCGCTTTATTTCTTCGCACCCTCTTTATGCTTATTATGACCTTATCAAGACTGTATTGGTTTCGTTGTGGCTATTTTAATGTACTGTTGATTTCCACTGTATTTAGTCTAAAGATGGTTCTGTTATTTCCAAAGTATCTTCATTGCCTATTTTAATTCTAGCTCCTACTGATTGTCCTCCTGTTGATGGACAAGATTCGGTTTACTTCCCAGATCCAGACTGCACCAAATTCTGGCAATGTTCCAATGGTGTTCCATATTTGCACAACTGCCCGGCTGATCTTCACTTCAATCCTGTTTTGAACGTGTGTGACTATCCCGTGAATGCCGGATGTGCTTCTAGTAGTTCTGCTGCACCTTCCACTGTAACTGCTGAACCATCACAGGCCCCAACCGAAAAGCCAACGACCAGTCCTGCTCCAGGTAGAGAATGATCAGTTTTAAAAGAAATACCAATATCGCGACTATTTTTTTTCTTTGCAGCACCTGGTGTTTGCCCCGCTGTTGATGGAAAAGATTCGGTTTACTTCCCAGATCCAGACTGCACCAAATTCTGGCAATGTTCCAATGGTGTTCCATATTTGCACAACTGCCCGGCTGATCTTCACTTCAATCCTGTTTTGAACGTGTGTGACTATCCCGTGAATGCCGGATGTGCTTCTAGTAGTTCTGCTGCACCTTCCACTGTAACTGCTGAACCATCACAGGCCCCAACCGAAAAGCCAACGACCAGTCCTGCTCCAGGTAGAGAATGATCAGTTTTAAAAGAAATACCAATATCGCGACTATTTTTTTTCTTTGCAGCACCTGGTGTTTGCCCCGCTGTTGATGGAAAAGATTCGGTTTACTTCCCAGATCCAGACTGCACCAAATTCTGGCAATGTTCCAATGGTGTTCCATATTTGCACAACTGCCCGGCTGATCTTCACTTCAATCCTGTTTTGAACGTGTGTGACTATCCCGTGAATGCCGGATGTGCTTCTAGTAGTTCTGCTGCACCTTCCACTGTAACTACTGAACCATCACAGGCCCCAACCGAAAAGCCAACGACCAGTCCTGCTCCAGGTAGAGAATGATCAGTTTTAAAAGAAATACCAATATCGTGACTATTTTTTTTCTTTGCAGCACCTGGTGTTTGCCCCGCTGTTGATGGAAAAGACTCGGTTTACTTCCCAGATCCAGACTGCACCAAATTCTGGCAATGTTCCAACGGTGTTCCATACTTGCACAACTGCCCGGCTGATCTTCACTTCAATCCTATTTTGAACGTGTGTGACTATCCCGTGAATGCCGGATGTGCTTCTAGTAGTTCTGCTGCACCTTCCACTGTAACTACTGAACCATCACAGGCCCCAACCGAAAAGCCAACGACCAGTCCTGCTCCAGGTAGAGAATGATCAGTTTTAAAAGAAATACCAATATCGCGACTATTTTTTTTCTTTGCAGCACCTGGTGTTTGCCCCGCTGTTGATGGAAAAGACTCGGTTTACTTCCCAGATCCAGACTGCACCAAATTCTGGCAATGTTCCAATGGTGTTCCATATTTGCACAACTGCCCGGCTGATCTTCACTTCAATCCTGTTTTGAACGTGTGTGACTATCCCGTGAATGCCGGATGTGCTTCTAGTAGTTCTGCTGCACCTTCCACTGTAACTACTGAACCATCACAGGCCCCAACCGAAAAGCCAACGACCAGTCCTGCTCCAGGTAGAGAATGATCAGTTTTAAAAGAAATACCAATATCGCGACTATTTTTTTTCTTTGCAGCACCTGGTGTTTGCCCCGCTGTTGATGGAAAAGATTCGGTTTACTTCCCAGATCCAGACTGCACCAAATTCTGGCAATGTTCCAATGGTGTTCCATATTTGCACAACTGCCCGGCTGATCTTCACTTCAATCCTGTTTTGAACGTGTGTGACTATCCCGTGAATGCTGGATGTGCTTCTAGTAGTTCTGCTGCACCTTCCACTGTAACTACTGAACCATCACAGGCCCCAACCGAAAAGCCAACGACCAGTCCTGCTCCAGGTAGAGAATGATCAGTTTTAAAAGAAATACCAATATCGTGACTATTTTTTTTCTTTGCAGCACCTGGTGTTTGCCCCGCTGTTGATGGAAAAGACTCGGTTTACTTCCCAGATCCAGACTGCACCAAATTCTGGCAATGTTCCAATGGTGTTCCATACTTGCACAACTGCCCGGCTGATCTTCACTTCAATCCTGTTTTGAACGTGTGTGACTATCCCGTGAATGCCGGATGTGCTTCTAGTAGTTCTGCTGCACCTTCAACTGTAACAACCGAATCTTCATCACCTACAACCGAAATTCCATCGACTACTCCAGCTCCAGGTTTGAATCCATAACTTCTTCATAAAATACTAAACATTTCAGTTAAAAATAAGGCCTGTTTAATTGTTATTTCTTTTCTAGTAGATCCAGATTCTTGTCCGGAATACAATGGCGTTGTTTATTTCCCGGATCCCGATTGTACGAAATTTTGGTATGGAGCAAACGGAGTTGCTTATCAAAAATCCTGCCCTACTGGTTTGTATTTTAACGCCCAGTTGGAAGTATGCGATTTTCCAGAAAATTCCGGTTGTGTAACAAAATGTCGCGACAATCGTCCCGAGCCTCCTTGTCCGTGCGAACGAGAATGTCCAAGTACACCTGTGACAACACCAACCACAGAACCTACAGACACAACCATTGCACCAACAACCGAATCACAGCCCACAACAGCTGCTCCACCAACCACCCCAAAGGCCCCGGGGGATTCCTGCGATGAACGTAAGGATTAAATAAAAATTTTGATTAAATCAAAGGTTTTTTTTTTGGTTTTTCGTAGTGAGCAGTCAATGTCCTGCTGTCGATGGCCCAGACTCTGTTTACATTCCCCTGCCTGACTGCACCAAATTCTGTCAATGTTCGAACGGAAAAGCCTACAAGCACGATTGTCCAGCTGGCCTACATTTCAATCCAGTTCTAAATGTTTGCGACTATCCAAAAGACGCAAATTGCTCTGGTGGCAATGGTACTACCACATCTGCACCTGCTTCAACTACCACGGCTCCTACAGATACTACTGCGGCACCCGTACCCAGTACAACACAGGCTCCACCTGGCGATTCTTGTGACTCGCGTAAGTTAACACAAACATATTATATAGCACATGTCTTCCAAACTTTTTAATTACATGCCGTCAGTCACAACTATGTTTCACATCATTATTTTACAATATGACTCATTCATTTATTTATTCTAATGGGACTCTATTTTCGGTCAAGTGAGCAGTCAATGTCCTGCTGTCGATGGCCCAGACTCTGTTTACATTCCTTTGCCCGACTGCACCAAATTCTGCCAATGTTCTAACGGAAAAGCCTATCAGCACGATTGTCCAGCTGGCCTACATTTCAATCCAGTACTGAATGTTTGCGACTATCCAAAAGACGCAAATTGCTCTGGTGGCAATGGTACTACCACATCTGCACCTGCTTCAACTACCACGGCTCCTACAGATACTACTGCAGCACCCGTACCCAGTACAACACAGGCTCCACCTGGTGATTCTTGTGACTCGCGTAAGTTAACACAAACATATTATATAGCACATGTTTTCCAAACCTACATGCCGTCAGTCACAACTATGTTTCACATCATTATTTTACAATACGACTCATTGATTTATTTATTCTAATGAGACTCTATTTTCGGTCAAGTGAGCAGTCAATGTCCTGCTGTCGATGGCCCAGACTCTGTTTACATTCCTTTGCCCGACTGCACCAAATTCTGCCAATGTTCTAACGGAAAAGCCTACCAGCACGATTGTCCAGCTGGCTTACATTTCAATCCAGTTCTGAATGTTTGCGACTATCCAAAAGACGCAAATTGCTCTGGTGGCAATGGTACTACTACATCTGTACCTGCTTCAACTACCACGGCTCCTACAGATACTACTGCAGCACCCGTACCCAGTACAACACAGGCTCCACCTGGCGATTCTTGTGACTCGCGTAAGTTAACACAAACATATTATGTAGCACATGTCTTCCAAACCTTTTAATTACATGCCGTTAGTCACAACTATGTTTCACATCATTATTTTACAATATGACTCATTCATTTATTTATTCTAATGGGACTCTATTTTCGGTCAAGTGAGCAGTCAATGTCCTGCTGTCGATGGCCCAGACTCTGTTTACATTCCTTTGCCCGACTGCACCAAATTCTGCCAATGTTCTAACGGAAAAGCCTACCAGCACGATTGTCCAGCTGGCTTACATTTCAATCCAGTTCTGAATGTTTGCGACTATCCAGAAGACGCGAATTGCGGCGGTGGTAGTGATACTACCACACCTGAACCTGATACAACTACCATAGCTCCCACACAATCTAGTGCAGCACCAGAATCTAGCACAACGCAGGCTCCAGCTGACGATTCTTGTGACTCACGTAAGCTATGATAAAAGTATTATACAACAAATATCTTTCAAATCTCTTCATTACATGCCGCCAGTCACAACTATAGTGCACATAATTATTTTACAAAATGGATCATTCATTCATTCTAATGAGGCTTTATTTTTGATCAAGTGAGCAGTCAATGTCCTGCTGTTGATGGCCCAGACTCTGTTTACATTCCCCTGCCTGACTGCACCAAATTCTGCCAATGTTCGAATGGAAAAGCCTACAAGCACGATTGTCCAACTGGCCTTCATTTCAATCCAGTTCTGAATGTTTGCGACTATCCAAAAGACGCAAATTGCTCTGGTGGCAGTGGTACTACCACATCTGCACCTGCTTCAACTACCGCAGCTCCTACAGATTCTACTTCAGTACCCGTACCCAGTACAACACCGGCTCCACCTGGCGATTCTTGTGACTCGCGTAAGTTAACATAAACATATTATTTAGCACATGTCTTCCAAACCTTTTAATTACATGCCGTCAGTCACAACTATGTTTCATATCATTATTTTACAATATGACTCGTTCATTTATTTATTCTAATGAGACTCTACTTTCGGTCAAGTGACCAGTCAATGTCCTGCTGTCGATGGCCCAGACTCTGTTTACATTCCTTTGCCCGACTGCACCAAATTCTGCCAATGTTCTAACGGAAAAGCCTACCAGCACGATTGTCCAGCTGGCTTACATTTCAATCCAGTTCTGAATGTTTGCGACTATCCAGAAGACGCGAATTGCGACGGTAGCAGTGATACTACCACACCTGAACCTGATACAACTACCATAGCTCCTACACAATCTAGTGCAGCACCAGTATCTAGTACAACGCAGGCTCCAGCTGACGATTCTTGTGACTCACGTAAGCTATGATAAAAGTATTATACAACAAATATCTTTAAAATCTCTTCATTACATGCCGCCAGTCACAACTATAGTGCACATAATTATTTTACAAAATGGATCATTCATTCATTCTAATGAGGCTTTATTTTTGGTCAAGTGAGCAGTCAATGTCCTGCTGTCGATGGTCCAGACTCTGTTTACATTCCCCTGCCTGACTGCACCAAATTCTGCCAATGTTCGAACGGAAAAGCCTACAAGCACGATTGTCCAACTGGCCTTCATTTCAATCCAGTTCTGAATGTTTGCGACTATCCAAAAGACGCAAATTGCTCTGGTGGCAGTGGTACTACCACATCTGCACCTGCTTCAACTACCGCAGTTCCTACAGATTCTACTTCAGTACCCGTACCCAGTACAACACCGGCTCCACCTGGCGATTCTTGTGACTCGCGTAAGTTAACATAAACATATTATTTAGCACATGTCTTCCAAACCTTTTAATTACATGCCGTCAGTCACAACTATGTTTCATATCATTATTTTACAATATGACTCGTTCATTTATTTATTCTAATGAGACTCTACTTTCGGTCAAGTGAGCAGTCAATGTCCTGCTGTCGATGGCCCAGACTCTGTTTACATTCCTTTGCCCGACTGCACCAAATTCTGCCAATGTTCTAACGGAAAAGCCTACCAGCACGATTGTCCAGCTGGCCTACATTTCAATCCAGTTCTGAATGTTTGCGACTATCCAGAAGACGCGAATTGCGACGGTAGCAGTGATACTACCACACCTGAACCTGATACAACTACCATAGCTCCCACACAATCTAGTGCAGCACCAGTATCTAGTACAACGCAGGCTCCAGCTGACGATTCTTGTGACTCACGTAAGCTATGATAAAAGTATTATACAACAAATATCTTTAAAATCTCTGCATTACATGGCGTCAGTCACAACTATAGTACACAAAATTATTTTACAAAATGGCTCATTCATTCATTCTAATGAGGCTTTATTTTTGGTCAAGTGAGCAGTCAATGTCCTGCTGTCGATGGCCCAGACTCTGTTTACATTCCTCTACCTGACTGCACCAAATTCTGCCAATGTTCTAACGGAAAAGCCTACAAGCACGATTGCCCAGCTGGCTTACATTTCAATCCAGTTCTCAATGTTTGCGACTATCCAGGAGACGCGAATTGCTCGGGTGGAAATGGTACCACATCTGCACCTGCTTCAACTACCATAGCTCCCACGCAATCTAGTGCAGCACCAGTACCCAGTACAACAAAGGCACCAGCATCCAGTACAACACAGGCTCCAGCTGATGATTCCTGTGATTCATGTAAGCTAATATCAATATATAGTGCAGTGTATGTTTTTTCAAATCTCACCACTATGTACCCCCAGTCAGAATCATATTGAAACATTAATATTTCACTAGATTCAGATTCAGTATTTATTAGTTCTAATGAGACTTTATTTTGGGTTAAGTGAGTAGTCAGTGTCCAGCTGTTGATGGCCCAGACTCTGTTTACATTCCCTTGGCTGACTGCACGAAATTCTGTCAATGTTCCAACGGAAGAGCTTACAAACACGACTGTCCACCTGACTTACATTTCAACCCAGAGAAGAACGTGTGTGATTTTCCTCTAGACGCGGGCTGTACTGGTATTAGTGGTACCACCAGTACTACCTCCAGTAAGTAACTTAAAAACTAGAAATTGATTTAACATTATATTTTTTTACAATAACCTTTATAGGACCACGATATAGTATGGAGGGTTTGAGTAGAATTTTACAAAGTTGGAGCGCCCTTAGTAGTTGGTTTGCTCAACCCAGAGCTGAATAAAAGGCAACTTATTTTTTTTGTCGTTTTCGTATATCACTGATGTATTTCCCTCCTTGCTGTAAAAAGCTTTTACTCATTCAGGGTTACATCGATTAGACATATCAACATACATATTGTCTCTTGTATATGTACATGAATTTCACTCCACCTGCATATGTTTACCAAAATTACAACAAATTACCTTTACAGGTCCCATCTAGCAAGAAAATTATCAAGTGACTAAGGACAGAATACAAACAGAATAATGACTGCTGCTTTGTAAATATATATATATATATATATATATATATATATATATATATATATATATATATATATATATATATATATATATATATATATATATATATATATAAATGGATACTAAATAAATAAATATAAACATAAACATTTTCGTTTTACTTATACCCTAATTTATGGTTGCCTATACAAAAAAGAGGAAGTAATACCTATGCTTCTATAAATTTTACACAACCCGACAATAGCCACAAAGGAGTAAAAGAATATTTTGTAAATGTCATAATTTTTTTTGGTTAAGAGTTTGACGTTTTTTTTTCTTACAGAAATGTTTACATTTTTTCTTATACGATTATTTATCTACAACTTAAATGTCGCAAAATAATTCTAGCAAGTTTTTGACCTCTTTCCTATACAAATATTTAAATCAGTACAATAACAACAAAAAAATATAAAGAAAATGATAGCTTCAACTGCATTGGAAAATTCAAATATTTCTCTTGAGAATTACGATGTTTTGCAAAATTCAACTTCTGAGAACGTGTTACCCATGGAAATATCTTTAAACACTGATGGAATACAAGAGAACTCAATGTTTGTACAAAATTATATTATTAGACATCTTGATGATGGTAATTTGGAGATGGTATTTTGTAATACAGAGGTAGTATATGCAGTAAATATATTATGTATTTGATTGAAACAATCACATTGAAGACTGTTCAAAACGATAATGAAAATGTAGGAAAAGATGAAGGCAAAAGTGTGGAAGTACATGTAATTCAAGAAAACCTAACCAATTCCAAGCCACTTGGTCCCATAAAAATAGAAAAACCCATAATTAATCCAACAGTATACTCTTGTTTTAAATGTAAGGAACAATTCAACAATCTTGCATTGTTTAGGAAGCATTTAAAATGGCACAAATCTGAAAAGAAATTTAATTGTTCCAAGTGCTCGGCTGGCTTTAACATTGAGAATAATCTTAAAGTCCATGTAACAATACATCATCCAGGGCCTGCAGGTGTTTGTCCCATTTGTAAAATCAAGTTTCAGAGAAAGGCTAGCTTGAAATCACACATGATAGTGCATCAGGTTGAAGAAGTATTTGTTTGTGATGAATGCCATGCAGAGTTTCAAAATGATGTAAGTAAAACCAATGAGAACAAAAAGCGTAAAACTTGGGGTGATTTTTCAGGATGAACTTTTAAAACACGTGGAAATACATGCTGTAACAAAAGTGTGCAAAAACGAAAGTGATTCTTTGGTATGTCCTTATTGTAAATTGGATTTTACTACACCATCTGAATATAAACAACATGTTGCTAGACATCTTGAGGTTAAAAGAAACGTTTTAAAAGGTAAAAGATCAAGAAAGAGAAGGGTTAGAGACTGGGCCTCAGTTCACAAGTGTAAATATTGTGGAAAACTGTTTCCAAAGGTTTGTTTATTGGAAAGGCATGAAAGAATTCATACTGGGGAAAAACCCTATGTTGTAAGAGTCTTGTTTTTAAATACATTAAAGAAAGGTAGTGTATCATTGTTTTTATAGTGTGAAGTATGTAATAAGTCTTTTGCCCAAAATGGAACACTTCATATCCATCTAGGGAGTCATACAGGGTACAAACCTTATTCTTGCACATTATGCCCAGCAAAATTCACTCAAAAAGGTATAAGGTATCACTCCATGCTTAGTTTACAGTTAACTAATGTTCTATTTAGGTAATCTAAGAGCTCATATAGATAAAACTCATACAGCTCCAAAGGGTAATCAAAAAATGTATAAATGCACTCAATGTGCATGTATTTTTAAAAAAATCGCCACCCTAAATGGTCATGTTACAAAAATACATTTGAACAAAGGTCAAGAAAATGTGTGTGAAACAGAAAATGTTATGGATCAAGTAATGGATGGATTGAAGATGATGAACAATGCAATGAACAAGTCCTTTACAAAGAAAAATGTACCTGGAGCTAGTTGGGTTCGACTGGCAGAAAGTGAAGCAAATGGCGGTGTTAGAAGATATTTGGTGAGGCAGAAGAAAGTTGGAGACATCAGGTGGTATTTCTGTGATTACTGTTCAAGTAGATTTAAGAAACCGTCGGATTTAATTAGACATATTCGTACCCATACCTTGGAAAAGCCCTACAAGGTAATCTGGTTTCATAAAATAACGTAAGTTACATCTCTAATCCCAGTTTCTTTAAGTGTACTAAGTGTAACATGGCGTTTTCGCTGAAATCTACGTTGACGAACCATCATAAGACGCACAGTAATCAAGGTTGTGATTGCAGTTTCTGTGATAATAGCTCTAAGCATCAAAGGCGGTTAGATGAACACATCAAGTAAGTTTATTTTTTCCTTTTAGCTGACAACTAAGTCTTTCTGACATTTTGACGTCTCTTTTACTTCTTTTTCCTAATTTTTTTTCTTATTCCTTTTTTTTCTTTTCACCTGGTGACGTTTTTCTTTGGATTAAGGCCGATGCCGCACTAAGTTTTTTTTCCAGCAAGCGGTTAATCGCGAAACCGCTCGAGACGCACGAAACTGCTCCCGATTTTCACAGTTTGAGGCGTCGAGCGGCGTTTCGTGTATTTAACTCACCCCTTTCTTCTATTTCAAGGGCTTCTCTGATTGTTCGGACCTTGTAGTTTTCACTATTTCATTGGCTCCTTCAAAATTGATTTTATGTCCAGTTTGTAGATGGTGCTGGAACAGAGCGGAAGTGATTTGTTTGATTTTTAATTCGTTTTTATGTTTTTGCATTCTGGTCGAGATTCGTTTGTATATTCCGTTGCAGTTGGAAGAAGATATGCTATATACCCCATGATTTTCCAGTCTAACTGTTCTTGGGGTTTTTTTAGGATATTTGCGACAGTTTTGTGCGGCTTGTAGGCTGTTTTGATCTTATATTTTCTTAGTAGCCTGCCTATCCTATCAGTGATTCCTTTTACCTGTGAGAGCAGGACCTTTGGAGCATTTGGTTCCTGATCTATTGTTCTTCGTGTTTCCTGATTTCCTGTTTTACGAAACTATAGTCACACAAATTTAAAAATAAAATTGATATATAAAGTAAAAAAATGTTTTATTCAATTTAAAAAATGAACTATTACAAAGTAACGGACAAATCAATCAATAATATCAAATAAAGAAATAATTGTTTTTTCTAGGGAACACGAAAAGAATAAAGCTGCTAATTGCACTTGTGTGTTATGTGACAAAGTATGCCCTCTGAGGAAAGGTAAACAACAAAAATCCGTGCTACAGACCAACATTCAAAGCACCCAAAATGTCAAAGAACCTTTCTGTCAGAAACCTAACGATACATTGCGTGAAAGACTCGATCTGGAAGAATCATTATCACCAAAAGAAACAAAATCAAAGTTTCCTGATGTTGAGGCGGAGAAATCACTGTTAAAAAGGCCTCATCACTGCAAAATATGTAACGTTCGATTTGCTCGATTCAACAGTTTGAAGAAACACAATCTGTATCACACCGGAGAGAGAAAGTACAGTTGTTCTTTATGTTCCAAGTAAGATTGTAGACTTGTTCTTGTTCTCTTATAGTCAGATATAATTTTAGGGCATTTATAACAAAGTATCGGCTTACAGAACACTTAAATTATCATAAAAATATCCGAAACCATGCATGTCAAATATGCGCGAAGAAATTTGTCACGGCGTCTTTACTGAAACGACACATGTTGGTCCACAACACTTTCAAGCCATATCTGTGCCCCTACTGTAATAAAACTTTTAAAACTTTTTTGATGACACGAACGCACATAAGAAATGTGCACAAGCTAAACGTCACCCAAAGTGATGTAAGTCTCTTCAAGTTGAAAAGCCTTTGTTTAATCCTGTAACAACCCACGTGATTAGTGATTTATTTAAACTTGAGAACTTTAATTTTTTTATGTGGAATAAGTCTTGTCACCAAAAATATTACTAAAATTTTTCCTAGATCTGTCACTGAAATTTGTAATAAAACTAGTAAGATTTTTATTACTTTCTATGCTTCCTGAGTAACAAAAAATTATAAATAATTTGCATTGTTTGTATTTCATCAACAATATTTTCAATAAAAATCTATATGTCATTCTCTTCATCTTTTTTCTTTCATGGCATTTGCTCCGTTGGAGTGATTTTCACGGTTTTTTTTTTAAGTCTAATAAATAACGCAGGACGGGTCAAATGTTAATGTCGTTATTACTGCTAGACAGTGTTTATAATTTATAGAAAAACATTATTTATAAAAACTGAAAAAAACTCATAAACGTATTTCTCAGTTTAAGAAAATTAGTGATTTTGTGTTGGATTTCCACATTTATAGGTCACGTGTGTTTCGGGATTAAAGAAAATGTTTGTAGATATAATGTTGTCTTACATGGAATTTTACAGGTTGTAGTGGATGAAGCAACATCAGAGAAAAATACAGAAAACCAGGTAAATCTACAAGGGGAGTTCGTAAATTACTATCCCTAACAAATAATCTCTTGTCATCAATTATCAGTATTAATTTCTTCTTTTTTCTTCTTCTTTTCGGTTTATGGCTCTGCTGTTAAGCAATTTGCCAGCTCATTTGAGGGAACCACCAGTATTAATTTATTGTGATTACGAACTTTTTGACAATTAAGATTTGTTGGGGGTTATGTTTTTCATCTTCTTCCTTTGTTTTCCGTTAATTAAAAAAAGTTATAAATACTTACATTTAAATAAATATTTGTTGTAGTTTTTTTCTTCTTTCTAAGACAAAAATTTGGTTTCTCTTTAAACAACCTGAACCTGAGTGAATTGTATAAATATTTTTCTCTATATTTAGATTTGTACGGTTGCTACCTCGGACGAACCAGTGAGCAATCCGGTGGTTCTGACTGTGGCACCTTCGGAAAATCAACTGGAACTAAACCAGGACTATCAAATGGTTTATCTCAACATCAGCGACGTACAACTGGTTAATAACGAGGCAGCAATAAGCGATTCCGCTTTGTCGACGTTAAAACTGCCGGTAAGTACGGCACTATATTGTACGGGCACGGTATTGTACGGGGTGACGAAAAAATATTGTCTAATGGTGCAGTATCTGGTCAATAAGGTCATTGTAGCAGTAAAACCAGAAACTTTATACTATAAGTGGATTGTTATTTTTTGTGTGTGCGCAGAACGAGTCTCTACTGTTTAACGACACACAAGATGGTTCTGTTTTGTTCAATGTTGAGCCTGTCAAAGCCCCTACCATGGTAGATCCTAATGTCGTCATCAAAACGGATTTCGCTAAAGAAAAACCTGCAACAAATATGGGTGAAGTGGAAGTATTTTCGGCGGTAAATTTAAGTGATATGCCCATAAACATCATACAACCTGAAGGTAAGTAAACCCTTCTTTGTGTATAGCACATTTCGGTTCAAATTTTTTGAAAAAATATAAGTTATTAAAATGATATTTGTTTATGTTTTCCTTTTGTTAACTCTCTTTTCTCCTATAAAAATTAGTGCTAACAAATGTAAAAATGAAGTTTTTCTTTCTTGAAACAGCCTTCAGTTTAAACTCAAGATGAGTAAAAATTCATTTTTTGCACTTTTCTTACTAAATAAGGTGGGCGGTTAATAATTATTAATTTTTTTGTTTAAAAAACACGTTTAATTTGGCAATTTGGCTCTCAGGCAATTTGGCTCTCTGGCAATTTGTGGATGCCATTCCAGAAAAACTGTACATCTTTTGAGATGGTCTAGTCATCAAGCCATTTGTCTACATCACGTAGTTGTTGAAGTGTTTAACAGAAAGTGTGTGAGACATCGATGAAAACAAGTGGTAGTTGGAAGGTACCAAGTCTAGTGGGGCAAGAGTTCCCATCCAAGCCTTGGCCTTTCTGCATCTTTCCCATGGCATGAAGACGATCACAAATGGTTCGGCAATCAACATTTAATCTCTCTGCCATTTGTTGTCGAGTTCACATATCGTCTTCTTCCATCAATGCTTGCAATTCGGCATCCTCAAATTCTTTCGATTGATCTGGGCGTTCTTTGTCTTTCAAGTCGAAACCACCACTTTTGAATCGTCTAAACCAAAGGTCTCCAAACTACTGGCCCGCGGACCAAATCCGGCCCGCCAGTGTCATCAATCCGGCCCGCGACAACTAATGGCTTATTGTTGTTATTGTTGCCACGGGCGTAGCCAGGGGGGGGGGGGGTTCAAACCCCCCCGAAATAAGCCAAATATTACCTAATATTATACCGAAAAAATACGAGGAGTGAAGAGAGTTAAATTATTACATGTGAATTGAATATATATCCGAACTAGTGCACGTTGCGCACAGTAACGCGATCTCTTGTCGAGTAGTCGAACTATTTTGTATCGTATGGAAACTTTGCTTGTTTTATTTACTTCAAACTAACCCCCCCCCCCCCCCAAAACTAAATCCTGGCTACGCCCGTGATTGTTGCTGTGATAAGTTGGATAAATAAACACAATTATAATAACTCGAGTAAGATTTAATGACAAGTATATTACGCAGAAAATTTAACTTAAGCATAATAACTAACAAATAATTGAAATGAATCCCACTAAATTGTAAACTAGTGAACATCTCGCGGTTTCACCCTCGGTAGTTATGTTGGGGTAAAGAGTATCATATATGTATGTATATCGATGTTTGGAATGTATATCTCTTGAATCACACATGATTTTTAACCTGAAAATCACTCAGGAACGGAAAAGCTAAATTAACGCGAATGAAACCGCGGGGTGTCCCAATACTAATGAGATTTATGTAATTGTGATTTTCCACTGACAATAGTTTGTAGTTGTGAACCAATTTTACTTGTACCGATTATTAAAAGAGATTTAGATGTTCATCGGTTAATTTAGATCTGTAAACATTCTTTGTGTACTTCATTTTGGAGAATGTTCTCACACAAATAAGTAGTACCAAAAACAGAAAACAGCCCATGAACAAATGTATGCAAATTATCAAATGGTACTAGTGGAAGACTCATAAAATTTCAACAAAGATGAGTTTTGATATTTGTTCTTAATTATATCACTGCACTGTAAATCAATCATTTTCATTTGGAGTTCCGGGGCTAGGGTTTCAATGCCAGTATCAAAAGGCCAGCCTGAGAAACGAATATCAAAATTTATCTTCAAAGCACTCAAAGCTTCGATTGCAAAATCGGTGGGAAACTCAGTCTCAGTAGTGTGGCTGAATATTTCACATGTTTTAAAATGTGTGAAACATTTTTTAGGTAATCGTGATTGAAACAGTATTATTTTCTGCCGGAATGATTTGATATTAGAGTAAAAATCAGGGAGAAGCTGGTTTTCAACTTACAATCTGAATTTCAGTTCGTTCATTCAAATCGACATAGAATTCTAACTTCCACAGCCATTCGCTTTTTTATAATTCGATAAGAGGGCGATGCTTTTCATTCAAAAAAGTCTTGATCTCTGCTCGGAAGTTCAAAATAGCGTTGAAGGACTTTTCCGCAACTAAGCCAGCGTACGTCAGTATGATATGGTAAGTCATTTTCACTAATTTCTTCAATAAACTCGCGGAATTCTATGTGATTCAGCCCAGTGGATCTGATGAAATTAACAACTGATATGACTCGTTTTAGAACTTCAGACATATCAAAACATTTTCCTTACAAGCACTGTTGATGAATGATACAATGTAAGACTAATGGTTTTGAATCACCATTATTTTCTACAGCCTTTGACACAAGTCCAACCACTCCTTTATTTTTACCACACATGTTTTTGCCTCCACCAGTTGTAATAGATTTCAAGTTTTTCCATCAAAGGTTCTTCTTATTAATGGCATTTTCAATTCCCTTAAAAATATCTTCCCCAGTAGTTGTGCCGTGAATATTATCAATATCAAGAAGTTTTTCATACACCTCATAGCTTTTATCTATTCATCGAATAAAAATCAACACCTGAGTAGTATCTGACCCATCCGTTGACTCATCCAAGGCCAGAGAAAACAAATCAAGATTGTCACAAATCAAGAAGTGTCAGAAATTTAATTGGCAGGTTTAAATACATTTCTTCGGCTACTGCAATTACGGATTCTTTGATCATTTCTCCATCGGTGAATAGTTTTCCACGTTTTCTGATTTCGAGAGCCACACAGCAGCCTCTTGATCAGTATTGACTTTCGTAAACAAAGATTGCTGCAATTTCAGTCCGCGCTTCAAAGCTTCAAATTTTTCTGTCCGCAAACTTCCTGTATATTTTGAGTAATTTTGAAAATGTTTCGTTTCATAATGACGTTTAATGTTATATACTTTGAGAACGACTATGGTTTCATTGCAAATCAAACATAGCGCCTTATTACTGGACTCAATCGCGAAATATTGAAAGTTCCATTGAACTATTATAACTGTCTATTTTTCGCTTCGTTTCTATACTAGTAAATCACACATAAAAACAACAAGTCAAATCAAAATACTGTTACGTATGGTCGGTTCGAAGATGTCTTTTAAATGGGACTACGTACTGCTTTATTCCAGAACCGACACTTTTACTTCCTTCGCCTTTCCTAGGCAGACTCGTGGGAGCGCCGCTAGCCTTTTTATACTCCAATTACTGCCATCTCGAAGTGAGTGGAATACACCAGAACTTTCTCGAACCAACGAGGTTATTCTCGAATGTTTAATTGTTACTGCGCTTTCGAAAGTACTAATAGCACCATCTGTTAGCGATAGAGGGTATTATCCCTACCTATTTCTGCTTTTGACCACCAGCCGGCCACGGTGGTCTGGTGGGTTAGTCGCCTGCCTGGCAATGCAAAGGTAGCTGGTTCGATTCCAGCGCTCGGATGGGTGTTTTTCTTTAATTCTTCTGTCCGCCTTACTTCCTACCCTACACACATACTTATATACACTCACATATACACACACACACACACCCCCACACATATCCACACCTAAATGTCTGTGCTTGTTTCTAGGCAAGAGTATAAAATCCGACAACGAATAACCCCTCAGTCACGTCAGTTAAAGGCTGGGTAAGGCCGGATGCCTTCTGAGCAGTGTTCTACGTTGGTCGTTCGCCTTCCTGATAGACTTATGGGTAAGCACAGAACCAGGATTGATAGCCTGAGATGGGTTCTGGCCTGGGTTTGTCGGTAGCTGATGACCGTGGTTCGGAACTCACATTAAGCTGTAGGTCCAGTCACTAAATAACTTAGATGCTGATGCACCTCTAACCGTAAACCTTTTCCGTTCCTTTTTTTGACCACCAGATTTCGTCAACTGTCAGTAGTAATTGAACTATCGAATTTAGCAAGCGTATGATCGTTTAGGGCGCGTACTGGGCTACTAATTTAGAAATTACAGATAATGGCAGAAAAATTAAAACGGTTTTGGCCCTTGGAACTAAGACTGGAAAGTTTGGAGACCAACGCCCACAAGCGTCTTGCGTTGGGACATTGCCACCGTAAATTTCCACAAGTATACGACGACTTTCGTACGGTAAGTGCCGCGAATGCACTTTTTTTGGCTCGAACCTGGACAATTTTACCACACGAAAAATATGACCCTAACTCCAAATCGTTTATACGACAATGGCGTTTTGAAAGATACTGTCGTAGCAACAGATAATGACGTAAGAGATTAGACTATGAACCGAACCTTGTTTCCAGTGCCATCTCTTAAAAAAATTAATAATTATTAACCGCCACGCCTGGTATGTTATTTTGGAGTTTTAAAAATAATTGTTCCCGTAATAGATAACCAAAATATTGATTAACGTTCGTTTATATTTATTAGAGGAAAAAGCTGGAATGGACATATTCAACGCGCAGGTGTTGTGCATCAACTGCCACAAGATGTTTTCAGGGATGGTTGTGTTTCAAGGACACACCTGTTCTACCTCGACTACCAACCCGGTGACCAACGTACAAGTCGTGGAAACTCCCGAGGACAATAAAGAAACGACAGAGTCCAAGCTGGACTCTCCCAAACAGTCCAAATGTCGCTTTTGCCCGTACGTAACCGTAAGCGATGAGAAATTTCGAAGACATTTGAGTTTCAGTCACGCGGACACTCTAGATAAAATGTGCAGATACTGCTATAAGGACTTCAAAAAACCTTCAGATTTGGTTGGTAACACATCACACTTTTATTCGCCAAAATAAACATCGCAATTGTTCGCAGACAAGGCATCTACGGACCCATACGGGAGAGCGACCCTTTGAATGTTCCCAGTGCAAGAAAAAATTCTCTTTGAAGTCAACGCTGGAATCACACAAGAGAACGCACGAGTCTAGCGGTCAAAAAAACGTTTCTTGTGATGTCTGCAATGCCAATTTTACTACGAAGTCCAGTTTGAAGGTGCACATGTTGCTTCACACAGGTAATGTTCCTCCATTCAGTTTTTTTTTTATACACATCATACTCATACCACCTTAGATTACAAATCTACACAAACAGGTCTATCAGAAAGAAAGTTTCAGGTCTATCAAAAAAGTATCAGTTTTGCCCTCAGTTAAATATAAGACAGGAGTTGAAATGATTAGCTTTATAAGAAAAAATTTTTCGCAGGTGCTCGACCACACGCTTGTATTTTCTGCGAACAAACTTTCCGAACGTCAGCCATCAGACGAGCCCACGAAAAAAACATCCACCTGAACGGCGCGCGTCGACCCAGCTCCCCCAAAGGCATCAAGCTTTTAAGAACAGTCGCCGAAGAAGTAGTGGACAATCTGCGACAACAAGACTCGATCGCTAGTACCGAACCTACGGTCCTGACCTCTCCGGATCCCATGTCCCTGGATTTTCTCCAACACATTCAAACCTCAGGAATAGTCGTGAGCGAAGGCGCCATTCCCTTCAGCCTGAACGACATCACTCTGTTGGGATATGGAGAAGAAGAACAAAGTACTGAACTAACATCCATGGAAGATAATGGAGGTGTTGTTGATCAGGTCCAGTCGAAGCCTCCCAAAGTGGAATGTGACATTTGCCATAAGATGTACGCCTCCAAAGATGTCCTTAGGAAACACAAGAAGAACGTTCATGGACAGAATAAAAAATTTCCTTGCATCAAATGCGACAAAGGTTTGTTGATGAACTTGATCGATCAATCTCGTATTTATTGCAGAGTTATGCTTGCTGTGGTAGCAGCTGAGGTCGCAACATAACGAATAATGCGCCCTTTGACTGAATTCTAAGCACTATTGTTTTAATTTTGTTTTTGTCATGAGGTGTAAGTTATTTAGGTAGTATAATAAATTTGTTAGGTTTGGTATTAGGTTTAGGTTAGGTATTTCTATACAACCCAACTAACACCCCAATGTATAAAATTGAGCTTCAAACTTTGGACTGTTCATCGTTACTGATGATTCTGAGTTCTGGTCTAATTACACTTCGACATGTATCAGCCAACTTTAATCTCATGTTTCTTATGACTTATTCAGCCCAACTTAATGTTATTTCTAGGGTATGATGATTTAGAAGAGTTAAATAAGCACATTGTCAAAATCCACACTGGATACAGGCCCTATTCTTGTCAGTATTGTTCAAACAGTTTCGGAGAAGAGAATAGTCTCAAAACGCATATTAAACGGTAAGAAAACTTTTAAATAACAGTTTAGTTAATACTTACTTAAACAATATACCTTTTTACAGTTAGGTTTTTGTTTCTTACACATTGTCCATTATCTTTGTCCTATACTGTGTTTTTCACGCACAATCTTCAATTACACCTTTCTTTTCCGAGTTCTGTCTTTATATTTAGTCTATCCAAAGGAAAAAACGAATGTGACTAAAAACAAGGCTGTATCGAAACGTTGTTCGAATGTTGTTTCAACTGTTGTCGCGAAATCATCCAAAAAACAAGAAAATCGTTATTAACATACTTTGCTTCACTATCACAAAAGTTTCTGTGACACTTTTACCGAACTTAAAGTCGGCACATTGTTATTGTGGCGAGGATTTAACCACTATAATGCTTTTTTTTGCACTCGATGTACTATATTATCATTCCATAAATGTTTTCTTTTATTGAGATGATTCATAACTTTTCAAAGTTTTTTTAAAAGGTTTTTTTGAGTAAAAAATCTAACGTAACTACAAGGGGGAGCTAAAAAGTTCTCAACATAAAAACCGTGATTTTACTTTTTGAAATAAAGTCTATTTTTCAACATTCTCTCCTGTCCTCGATATAGTTGAACCAGAGATGAACCAAATTTTATGTACCTCTATAGAAGTTAGAACTGTCAAGTTCTCGTACGGCCACATTTGCATTGGGCCCCAGATAGCTGTCAAAACACAGTTCTAACTGGAAAGTAAACACTTCTAGTTGTGACAGTTCACGGTGCGAACTTGTCACAGTGCCATCTATTCGCCTTCAAAAAAAGATCAATTTGCAAAATAATAAATATTTATTCGATGATTTGAAGCTGTTATATTTCAATAATTGCGATAATAAAGTTAACGACAGAGGTTCTCCAGAAGGCCCGCGTCATTGACCTGTCAACACAGAGATCCGGTGACCTTGGAAATGACGTCGGAGGATTCCTGTATACAGAGTGTGGTCGATAGTATGTAATAGATAGGATGACAAGTTGACAGATCTGTCAAGTTTGCTAATAGGTAATAATTGCTAATAATAACATTCAGCATACAGTTCAAACTTTGCTCTATCTGACTTTTCACCAGTTCAGGTGATATTTTGCTATATTATTTGCAAAAACCGATCTGTTGCAGTTGCTGTTTATAAACCTCCATAACAATTGTTGTTTTAGGATTCATCAGAAGTCACTTCTGACACAAGAAACCACCAATGCTCTATTAGGTCTACAGTTTGACCTGCCCGGTGGTTCGATTATTTAAACAAACCTTATTTTATATCCAATTTTATTTTTGTAACAAATTAAAATATCTACAGACTATTTATGCGAGTTTTTTTTACACATACAGATGAATAAGAAATAAATGAATAAAAAAATATGTCTAAAGAAAGTATGTCTTGAATAAAAGTTTATAGACGTTTATTGGGTTGCCTATATAATGAAATTAATACCCTACTTTTAAATCGAATAAAACCAATTTTTACTTTATCTATCACTTACTTTATTTTTAATTTTGTGTGACTATGGTTTTATAAATAATGTTACATTATCAAATACGACTTTAAAAAACGTTTATTTATTTACTTTATCTTGTCTTAATTTTTACAAAATGGCAAAACAACCGTATAAACCTTTAAAAAATTTAATTGTTTTTGTTTCTTCTAAATGAAAATATAAATACGCACGTTACAAATATATTAGATGTATTTATTAGGCAGAAAATATGTTTTAATATCGTGTGAGGGATAGCCATATAAGAAAATAGGGCAAAATGGGAAAACTTCTAGTCTTTGTTTTTTTCAAAAAATCTCCGGCGGTATAAATGAAAATATAAATATATACATAACAAATATATCAGTTAGTTGTATTTGTTAACCAAAAAAATATGTCTCTAATCTGGTATAAGGAATATCTGGTTTAAAAATAATAAGAATAAAAAAAAATGTAATAAAATCCAGATACTTCCCTGTAAACAATTTTATTGAATAATAAATCGCAACAAAATGAAATAATGTGAACAAAAAAGTTTATTTTCACAAAATAATATAATTAACCAAACTTAAAATAATTTGTATAATACCAAAAAATATATTAGAGTTTTGTTTTCAAACTCGTTAGTTTGATTTTTAAAAACGTTTTATTTTTGTTTTACGAATGACAGAGATACACTACTGTTAAACGTTCTACAACAATTGACTGAAAAATCCTTGAAGGATATATTTATACAAATAAAAATGCTGAGTTAACAAATGTATTCGTTCTAGAACGTTTTGATCGTGAGAACAACACTACGTGACTAAATATGTTGACGGTGCTGTTCCTGGGTGCAGGTGGTTGTATTCTGATATGTTTGTTGTTGCTGAGTTGGCGAATCATCCATGCAGGTGGCTGTAATTGATATGGTGATTCGGCCGACGTTGCATTACGTGGGATATAACTCCTCCCACCTTAGATGAAACATATCCTATGGTTCTTGTTTCATCCGTCTAGAAGTCGATTTCTTCTACGGGGGCTGCTTGATTGTTGCGGCTTTTTGATCTTAACTTCTGTATACAATATCTATATATAAAATAGAGTATAATGATTAATAAACATATATAGATTAATATGGTCCAGAAGCTAGTTCGATTTATATAGATGGTATCGGAGAGCTCGATGAGGTCTTCCTTCTGTCTTTTTAATTGGGTTTGTATTTCATCGTTGGCCTTCAAATTGATTGAATTTAAATTGATCGATGGTGGATTGAATATCGATACTTGTCCTTTGGCCAACGTCCAGTTTAGTTTTGGTAGGTTGATTTCTTGATATGACAGGTAACTTGGTTTATAGGTTTCCAATGTTATTGAACCTATATGGATTTTGCAGTTGGGTTGCATTTCCATAAGGTACGAACCATATAGAGGGTAGTTGTTTTCTGTGTTTTCACACGTCACTTTGGATAGCTTTTCTTCAGGAAGGGTGACTATCCATTGATTGTCCATGATTCTTGTTACTTGTATGTCATATATATTGACGTTAAAGGGGTGGCAGAAAGTAATATTTTTCTGATGTTTTAACAATTGCACAGCACACGGGTTAATTGTTTCTAGTGGCTTACTTAAGGCATTTTTACACAAGAACTGTTTATTCAAAGTTTCTTCACATTGTTTATCCTGGTAGGAATATTTCTTACTGCTGAGTGCGAGGTAAGGTTTTAAAGGGATGTTAACCAGGAAGGTTCCATTGTTGGGAATTGGTAAAGGATAGAGGTGATAATATTGGTATATTTCAGGCTCTACCAATGGAAGTTCTAGTATGAATGTTATTTCGTATTCTTTCGAGAAACTTTTAATTTCAATTATTTTTTCGAGTTCGAGGACATTTTGCAATTCACTAGTTAAGGGTAGTTTGTCTGTATTTAAATGTTTTTCAAGATTTTTTATTTCTGAAAGTAATTCATTAGGATTTACAATTGAATTATGTAATACATTAATTTTAGAAAATGTAATTGCTGTTTCGATATTACTAAGCAAATTATATATTGATTGATACAACATTGTGATTTGAGTGATTGTTGTGTGAATTAGCATATATTGATGATCGTTTGTTTCATGAATAGTGATTGTTTGTATAGTTTCCTCGATATGTGATATGCGAGTTCTTAATATCTGTTGATTATGTGTTAAGTTAGCCATTATGTTTTTGATATTTTCAGAAGTTTTACCTAATAAGGTTATATGATCAATTAAACTTAATTTTAATTTGTTTTGATTGCCTTGTAGTGCTCTGATTTTGTTATCAATTAATTCTGCGTCATTCTGGTCAAGGTTTCCGGTGATGCACTTAATTAGTGATCCCAAGGGGTTTAATAATCCTCTTTTAATTCTTTTTGTTGTTTTATAGGGGATTATTTGGTTAATTAGGTTTTCTATTCTTTCTTCAAGAGTGCGGGTTGAAACAAGTGTATTATGATATTCCGAGTTATAGTCGCTATTGTTGTATAATGCGTTGAGAAGAATTCTTGAATTGAATTTAAGTGATTCGAATTCTGTTATTACTGGATTTAAGTTGACGTTTTGTATAAATGTCCAATAATTTGATACGATTTTTGCGGTACCTTTTTGGATGGGTAGTATTCCTGGATAGTTATTAAGGTTGTTTATTTTTATTCCAATTCCGAGTGTGAGGACGGTACAGGTCCATCTGTAACAACGGGTTTTATCTTAGTCTCGTTGATATGCACGGTTTCCTTCTTTTTTGTTTTTGGATTTTCAATTTCAATTTTATTGTTTTCAAGTACTTTGGTTAGAATATAAGGGCCTAAGTACTTGTTTTTTGTTTTTATTGACCTTTGATCATTTTTCTTATAGATTAAAGAGCCTAGTTGTATTTTTGCTTGGTCCTTTTTTTCATTAATTTTATTAATGATGGTCTCTTTGCGCTTTTTCGATTCTTCAGCGACTTGGTCGTATAAAATTCTCGTTTTTTCTTTATGACTTTGTAAATATTCCGTATATGCATGGGTTGGAACTAAATTCATAGGATCTCTTGAATTTGTATGACCTAATACAAGTTCTTGGGGTGTGTAATTTGTACTTGAATGGATGGTGTTATTGTATGCAATAATAGCATATGGCATTAAGCTTATTATGTCTGAATTTAGGTCTGTTTGTCTTAAGATTCTTAGGTGTTCGATTAGGGTAGAATGTAGACGTTCTACTGGTGAATTTGATTCATGATGGTGAGGTGTAGTAAAATGAATATTTATATTGTGTGTCTTTAAAAGGTTTTTTACTACTTCATTTTTAAATTCAAGTCCATTGTCAGATATTATACAATTAGGTGTACCTATGAACGAAAAGTATTTAACTAGTT
Source organism: Cosmopolites sordidus (assembly GCA_031761425.1). NCBI lineage: Eukaryota > Metazoa > Arthropoda > Insecta > Coleoptera > Curculionidae > Cosmopolites > Cosmopolites sordidus. The sequence continues at coordinate 70,146 of JARFXV010000048.1, read as the reverse complement.
GTTCACAACATGATATGGCGTTTCCGAAATATGGAAGGGCTTGTCCAAATTTTGAGAATTTATCTAAGAGTGTTAGAAATTTTTCTTTTCCGATTGAAAGGGTGTCAATGTGTACAATTTCAAACGGTCTGCTTGGAGTTTCTGTTAGAATAAGAGGTTGATTTGGAGGTTTTCGATTATATTTTGATCTTTGACAAATTTCACAATTATTGATATAATTTATTACGTCAGTTTTTAATGTTTTCCAATAATAATTAGCTTTTAGAAACTTTGTTGTTTCATCTATTCCACGATGATTAGTTTTTCCTTCATGTTTGTATTGAATTAAAGGAATTCTTTCGTCTTCTTCGACGTTATTAATTAATTTAGTACATTCAATTAGTTTATAGTTTCTAAAATGGTTGATCATTATCTGGTTGAATATTGTTCGTAATTCTTTCGAAAGGAAGTATACAAAGGTTTTCTTTTCCGTTAGATATTCTTTCAAAAATTTTGTTATCTTCTCAATATTAGTTGGTAATGTCGCATATATTATTTTGTGTTCTTCGAAATTCTTGTTTTCGATTTTTATATATGGATCGTAAGGAGATTTTTTCACGATTATTTGTTTGTTTTTATTATTAATAATTTCATCTAATAGCGTTATTCCGGTATAATTTTCATTTGCATTTGTGGTATGTATTGTTTGATCCGTTTTTGTTTTAAAAGGAGGTCGAATCTGTATGTCTGAAATTATTCTTATTTTCGGCTGGTCTTTTAGTTGACAGTTCTCTAATTCTTGTATGGTTTTGTTTACTTCGTCCGTGTTGATAGCGTTTGGATCATAATTTTCAAAAAATTCGTCGATTTCCATGTTGATGTCTCCTGGACAATTCATTGTTGACTCTGTTTCTACTGCATTGATTTGGATGCGAGACAGGGCGTCAGCATTAGTGTTTTGGATGCCTTTTTTATAAATGATTTCATAATCATATTCTTCTAGTCTCAGTCTCCATCTTACGAGTTTACTGTTTGGTTCCTTTAGATTAAAAAGCCAAACAAGAGGGCGATGATCTGTATAGATTTTGAATTTTCTTCCATACAAATATGGTCTGAAATACTTGCATGCCCAGACAATGCTTAAAAGTTCTTTTTCTATGGTGGAGTACTTTTGTTCTGAGTCATTTAATGTTCTTGATGCATAACCAATAGGTTGATCATTTGGTGGATTTCCTTGTGAAAGTACGGCTCCAAGTGCGATATTAGAGGCGTCGGTTGTTAATACAAAAGGTTTATCGAAATCTGGATATTTTAAGATTGGTGCATTAATCAAAAGATTTTTAAGGTGATTGAATGCTTCGATAAAAGATTTAGAATGATTAACTTTTGCATTTTTCTTTAAGCAAATTGTTAAAGGTTTTGCTATTTTCGCGAAGTTATTAATGAAACGGCGATAGTATCCTGTGAGTCCTAAGAATGATTTTATTTCTTTCTGAGTTTTTGGTAATGGAAAGTTTTTTACAGCGTTTATCTTATCTGGATTAGGTTTGATACCTTCGTTGGTTACTTTATGACCTAGATAAGCTACTTCTTTATGTAGAAATTCGCTTTTGTCTAATTGAATTTTAAAATTCGATTTTCTTAATCTTTCGAATACTTCTTGTAGTCTTTCGATATGTTCTTGGAGGGATGTTGAAAATATTATAATATCGTCTAGGTAGACTAAACAAGTTTCATTTTGTATTCCTCTTAATACGTTGTTCATTACCTTTTGAAATGTCGTAGGGGCGTTTTTTAGTCCAAATGGCATACGTTTAAATTCGTAATGGCCAGTGTCTGTTGAAAAGGCTGTTTTCTGTATATCTGCTGGATTCATTTCTACTTGGTGAAATCCATTTGCTAAATCGAGGGTAGTGAAATACTGAGATTTGCCCAATTTATCTAATATGTCGCTTATTTGTGGAAGTGGGAATTTTTGATCTATCGTTTTATCATTTAATTTTCGATAGTCGATTACTATTCTCCATTTACGTTTTCCAGAGGCGTCCATTCTCTTTGGTACTATCCATATGGGACTGCTCCATGGTGAGTTGGATTCTTGTATGATTCCGTTATCTAACATTTTGTTTATTTGTGATTTTACTTCTGATTTATGTACATATGGATATCTATATGTCTTGGTGAAAATAGGGGTTTCATCCGTTAGTTTTATCTCGTGTTTTATCTGATTTGTGAACGTTAACGGGGTATTTTCACAATAAAATATATCTCTATATTTGTAACAAAGCGCTCTTATGGCTTTATATTCTTCTGTGTTACAATGTTTTAATCTTAGATTCTTTAAGTTTGCCTTTTGGAGATTATTTATCTGTTGAGTATATTCGACATCTGTCTCCATGTTTTCGAAGAAGTTCATTTCGGCTTCTTTAATTAATTCGACTGAAATTGGTTTCGTAAATTTAATTTTTGCTGGGGTTTCTCTTGTGTTTGTAATTATGGTGGTCGCGTAAAAATTTGATATGTTGACTAGAGATTCGGGTATTTCAGTTTTTTCGAAATTTGTATAATGTAATATTCCGATTCCTTTTTCTTTGTCAACAGGTACTTTTATTACTTGACATGTTCGTGGAGGTATAATCAATTCAGTGTATTTAGGGTATGAATGTATAGGTTTATTATTTTGATAATATAATGGGATGATTGAAGTTTCTGATTCTAATGTGAAATCTTTTAAGTTTATGTTTGCGCCAATGTGTGTTAGAAAGTCCATTCCTAAAAGTCCGTCAAATTGCTGGGAAAAATCAAAAAGATAAAGTTTATGATTTCCGGGAAAATTGAATGAAGGGAAAATTGGTATGATCATAACTTCGTTATGCATTGAAGTTGCGTGAGCTGTTTTTACAGTGAAGAATTCGTTCGTTATTAAGTCGGGGAAAAAGTGGTATGCTAATTGAGGATTTATAAAGCTTTTACCGCTACCAGTATCGACTAGAAATGTTGCGTCCATTTCGGGTAAATAGATGATGGGTAAATTTAAGATTGCTGAATTATTTAGGAATATCAACTCTTTTGGTTTGTACTTTGGGTGATTGGAAAATTTTCTGAGGGTTCGATATAATTTTCATCGGGTGGTTCTTCGTAATATTCATCATATTCGTAGTTTTCTTCGTTATCAATGGGGTTATAGCTTTGCTCTGTGTATTCTTGTTCGGATGTATAGTTTTCTTGTATAGTATTAATATTTTCAATTTCGTTATCCATTGTTTGATTAAATAATTGGTTTGAGGGTTGTCTGATGTTTCCGCTTGATGTATCCATCGGTTCTGGTTTATTTCCGCGTACTATCGATGATGTCGCTTGACGTTTTATACCGTGAGGGGTGTTGAAATTGCTAAATTGCTGTCTGAAGAAGTTATTAGGGTTTTGTCTGGTAAACATTTTTCTAGGGGCTCCAAATTGGTTTGGTTGTACATTAGCTGTATAACGTACAGGGATGTTCTGTTGGTGTGCGTTAGCTGAATAACGTACAGGTTGTTGATTTTGATATTGGTGTACATTAGCTGAATAACGTACAGGTTGTTGATTTTGATGTTGATGTACATTAGCAGAATAACGTACAGGTTGTTGATTAGGGTTGGTTCCTGATGTAGTTGGTTTTGTATTATTGTTACTGCGATTTTTATAATAAAGAAAGTTTTCTTCTTCTTCGGCGTAGCTCATGGCTTGTTCTAACGATGTCGGATTTTTTAATCTTACAACGAGTTGCATATGGTAGTTTAAACCATTTATGAATGTTCTTAATACAATATTTTCATATTCCTTAATTTTTAAAATTTTTAGATCTCGTGGGTCATTTGACATGTTAATTTTTGAAAATAAGAGACTTCTAGCGTCTTGTAATTTAATTCCGAATTGTTGAGGGGTTTCGTTTTTTTCTGACTTGGTTGTGATAATATCTTGTACTATACAGTCTATTGATCTTCGATCAGAGAAAGTATTTATGATGGCATTTTTTATTAGCTCCCAATTATGTAGTTCAACTCTAGATGCTACTAAATCTGCTGCTCTACCAATCAACTTGCTCAATATGGTATCGAATAAGCAAATATTTATTGGTGCGTTAATATTTTGACGATCTTGATGGTTATTAAGAAAATTGTCACATGCATTAATAAATCGATTAATTTGTTTAGAATTACCATTGAATTGCGGAATGTTCTCTGCTTGGTATCTAATTAAAGCGTAATTTGGTGTTGCCATTTTGATTTTATTTTTTTTTTTTTTTTTTTTTTTTATTTTTGAAAATATTTTGAAAAATTGTTATCAGTGTTATTAGTAGTGTCAAGAAATATACTTAATATTAAAATATGACTAGAATAATGAATGGGGAAAAAATGAAAAGATAAAAATGGAAAAAGATTGGATGCACTTACAGTATGTTGATGATGATTTTCATTCCTTTGTGGATTTGGTTGCTTTGCTTTGCTGCTTTGCTGCTTTTGTTGCTTTGTTTGTTTCTTTCTTAGCCTAAGTTCCAATAGGAGTAGCGATTTTTGTCTCTTCCCTGGAGGTTGAATTGCTGCGGAGTTGAGCGATGCTTGTCTCTTCTCTCGGACGTTTAACGGTGCTAAAGTTGAGCGATGCTTGTCTCTTCTTTTGCTGTACTGCTTCTTGTCACTCGTGGTTCGTTTTCACCATTAATCGTTGGTACGAAACAGACTTGTTCGATACAATTCTGTTGGTCAAATCTGTACTCAGTTTTGTTCAAATTAAGCCCGTTGGCAAAATCCGTACGACTGCGCCAGTTTTGTTTTCAAACTCGTTAGTTTGATTTTTAAAAACGTTTTATTTTTGTTTTACGAATGACAGAGATACACTACTGTTAAACGTTCTACAACAATTGACTGAAAAATCCTTGAAGGATATATTTATACAAATAAAAATGCTGAGTTAACAAATGTATTCGTTCTAGAACGTTTTGATCGTGAGAACAACACTACGTGACTAAATATGTTGACGGTGCTGTTCCTGGGTGCAGGTGGTTGTATTCTGATATGTTTGTTGTTGCTGAGTTGGCGAATCATCCATGCAGGTGGCTGTAATTGATATGGTGATTCGGCCGACGTTGCATTACGTGGGATATAACTTTAGCATGACGTTTTTTTACTTTAAAAATTTTTTGTTTAAATAGTTTAAATAGAACTTTGATATTTTGTTATCGTTCCATTAGCAGCAATTACTACTTGTAATCTTTACCTAATATTACCTAATATTAGTATTAATATTACCTAATATTATACCGAAAAAATACGAGGAGTGAAGAGAGTTAAATTATTACATTTGAATTGAATATATATCCGAACTAGTGGACATTGCGCACAGTAACGCCATCTCTTGTCGAGTAGTATATTTTTGTTGTTTTATTTACTTCCAACTAAACCGCCCCCCCAAAACTAAATCCTGGCTACGCCGGTGATAATGCTAGCACGGTCTAGAGATTGGCGAAATCATTACGGTGCAGACATATATGCGTCTGTTTATCTCATTACTACTTTGAGTCTTATGCGCATGTCCGAGAATTGAGTTTGCTTATAGACGTGCGTCAGTTTACATATTTTTATGTTTTTGTGTCACGTTTATTTATTGCGACCTTTGCGCACAACGGGTCGAGTAATAGAAAAAGAAATAGAAGTAGACGTTTGCTGTCTCACTTACTTCGTGACACCTCCACGATATAATAGGATTATATATATATATATGACACCAATAAATATCTCCATTTTCTTACCTTCAAATATACCGCCAAACCCAAATCTTTTTTCATTTCCCTTGGCGAAGTCCACTACAACCATCGTATCATAGCCAAAGCAATATTTATGAATTGTTTCATCACTTTTTATTAGGTTATATCTCTGTCATTTTCCCATTATGGACTGTTTTCTGTGTGTAGAGTTAATCCGGTATTTATAGCAAGAGTCTTCAAAGTTAAAAATAGTTCTTGTGGCATATAAAGATGTTTCCTCTAAGTAAATTAGAAAAACTGATTTGTTGTGTTTGTGGGCAGTATTTGTCTTGCCCTCCTATTAAAGTATATCACACAAGGGAAGTTAAATGTGGAAGATGTTCTAAAAAAGATGACTGTGGGGTGTGGTCAATTTTCAATTTTGTAGCTGAAGGTTTGCGTTTTCCTTGCATTAACAGGTAAACTTTCGTTTGTATTTGAGTACATTTTTGATAATACGGTTTGTTATGACAGATTTGAAGGATGCGAGAAGTTACTAAAGTTCACGGAAGTATTGCATCATGAAGAAACCTGCAAAGGATCGAATTATTCATGTCCGTTCTCTCTGGAAGATGTCCATCAACTATCCCTTCCTGCTTTAATTAATCATTTTCGAAATTACCACAAAAATAATATTTTTATTTATCCCAGATGGTATTTTCAACTAGATCAATTGATTGGTCAGCAATGTTATGTTTATTGCAACTACGACAAAAGCATACTAATGTTAATTTTAGTAAGTTGTGAATTGAGTGTAATGCAGGTAAAATGTTTCTCTGTACCTAAGCAAAGGAATATATTTCATAAAGTAAAATTATTTTCCACAAATTCCGAAGAAATCTACTTTGAGTCAGAGTGGAATGTTTGTGATATATGGAATGATGATAACAATAACGGTATAAGGATTCCAGTTGATAACATGTCTACTGTCATTTTGGAGCTTGAATTTGAAGTGTTGAAGTCTCCTTGGGCATCTAGGTTACATGATTTAGAAGTGGATGAAGGGGAAAAATGGAGTTCTGCTTTTGATTTAAAACCATTCTTAAAGAATTGGTCACCTAGGCGACAAGATTTGAGAAAAAGTTCAATATCTGTTGCAGAGCTACATTGCACATATAAGAGAGTGAACAGAGCATCTCATTTTTGGTGTTCATTTTGTGAATCTTATTGGCCGCTTTCTGGACAATGTACATATTATAAATGTTCAAAGTGTTCTTTATGTTTTTGTGTTTCATGTAAGAATACGTATCTGAATAATTGTTCAAAGTGCAAATATTCCCTTAAAATATCAACCGATCTTCATAATAACAACCTATTTTTCTTTTGTAACTTTGATTGTGGTAAGTCATTTTTGGATGTAATATCACACGAGGAAAAGTGTTCAAAAAAACCACCATCAACTTTCAAATTATCATATATTCAAAAAAGCATCCTTATAAATGAATGTTGCGACAGTCATTGTAGTTTACTTCAGATTTTCCCTAATACAAAACATAACACAAAATATAACACAAAGGTTAAATTTTATTGGAATGATCGTCTATATAGTTTTGTGGTCCTTTCAGATAAGTTTATAGTACCTTCCAATGCTAAGTTTAAGATTATAGTTAGTAAAAAGGATTGATAGTATTAAACGCAACCATTTTTTATTGTAACAATTCAAATTTAAATAAAACGTTCCCTCTTGTAAGTGTTGTTTTCAATCTGCCCCAACTATCATCACAATATTGTCTGAATGATTGTGGCGTGTTCATATATATATATATATATTTTTTTTTTTGGTTTTTCAAATTTATTACAGAAAAAGAATCACTGAGAAATTTGTTCCGTTTTGTTTTTGTTTTTTACCCAGTCATTCTTTATATACATAAGAACATATTTTTAAATTTTTTGAATTTTAGATTGTGGCGAAAAACCCAAAAAAAGAAAAAAATACGTGTCAGGTTGGTTATACAGGGTGCGGCAAAAAGAGAGATTTAGTACGTTAAAAAAAACCTTTGTCAAGCACGATACAGAAACAGTGGTGGCTCGTGAGGGCGGGCATTGGGACGCCGCCCCTCCAGTATTTATCACAGTAAACAATTTTTCAGAGCAAAATACCATATTTTATTTCCGCTCTTTCCTTTAGCTCATTTTAAGATATTATTAAAAATTAAAAACTTCAAATGTAGAAGAACGTCTGTCCACCCATCGTACCAAATAATAAGGATAAAAATTCCATCCTCTCGTCATAATTTTTAGATCGTTGGTCGGACGTTTACCTCCAGCGACCGTAGGCCATTTTATATCGTCGTTGCCGTTAGATGTTTTGTTCGTTGCCAGAATTTCGGGGTTTAATGGCTTCCTAAAATATGCGATTTGGACGTAGATTCCCTGCGACTGAGCGTATCGGTAATTAGTTTAAACGTTGATTTGACGGGTACGGAGCGTTTGATATGTCTCGCGTTGCGTATTTCGTTCGCCTCGCGAATACTTGTTTTTATTTGGGATTTGCTATGTGTGTACTGTGAGTACACTGAGTAGTACTTTTTTACTAAAAATAATCAACTTTTAATTGCAAACATGAAGATGTCTGATTTAAAACAGTTAATAATCACTAATTTAAGTTTGGAGGAGAAAGTTGAATTAAAAACTAATGGTCGTCCCACGCCCGTGTTGAATTTGAGTCAAGTTCAAAAATAATATAAAAATAGGGCAAGTTTTACGTGAAAATTTGACAGTAAACTATATAATAGTATTTTGTGTGGTTTGCTTGAATGGTTTACTATTCTGGAAACGGTAAGTAACTACTTATTCATTCCTTTATCTGCGCAACAAGCAATATCCTCCCATCCTCCTATGTTTTTGTAAATAGTAACAATATAAAATATTAATGTTTTCCTGATTCACCTCCTGTATAGGGTTTCAATAGCACGAAAAGCAAAAATCGAACAATAGCAAAAAAAGTAAAAAGGAGGAAGGGGAAAGCAAAAGAAACCTTCAGCAGCACTATTTTTTTCTATGCCATTCCGCTTTAAAAACCCACGAGCCACCACCTCTAAATTAGTCCACAATCTCATGTGGAACACAACAATCTGCGTCTCCGCCATAATGAGGAAGGGTTAGTTGCTTGACCGGGAGGAAGCCCCACCCATCCCTTACATTGGAGGGCAAATGTTTCGTCTGTTGGTGGTTAGACTCATCAGGGTATCGACATATGCTCTCTCGCCAAGAATAGGGAGTCCCTCTCCACAATCAAACAACCCATATTTTCGCCGACTTCTCGTCGGATAGCCTCAACGGTCGGGGGTGTATAACTCTTGACTACTGTTGTCTCATTGGACACAGTCCAAAGAAGTCAAAAAACTTATGTATAAGCCATCCGACGAGAAGTCGGCGAAAATATGGGTTGATTGATTGTGGAGACGGACTCTCTATTCTTGGCGAGAGAGCATATGTCGGTACCCTGATGAGTCTAACCACCAACAGACGAAACATGTGCCCTCCAATGTAAAGGATGGGTGGGGTTTCTTCCCGGTCAAGCAACCCAATCTAACCCTTGCTCATATATATATATATATATATATATATATATATATATATATATATATATATATATATATATATATATATATATATATATATATATATATATATATGCATCGACCGAAAATCTCTGTTCAACATCCTAGAAGAACAAGGACTCGACCCCAAAACCCTACGATTGATCAAGCAGACACTGACCGACACAACCTCAAAAGTGAAATTTATGGGAGAAATTGCCGAACCCTGATTAAAACTGGAGTACCTCAAGGAGTTGGGTTATCCCCACTCCTCTTCAACCTGGTCCAGGATAAAGTCATAAGGAAATGGGAAAAAGAAGTGAAAAATCAAGGACATTGGAAGCCAATACGACTCGGACGATCCAAAAACAACATAGAAATATCATGCCTGGTCTTCGCAGACGACCTAGCCATACTCGCAGACTATGAAAAAAGGGCAACCAAACAGATCGAAGTCCTCAAGGAATGTGCAGAGAAAGTCGGCCTACAAATATCCTTTCAAAAAACCGAATTCTTCTGCTCAAAATTAGATGTCCAAAATTTGAACACCAAATACGGCAAGATAAATGGGGTCACTCACTTTAAATACCTGGGCGAGATGATGAAGAGGTATACAGCAAGACACACAATATCTACAATAAGAAATGCATATCCACACATACAAAAATAAGACACTACAACACAGTAAGCAAACTAGAGGTATTATACGCAAGCGAGGCACTTATACTCCACACTAAAAGCGGCATAGAAAACATACTAAAAGAAGAAGGCAAAATTATGAGGAAAATTCCCTGACTAAAACTGACAGATGAAGGATACAGAGTACATTCTCGAAAGACCACAGACAGAATGTCCAACGTAGCGGCGGACATAAGAAAAAAAAGGTTGACATTCTATGGACATATCAGTAGACTCCCACCGACAACACTCACCAACAGAATTCTTACATACATACAAGGAGTCAAGCCAACAGTATCAAGTCAGAGCTGATCTGGGAAAGACACAAATGGGCCCGACAGAGATTGAAGATAGAAGAACGTACAGAAACAAAATACATATGTGGAACGTTGCATCAGAGAGCGAAGTTTCGAGGAGATCGGGGACAAGGTGGACCGAGAAGAGAAACAGAATCACGGAGAAAGGATGAGAGAGGTGTGGAGGATCAGAAAGAACACTCGCAAATGAATCAGAATGCTTTGCGCGATCCAACCGGGTCTATAAGCACCTAATAATATATATATATATATATATATATATATATATATATATATATATATATATATATATATATATATATATATATATATATATATATATATATATACAGAGTGTTAGGTAAACATGCGGCAAAAATGTAAGGAGTTATTCCTTGTCCTATTCTAAAAATATTTTGTCCTATGATGATGTTTGAAAAACCCCTTTGTTTCGAAGATACAGGGCGAACAAAATTTGCGACAACTATATTCGATATTTGTTGAAATCATTAATGTAAATAAAAGTAGGGGTGTATGTCAATGAGTTTATCCAGTACAAAAATTTGTTTTTCGATCTCGATCACTTGGAACGGCTGTTTTATCTTGTAAGTGGATTTCATCGGTCGCATTTGTCTACATAGATTGAGTGACGTTTGGCTATTTGACGTGTCTTAAATAGTGAGTCAAGTCCTCTATCATAATGTATACAAACGCCGAGATGACTGACATGCACTTCATGTATGGACTTGCTGATGGCAATGCATTACAAGCTAGGCGATTGTATAGTGAACGATTTCCAGCCCGTAATGTCCCCGACCGAAAAATCTTCGAAAACATTCATCGACGTCTTCGTGAAACAGGCACATTGAAACGAACTGAAGGGTCAGGAAGATCACTGACTGTAAGAACGGTACAATTGGAACAGAATGTGCTAGACATGATAGCGGAAGAGCCTGGTAGTTCTACGCGAAAAATTGCAAATACTTTGAATGTGAGTCACTGGACAGTTTGGAAAATTCTTAAGGACAATTTGTTGTATCCATACCACATTCAACGCGTTCAGGCACTACTACCTGTTGATTTTCCTCCACGTATTGCATTATGTCAATGGATATTGCAAACTTTACTTCGCATCCCTCTATTCCTGACACAAATTCTTTTCACCGATGAAGCCACTTTCGCAAGAAACGCAATAAGGAATTATCATAATAACCATGTGTGGGCAGATGAAAATCAGCACGAGGTATGCGAAAATCGTTTTCAACATCAGTTCTCGTTGAATGTTTGGGTTGGAATTGTAGGTGACTATCTAATTGGACCGGTATTTCTATCACAAAGACTTACTGGCGAGGTGTATCGCAACTTTTTGGAAGCAACGTTGCCTGAGTTTCTGGAAGATGTACCATTGGCAACACGGCATGAAATGTGGTTTACGCACGATGGTGCACTATCACATTTCAGTTTGGTTGCTCGTGATTTTTTAACAGCAACATACGTATATCGCTGGATTGATCGAAGTGAGCCACACGCATGGCCTGCTCGATCCCCGGACTTAAACTCCCTGGATTATTTCTTCTTGAGATATCTGAAGTCATTAGTTTACGCTACTCCATTGAAGAATTTGGATGATTTGCGAAATCGGATAATTGCTGGGTGTAACACAATTAGAAACGACCCTGGTGTGTTTGAAAGAGTTCGGTAGTCAATGACGAGAAGATTGAATGCTTGTATCAAGGCTGAAGGAAGTCATTTCGAACATTTATTGTAGATTGAGCAACTTTACATGTACTTTTTGATAATAAAATGTTAATGTCGTAAATTTTGTTCACCCTGTATCTTCGAAACAAAGGGGTTTTTCAAAAATCATCATACAACAAAATATTCTTAGAATAAGTCAAGGAATAACCCCTTTAATTTTTGCCACATGTTTACCTAACACCCTGTATATATATACACACACGCCCACACAGGGAGTCCCAGAATATGTGGGCAATCTCCCGGATTCAGATAGAACACATAAAAATAATATGACAAGTCCCTATACACTTTTTTCCTACGGCGCCCCTTACGGAGATACGGGTTCATAACGGACGCCCCTGGAAATCGTTTGTTTTTAAGTAACTCTTGAAGTACTAGGTGTAATTTAATATTTTTTTAATATGATGGTTACTAGGTAAGTCACCTTAAAACGAACCCTTTTAATCACATTGGGCTTATTTAGTTTGCCAGCAACGAACTAGCCCTAACACAGTAAATCAAAGATTTCACGAATATGACAGAGCCTGTCAAACTGTTTTCTTTGCTTTCGTGAATTGTATTCGTCGAAGCGAAGTCACCTGATCAAAGTTTTAAACCGTCTTAGGCTCATCAAGAGGCCAAACTTTTCAATTCCACCATTTTCTCGACTCCGCAGTTCTTCCAAACTTTGACGGTTTCCTTTATAAACCCCTGCAGGGTAAAGTAAACCAATAAATGCCCTCACTTCAGTGATATCAATCTGCCTAATGTTCTCTCGTTTAAAGTCTACCTTGATCCTCTCGACATATTAATTTGTATATTTCACTATGATTTCGAGCATGTAATCTTGAAAAAAAGTGATTCCAACACTCTACTGGAGTTTTGGCCTGTTTCGCTGCATCTACGATCCCTGGAAGGCGAGTAATTAGGTTTCCAGGCCCTCTGCGCTTACCCTTATTCGGTAGCTTCCTGGTCCATATCGTCTTCTTATCCTCCCCTAATGTGAATGGTCCTTTTTCTTCTTCAGTATCACAAGCCTCTTCATCATACCCTGTCAAAAAACTTCATCTACAGCATTGTTATTGGTGATAAAACGTGGTGTTTTCAATATGATCCAGAAACCAATCGTCAAAATGCCCAATGGGAGCACCCGAGCGAGCCAAACTCGAGTAGTTTTGTACTGATCACTGTCAATTAGTGCCAAAATGGTGCATAGTCAATATTGAAATTGTTATCACATAACTTTATAAAATAAAAAAAAAACATTCGGTTTTGTGATGTAATGCCATGTATCGACAAAAACAGACTTTCTGCATGAATCCAAATAAATATTAATAGAAAATAAAACACAGTCTTCACATACATAGGAGATATATTGTTTGTTATCATTAATAATACGGATTTCTCCTGAAACAGGGAATAGTTACTTGCAAAACTCCAAATCCCACTTCGGTAAACGCCAACATGATTGTTAGCGAATTTAAAATATGCTCCAGTTTCAAAACAGGATTCTGGTAAAAAAACGTATAAATCAATCCCGAAATTGTGATGCAGGTTAACAATACGGCCACTCCAGTCACCAAATCTGAAAAATAGTTTAATTTGTAAAAGTTCCCCTTCGTATGTTTGGTTGCATAATGCATACTAAAAATGTGTTAAATTCCACCTATACAGTTAGATTAATTTTATTAATTAAAAAAATATTAGTCTTACTTCTGTTTTCTTCCTTGAATTTTCGATAAAGTAAGATTTTCGTCAGTTCACAGGATATTCGGGTGAAGACAACAGCGGCGTCCTGTCTGATGTTAGGCGTTTTGATTATACTTTGATGTTTAGCGATGGTCATGATGGTTTCACAACTGGCGAACACGGGAAAATAAAACATGTTTAAGTAGATAAGGCATTCAAACATCAACTCAGCGTCCAAATTCATGTTGGACTCGGCTCTTCATCGATTCGTCTCACTGACAAATCAAACCACAAGTCTATTTATATAATCAATTTTATAGATGTTATTTTTAAATGCGAAGGCGGAGTTTGAGGACCGCCAGACTGTGTTTACATTTGTATGAATCCTCACTTTGATTCTGGATTCTCGATCGCAAAAATAGACTGTTAGTTGTCTGGAGCAAAATTCAAATGATGTTCGTTACCACGTAAAAATTCCTCTTCTTTCAATTTCGCAAGGCATTAGTAATATATATGACGCAAGGATAGTTCTTCTTCGATGTTTGCAAGGTATTAATACACGAGATAAGCTAGATTCTATAAATCCTGTGACTCACGTGACTGGTGATTTGTTTAAACTTAGGAACTTTAATTTTTTTATGTTAAATCATTTGCCACCAAAAATATTTCTAAAATTACCTCTAGATCTGCCATCGAGCCATCTCTTAAACACATTTGATTATTTAAAAGAAATAATTTTCGTTGTTTTCATGTCAATAATATTTTCGCTTGTAACGAACCCACTTGCCATATTAACTTACTTTTAAAATTGGATCTTGAAAAGATTTTTACAAAAAAATATTAGTGAACCAATGACGTTGAAAGGTCTTCTTTTTCGTCGAGAGGCATTAAATCAACTGGTAAAATACCTCGACTTAGATTATAAGTCATGTGGATTTCAGGATTAAATGAAGACCATGGAATGTTTTTTTTCTTTTACTATTATTGTGGGGGCATTAAAATCGTCCAAAATCACAAAAGAAATTAGCTTTTACATAAACAAACTTTTGTTTTGAAACTAGTTTGCAAGCTGGATATTGGTTGTTGCTAGAACATCTTACTGGTAGTCGGAATTCCGGTTTTAATTTGCTAGAACGCGTACATTCGTCTGTGCAAACTCCGGACGATTTGAAACCTTTGCTAGAACAAACCTAATATTGGATCTTGGAAAAATTTTCATAAATATTATCACTGCCATTGAAAGGTCTAGTTTTTTATCGAGTGGCATTAAACCAACTGGTAAAATGCTCTGACTTAGACTAAGATGAATAAAATAACAAATTTAATGAATTCAAGAATTTTATTAACGTAAATTAAAATATTATAGGGATGACAAATATATATATTCACGGAATGGAACAAAATGACGTTTCATCTAGGAATAATTAAAGCAATGAATAATATATTTAACTATTTAGGAATTATTCGAAAATAGTGAAATAACATACCAGTTATAAAATATACAGAAAAATGCTTTATCAAATACCATTGTTTTTTTTGTTTTATTTTTTAAACTTTTTAATTTTTTTTTTAGATTTTTACAGGGGATAACGTCGCCAAACGTACTCGTCTCTCTGTTTACCCCGCCTACAAAAAATAGCGTATAACTAACTAGCCACTTAACCTAAAAAACACCCAACTGTTTCGAATGAGATGACGTTTTTAATTTACGAATTTTTAATGTACGTCTTCTTCGTTGTCTGATATTAACCAAAAGACCCGGATGAACTTAGTGAACAGTACCTTAACAATCTACTTAAGACTACCTTAAACTACTTAAGATAAGCAGAGAGATGAGATTCAAAGGACTACTCGTTTACGTTGTAGAGCATGCAGGTGGTGGTGTTGTCTGCTAGTCCTGCAGGTATCACGGAGGATCTGGGGTCCAGAACGATGAAACCCATAAACCTGAAGGTTCTTACCAGGAGGTTATGGTCCGGACGATTTCTTTTCATGACCTAGAACGGAGATACAAACTCAGTATCACTAGCACCATACGCAGTACTGGGAAAAAATAACGGACCTCATTAAATTTAAAGAAAACTACTAGCGTTATCTATTAAAACAATCGTAAAATGCTTTACAACTAGCAATGGAATATGGAAATAGCATTGAGACCAGGAGAATTCGTAATACTCACCATCATGACGTAACGACAATTCCTTTCTTCAGCTGCCTCCAGTAGAGCAACGAACGCCTCCTTGCTACCGTCAACTAAAAGTTCCGGTGGGGAGACGAAAAGTACGTCGCCCTTGAGGACAGCGTCCCAGGGCTGAGGAGCAACCCTAGATCCGCCTACTGTCCGGAAGGACAGCCGTTTAGGGGTTGGCGACGATGGAGAGCCGGCGGGTTGACCCGCTCCCCGAGGTGGTCCCCTGGCCGAATCGCCAGGGGCATCAGGAGCACCACAGAGGCCCCGCGCCCAGAGACTTGGACGACTGGTTTGCGGGCGAAGCCGTGATATCGGAATGTTTCTCGCTCAAAAGGGAACTTCTGGAAACAATAAAATTTATATTTCTAAACTAACTTCAAATTGGCATTTTGTTTCACTTTTTGAGCACAAATCTAAAGGTATACCACCAATATTTGTCCTCAAAGTTTCTCAAAGGTTTTTGAATACCGGTAGTGTGGTTTCAACATTTAAAAAATGTGAGCGACAGCGGGAAATGGGTCCTGAAGTCGAAGAACCAATTTTCATCTTGTGGAAAAGGATTCTACAAAAAGTATTCAAAGTGTTGCGTGAGAAGCTGGAGTTTCCCACTGGATAGTACGTAAAACATTAATGTTGAGAATGGTTCATTGGGCAAAACTAAAGGAGTCCAATACCAAGGAGGCCAAAACTGTTTAATATTTTATCAACCAACGAAGCTTCTTTCACGACGAGTGGAATGGTGGGCATTTTGAACAGTTAATTTAATAAAATAATTTTATGTTTGTTAATGTGACGTCAGTCGTTTAAAACGTGATATGGTGTGAAAAATTTGTGCTAGTAATTTCAGCTTTGACGTAAGTTTTCCTTTTTTTATGACAAAAACCAACCAAATTTATGCTGAAGCATATGGAACAAATGACAATAAAAATACATTTTTCAAATAATAGTTTAAGAGGCCAATGGAACGTTGTGAATTCTCTTTGTTGAAGGACTCTTTTTGGATCTGGAATCTGGCCCCAGATTTATAAGCAACAAGTTCATTATGACACAAGGGCTGGTGGTGCGACTGTTCTAAACATTCCATTCACGAACAAAACTGGAGTGAGAAAGTCCTCTTACGTCTTGACCCCGCAGTTTTTAACCTTTTGCCGGAAAACATAAGAGATAACATTGTGAATAAGAACATGAGTTATCTGAAATTTAAACAAAATATAAAGAAATTGTGCCCGCTTCATTCAGGTCGGTGTTTATCAGCATGACTAAAATTGATTTCCTTTGTTTTTGAGCCTTAATATATGGGATGGGGTTGTGCCCTTTTTCATCCTTTTGTTCTATTACATGTAGTGTGAATGTCTGTGCTCAATATTGGGGCGGTTTTTTTTTTCTTAAAATTTCTCTTTTCTTTTCTTGGGTTTGACCACTAACCTACGACCCACACACAGCAGCGCTTTGTGGGTCGTAGGTTAGTATTTTTATTATATTTATTACATTATATTATCAATATTATATTATCATTGTTCAAATAAAGTGTTGTTGTGTAGATTTGCTTTATCGATTTTAGTTTTCGAGATATGATTTTTCAAAAATTGGCCAGTTTGTCAAAATCGCATATAGTTTTCTACGGATATCTCGCAAACCGTTCGAGATAGCGAATCGCGCTAGTCTTCGTAATTCTCTCTATTCTTTCAGGGATTTATTTTACAGGGCGACTTTCGGTTTTCTGAAATTTTCCTAGGGCACCTTCCTTTGGAAAATTTTCAGTCCAAAATGCAAAGTTTCATAAACTAGAATCGGTTCATTTTTGGATATTTGACATTCCAAAGCACGCGCATTAACAATCTAGCCGCAGATTTGCTTTATCTCTTTTAGTTCTTTGTTAGTTTTTTCTTAAAATTACACTCTCCCGATGGTTTTTTGCGGATATCTCGGAAACCGTTCGAGACAGCGAACCGCGCGGTTTTATCCTTCCTAAATGGGGTTTTGAATAATCTTTTTTTTGTAATAAATGGAAAGAACATATATAAGTTTTATAACAAAACTATTCTTATCTTTTTGCATGTGACCTCATAATGGTAAAACGAACGCCAATATCGGGTCGGCTCGGAACAATTCGGAACTTACATCGAAATCTTCTTTCGCACCCTTTCCGAAAAGACGTTTGGAAAGCATCGGAGTTCCGGGCAAATAAAACAATTTATCGATCTTAGTCATTGTTCTACAGGTTTAACCTATATCTTTGACTGCATTTGTTGGTTTGTCAGCGATTTGAAAATATAGTTGCTTTTAATTGTTATTTAGGCTTTCGGTGCTGTTTTCGACGTTATACTCATATATCTTTACATAAGATTTGAAGGCTCATAGGTAAGTTCAGAATGAACTATTGAAATCAGATTCGGGTTCCTTTTGTTTTTTTGCATTCGTTTTTATAAGTTTTATTTATATTATTTAATTCATATATGGAAAACAAATTAATATGCCAAATTTATAAGAAGGAATATTCCTGCGTGTTCGCAAAGAATCTACATGTAGCAATACAACCGAAGGTAGTAACAATTAGAAAGCCTTACAGGATTGTCTATTTTGTAGGATACGAATAATAATACTAAACTTGAAGAGATTTACCACTAAACACCAAAACACTTTTTTGAACTGCTCGACGCACGTGTCGCTAATCATGTTAGCATCATCAGGAGATGATTGAGATTAAATCATCTCCTGATGATGCTAACATGGTTAGCGAAACGTGCGTCGAGCAGTTCAAAAAAGTGTTTTGGTGTTTAGTGGTAAATCTCTTCAAGTTTAGTGCATCACACCAAAGGTTCCAATAGAAGAATTGATCAACGAATAATAATATTAAAGAAAGCGCGAATAAACCAGAACAAAATTCGACTACTAAGGTATACGAAAAGTCTTATACTTATGAAAGTTTTACAGGATAATTTAATTTGTAGATGGTCGAAGAGTACAACATTTGTGTGACTATAAAAGCTTTCCCCTTAAAAAAAGGGTTAGGTGCCTTTAAATTAAGAGTCTAATGTGGCGGTTTGTAAAACATGTCAGGCGAAAAATCGCCATCGTTTTAAAAATACTGAAAACTTTATTTAAAGTAATAATGTAGTACGGGTGAATTGTTTTTTGAAAATATTGTTAATAGAGTTAAGTGTGGTGGTTTTTAAAAGTATTGCAAACTTGAATAAAAACAATAAAACTATTATAAAACAAATATGCATGTAATTTTGGATAGTGATTGTTTTTATTCTGAATTGATTATTAATGCAGTTTACATATCTACTCTAATATACTATCCATATTATCCTAGTTGTGGAAGGTTGTTTCGCTTCTTGAGGATAAAAATATAGAATTAATTAAACTACCTTGAGTTAGTTCTGGTAGAAAGGTATCATAATCTAAGGGTTTAGAAGGCAAACGAATTGCTGCTCTACATATTCATATATAATACGCCATTGGAAGAATACGAGAGTTTGATTTCCTCAAACCTCACGCAATTATTACTCATAATAGGTTCGTTCCAACCTGTAATCACAAACATGTTTCTAACAGTTTGCAAATCGTTTTTAATGCGCATGTCTGCAAGATATTTGGATCCCTGACCAATTTATGATTAAGTTGAAACAGCTGATTAGTTTCAGGTAAGCGCACCAAATATTTGAATTCTTATAAGAGATGGTTATAATTCTATAAATTTTATTGTTTCACATAACCGTCCTAAAATTTCTAAACAATGAACTTGTAAACAAACGGAATGGAGACAATTAGTAAACATCGTAAACAAATGGACCGAAGGAACCATGGTAAAGAGATCATTTTTCTGATGTGCCCTCATCGCTACACATCTTCAGACGTTCAAGAAAAATAGTATATCCTTAATAAACAAGTTTTATTCAATAAAAAAGAAAATGGAACAAGAAGGTAGTCACCCTCATATTATTTGGGAAATTTTAATATTTAAAGTGTTATTTTAAATATTCTTGAGGAATTTTTAATTTTTCCTGGTTCATCCGAACTTCAGCTCCAGCCCAGAACAGAAGAAAGGTATGACTTAGTGGCCAATTGGATGAGCAATCACACACAAGTGCTTCTTGATATTTACAAGAAATACTAATCCAAAGTGGGTAGTTTTCAAATTAAAGATTATGGGAAATCATTTGTGCTGAATTAAATCAAATTTTAAAAACAAATTACTACGTAAATCACGTTGAGAATAGGTGGAGAGTGGTTGAACGTTCCTACAAAAAATTTATTGACAATCAAAATAAAATGGGAAGGGGCAGAAAGTACTTTGAATATAAAGAACAAATGGATGAAATATTTAAAGGTAAGAAAAGTGTTAAGCCTGCAGTGCTTCTGTCCACCGATACCATATAGTGGAAGAAAAGGAATAACAGGATAAAGAGCCTGGCCCATCTACCAGTTCAACTGCAGCACAGACCCCCAGTAAAAGTTTCACAATCTCACTCTAGAACAGATTAGAAGGGACAGAAAAGATTACAATAAAGAGTGAATAGAAGTGAAAAAAGAAAAGTTGAAAGCTCAAAAGCAGAAGGTAGAATTAATGAAAGAGAGAAATGAACTTTTAAGAGAACGGAATGAACTCCTTAAAAAAAGAATGTGTTCTGCTTGTTCTGGAGATTTATGAAGCAATTTTTTTTTAATTTTATTATATATTTATTATTTTTATATTTATATTAAGTTTGTTTTTTTTAATAAAAATTGTGATTAATAAAATGTTTATTTAGAAATAATTCAGTTTTCATTAACAATTACCTTTATAATAAATTCTTGACGATTTGTTAAATAAAAAGTAATAAAACTAAAATGAACAATTAAAAAATATTTAATCAATAAAAATGAGTTACATGACAATTCTGGCCATCAAATATAATAATTATATAAAATATATAAAGTTTTACAAAATCAAATACATTTTTAAGGGAATTTGTAAAGAAAGTATTTTTATTGAGAAATAAATTTTTGATTTATTTGCCCTATTATTAACTAAGTGACTTTACATTTACAATGGTAGGGTGTTTGCTACCCGATTCCTAATGGCACTAGCTTCCAAGTCTTCGTCATTTTGTTCTTCATCACCTGGTTGATTATTTTCATTTACTTCCACTGGTTTTTCCTTAATTTTAAATGATATAATTGTCGGAACTTCTGTTTTAATATATCAAAGCAATGCTCTATAATATAGCGATTTTTAGATAGTTTTACATTAAAATTTAGCTTTTTTCTTGTTAAATTGGCCCTATCTTTGTAAGGGGTTAATAAATTGGGAAGCAAAGGATAAACACTATCACCCAGAAGATAATATTATCTTCCAGATTTCTCTTCCAATCTGGACTTTAATGGAGAGTTTCTAAAAACCCTGCTGTCATAGACAGAACCAGAGTATCCAATAAAGACATCCATTATTTTTCTTCTATGGTTACAAACTGCTTGCATCTAAAAAAAAATCATTATTCATTAGCTGCTATAGAGAGACAGTCATTTTTTATTATTAAAGATTATTATTAAACTTGCAGCCCAATAATTTTAACTTTTGGATAGAACATTGCTGACAGTACAAATAACATATCCAGAATAGGAAAAATGGTGTCTAATTTCCTAAATTGTCAACTGTACTTTAGTGTAAATTGTGCATTGTAACAAAAAGATACACTTAAACCTACCTGAACAGAATGGTATCCTTTTCGATTTATATATGAATCTGCATCATTTTCTGGTTTATCCAGTTTTATATGAGTCCCATCAATTGCTCCAATTACATTTGGAAATCCATCAGCTCAGAAATGGCTTTCAATTATTAGTTTTTCGTTTTCACTTCGCCATTTAATTATTTCTGGGGACAAATTGCTTAGAAACATTAATAGCCGATAAATTATTCTATTTATAGAACTGATTGTTACATCAAATCTATCGGCAACATCCCGAAAACTGGCAGTCTGGTGTCCCATGTACCATAAATAGATTAAAAGCTAGAATTATTTTTCTTAAGAAAATACTCAAAACCAGCAAATAATAATTTTATATTACTTGATGTAAAGCAGGTATATTTCCATGTTGACCCATTTACTTACTAAAATACTGACTTATTTCAAATCGTTCGGCAATATTATTAGAAGTTTGCCTTGTTAATCTGAAATGTTCAAAGAATATTTCCTCCAAATACTCTGGCACTATTTCATCTGAAAATATTAACAGTATGAGATACTATATATTTTTATTATTTTCTGTGCTAACCTACCTAAATAGTTTTGGACTTTAGTTCGCTGCTCGTCCAATTAGAACTTCAAATCATCGTCATCACTACTCTCCATGAACGATATGTCACTCTCTTCGGTATATTCTTCATCACTCATATTTGCCAAGTCGTAATAAAGTATAATAATTGGAAGTCTTTGAAATATATAATATAATTTGTTCAAATAAACACGTATAACACATTGACGAGTTCTAGGTTATGTTCACAGAGAAAAATTTGTCTTTATTTTATACGCCTGCGCCAAATCATTGGTCAGAAGATAATCCGCAAATCGTTCTGATAGTTTTCGGACAGTTTGGAAACTCGGTTGAAACAGAAAACGAATCGTTCAATACCTGTTAGTAACAACGGCATATGGTCAGGGATCCAAATATCTTACAGACATGCGCGTTAAAAACGATTTGCAAACTGTTGGAAACATGTTTGTGATTACAGGTTGGAACGAACCTAATAAGTTGCCTTAAACAGGCTATATTGTTATCATTGCTGCAGCATTAGTGATTTCGCAATCACCTATAATATCAACATACATTTATTAATATTTAATATTAATATACTTAATGTTCTTTTTAAAAGTTAACATCAAGTTATTATATTAGTCTTTATGAACCCTTTGCCACACATTACTGAACTAAATTAGTAACAAACAACATTTAATTTTGCACTTAACCAACAATAATTTTGACAGTATATATACAAGTAGAAGACGTTGACTGTACTGACGTGAAAACCCTTTACCATAATGACGTTACAAATATGACAGACAATCGGGGCGCGTTCGTATGTAATTTTTTGAAAATTCTATAAATTTTAATTCATTCATGATTAATTGTAAAAAAAAATAAAGTTTTTCTCATCGAGTATGAACATCATTTCTGATAAAGTTTTAAAATAAAGTAAAAACATCGATATTTATTTTTTATTCAAAAACCCAATTCTCTCTATCTGATAGCGTACTTTGACAGGGATAGGGCGACTTTCGGTTTTCTAAAATTATTCTAGGGCAACCACTCCAAAAGGCAAAGCTTTACAAATTAAAATCGGCTCCTTTTTGGACACCCCAAATCAGACGCACCAGCAATCTGGCCGCAGATTTACTTAGCTCTTTTAGTTTTCGAGATATGATTTTTCAAAAATCGACCGGTTTGCAAAAATTGCATTCTCCCGATGGTTTCTGCGGATATCTCGGAAACCGTTCGAGAAAGCGAACCGCGATAGTCACCATTCAATTTTCCGTATCTGTATATTAAAAATATATCTGTATATAAAAAAGTACAGTTAATATATATACATACATAAAAAATAATATATATCTAACCTCTGCTCTGGACTATACATGGCATCACATCGACAAACACAGCGAAAATAGCGATCCGACGATGAAAAAATTAAAATACAGTTTCATCCCGACATCTATGTTTACAATCATGGATGATTCCAGAAAAAAAACAATCTGTGAACATTATTTGCCAAAAATTGTAGACCTTGCCAGGAACGTAATAGCATCGTAATATTTGGTTTTCAATTTAGTTCACACATACAGTGAGTCAAATAGGAGATGGTAAAAGGTATTGTCTTAATTCTTTCGTGACTGTATAGAAGAAGCCTTCTGCTCTCAATGTTTTGACAAATTATATTTAATTACTAGTTGACAGCTGATAGTAGTTGTCCTATAGGTCGAAAAATATATCATGAATTTGAAAATACACAGTGCGTCCATAAAGTATCACTACCGGTCCGGGGAAAATATGATTAAAACGAAATACCTGACATTTTTATGAATTATTATTCGAAGTATTCTCCTCTCGCTTTGGATATGGGTAAACCATCGAGGAAGATCATCCTTGTTTCCGCGCTTCGGTAGGAAAGAAATATATTTTCAATAGTGTAAAATCTGATTGGTTATGTGGGTTCAAGGCTGGGCAAGGTCTGGTGTCTTCTAAGACGTTTTCTACGTGGGTCATCGGCCAGTCTGATAGGTTTTGGGCAAAACTCAAGGTTAAGCACTATGTTAGGGTTGCTAGCCTTTGGGGATGGGGTAATCCTAGGCACAGTTATGAACTTAACCGTAGAAGTCACTCAAATAACTAATTTAAAAAATGTTTATGATTGTTTGTGTCAGATGACGCTTGTTTTTTGCCGTTTAGTACAAAAAATCGTCTCTCTTCATATCTGGATGAACAAATATGGCGCAAAGTTCAAGGAACGATTAGATATAAAGTGCTATTTTGAATTTTATCGGAATGGCGTCGAATATTTCGATGAAAAACATTCAACAATGCTTATCTTTGAAAAATTTCCAAATTATAAACATAACTGTGCAAAATTGCGATAATTACGTCAGAAATAGAAAAACGTCCTAGAAAAAAAAAATTACGAGTATAATAATAAATAAAACGTTAAAGAATAGGGAGAACAGTTCTTGATTATTAACAATAATCAACACGCTAAGTTTGTTATTATTTCTACAAGAATTGCTTTAACAATAAATTGGAAATTCTACAAATATATTTTTGGGTGCCTAATTGATGACGATATTGAGATCACAATAATCCTAGTAATCCTTTTAGTAATCATTGGTATAGTTTGAGAAATTTTAATTCTGCAGGCACATTGTACAAATAAATTTAGGTTCTGGATTAGCAACGCAATCCTCATGCAACCTTTGGAAACATTTGGTGCATCTTATCCATTTTTATCCTGGGACTTTTAAAATGAACATTCAGCGAAAATACTCTTGTGAGTAAGACGAAGTTCTAAATATCATCTCGGGAACGATATTACGGGGAGGGGGTTATTAAAAATTTGCTATTTAGTTATATTAATAAGATCCATTCAACAAAAAACACATGTCGTAACCTAAACGTTTTCCTATCAATTTGAATCTATGCAATAACAATTTAATTCGACAAGAAAATCATTTCAGTATGTCAAACATCAATAATTAAACCATTCCGACAATATTTCAATCAAAAACTCACCTTGAACAGTTTTTTTCCTTTTTTAAATACCTTGTCAAAGAAATGGCGTCTCAACGCGAATTGTTTACAATGACCGATTGAGGTCACTAACTTTAGTTGAGGTTATCAAAATTAGATGACGTCAGTCAGAAAAAAAAGAAACCGGCGGGAACGAAATTTGGCGACTGTAGTTTAACTTTGTAACAGTTAAAAAATTAGAAAACACACCTGAGTTTTTGGTAGTCTCGACCACTGCTTTGTAGAACTCGCAAAGAGAAGTCCAAAATTATTTATATAAAAGTTGCATAATAACAAAAACAACAATGTTGTAACTTACAAAAATTGTCACCATTTGTTCTGATGCGTTGTTGTAGTTCTTGCATAGTATTTACTTATTCATCGTAGTAAACTAACTTTTTTAAATAGCCTCATAGAAAAAAATCGCAGAGCGTTAAATCCGGAGAGCGTGCAGACCAAGAAATGGGTCCATAGCGCCCTATCCTAAATTCATTATTTAAATGTTCCTAAACTGCCCGTCTAAAATGTGGTGGAGCTACATTACATAGAAACCATATATTCTGTCTAACATTTAAAGGAACATCTTGTAATAATTGTGGCAGATTGTTTTGAAGAAAATCTAAATAATTTTCACCTGTCAATCGACCTTGAAGAAAGCAAGACCCAATAAGCATACCATTTACTACGCCAGCCCAAACGCTTTCTTAGAATCTGTGATGAAAATGGGTTCTTTTCAGAGCATGCAGCATGAGCAAACATGGTTGTTGTGAAAATTATTTAATCCATTTCTTGTAAATGTGACCTGGTTGATAGCCAAAATAAATTTGGTAAACTTTTCATTTCTGTTGTACTGATGTAAAAGCTTCTGATAACATTAAGTTCTTCTATTATTGACTGAAAGAACTTTATTTTCATTTGATTTAATTGTAAGTTATTGGTATAGCTTCCAAATTATTTTTGTATTTTAATGTGTAATGCTGCGAGGTTCTATGAAAATCAAAATTAGATGCTAGCGACATCTACTTTTTTTTTATATAAACTCACAAATCAATTTTGAATTGCATATTAAAAAAAACTAAAAGCGATGATGGTCTTCGAATTTCATCGAATTCATTAAAAAAAATCTCTAGTTTATCCTCTTTCTAACTGTACGAATTATATTGTAAAAACCGACCCCTTATCTCTGGAATGCATATAAAGAACTATATCGTATTTACTCTATAGATTATTAATAGTTTTTGTATTACTTTATATTAATATAAATATAGGAACCAAATTAATGTTAGATAGATAGATTTATATTTTCAAACTGTTTTTAAGCCGAAGGCTCTGCCGGTTCGCAGATCTGAATATTCTATCATTAAGTTATAAATTGATTTGTATAACAAATAATTAATGTTGCAATTTCGAGATATAACTAATTAAAGTTTGTTACCTGATACAATAAAGGGTTTTTTAAAAACCAAGTTTTCAAGTACAAGCATATAATTTACCTATCAGGCTGATATTCGATATTACTTATTTGCGTAAATAACATACGCTAAGGGTCGGTTCTACAAAGCAAGAATATACCAGGTATAAGCTATACTTGGGATAAACCCCCGTTACGCCCTACAGAATGGGCGTTTCAAATTTTATTTTATTTTATACCGACCTTTAAGGCCGGTTCTACAATGCAAGAATATATCAGATATAAGCTCTACTTGGAACAAACTGGTAATTTCGCGATTGTTTCTGAAAAAATCCCTAAAAATCACGGTTTGCAAATACTTTTTCGGCCACTGTAATTCTAAAGTTAATATTTCTGTCCTTGAGTATATCTTCCTGTTTTTCTAGATTCGTTATTATCAAACAAAAAGTTTCGTCATATCGACCTGACCTGACACCATCAGATCAACATCTTTATAAGTTAGCATATAAATATTTTTACCAACTATTGTAAACAGGGACGCGAGGCGTCTAATTTCATAATGTTTTTATACTTTCTCTGTGTTGTGGAGGAAATTGCCAACATGTTAAATGCGCAGTTATTCTGGTGGAGATTAAAAATAGGCCCGAAACACGTAAAAATAACCAACGTGGCATGTGCTTCCCCCCTTTTTTCCGTCAGGAGTTCAACACACATTAAAATAAAAACGAAAATCGACGATTTTTACTGCAATGATGCGAAACAGTCATATCCCTTTTATCAATTGAAAACATTAACAAATAGCTGCACACGTAATGGAATAGTACCAGAAATACGGCCTTCTATACCATAAACCAGTCTAAAAATGAACATTTACCTCGGAGAAATGTTACAGAAATCATTTAAAAACAAAGCATCGTTCTAAAATCGACAATCTATACATAGTAAGCGTGAATATAATTTATAAACAAATCACAATATATAACAAAATAAATGACAATATTAATTTAATCGTGAACAACGGCCTATAGTAGGCCTTAAAATTTCATTGAATCTGCGTTCCAGTGGGCCACAAACACCACTAGGCATGAGTTACTGTATGAACAAAAAGGAAAAAACCTAGTAGTATATCTGACATATATTTATCTCTTTTCAATGAACATACATTAAGAGACAAACATAGCACATCTTTACAATTTTCAATAAAAAAAATATGTCGATAAGAAACATGAGTGTTTATTGTAAGATAGGAAGACAGGAATAACCTTGGTAGATAAAATTGTACAAATCGTTTGAAAACGTAGAAAAAGTGAAACAAAATGCTCTTTACAGACCTTTCGGTTTGTGTAATTACTACTAATAAATGACAACTTGAAAAAAAATGTATGTTACTTACGAATAATTGTTTCTTGACATAATGGCTGGCATGTTGTTACTGTTATTATCACACGATTGCACAGCAGTCTTTAACATAATTAAAAAAACCAAAAATGAAAAAAAAAGTGAGCACAAGTGGTGAAAAAAACACTGGCTTGCTTAAAATATTCCGTTCAACTCTCGTTGACTATCAATCAGAAATTAACTCACTATTAGACACTCCACAGTATATTTCAACATCGTAAATGCGATACGCGCTCGGTCGTAGTCGGATAAGATCGACTTGCACCATCCCACGATAAATTAAAATTCCTTTAATTATACTCCAGTTTTCAACATCACTTCTTAATAATAAATCTAACAATTTTTTCAACATAATAGTTAGAATATTTCTATAAAAAATCTATATATTATCCCGTACTTAAAACTAGTTTTTCTTAACGTAGATTATTAGCAAACTTCAGAGTAGTGCGACTAACCTTAAAAATTATCTGTCAACTAAAAAGTTGTTTTGAATTGAGTAGGAAAATAATGTCCGGTAATGAAAAAACCGTAGGAGGGAGCAGTTGTAGTTTTATTTTTAAGAAAAGGAAACTTAAGGGAAAAGCTGTTAGAAAACGACTACAATCCAATTCGGATGAAGGTGAAGTGATAATTTTTAAATATATTATTAGTTTTATCATGTAATTATTACAGACAAGCGTAAAACTAGTAGCGATGATGAAGAGGGGCAAACTATCGTACGTCGTACAAAGAAGAAAACGAAAACAAACCCAAACATACAACAATCAAGTGGTTTAGAAAAGAAACAGAAGAAGCAAGATGGGGCTGGTTCAGACAGTGATGAAGTACTAGTCAGCTATAAATCTACAAAATCTGCTATGTCACAAGGTCCCCAAGATCAAGGCGCAACAGCTACTTTAGTAAGTATGAAACAAAATGTAACTTCTTAGATATATCCAAAATTGTTGCCAGGAAATTGAAACAGAGAAAGACAAAGATGCACAAGCCATTTTTGAAAGACGATTAGAAGTAAACAAAGAATTGGAAGGTAAAGAAGATGATAAAGTGTACAGGGGTTTAAATAATTATGCCCAGTATTACAAACCAAAAGACACAGCTGCTGGGAATGCCAGTTCAGGTAAGTCTAATTTATACAGTGTTGACTTATGTTGTTATATGTTGAAATATGTTTGAAGGAATGGTGAGAAAGGGGCCTATTAGAGCACCTGAAAATTTGAGAGCTACAGTTCGATGGGACTATCAACCTGATATTTGTAAGGATTACAAAGAAACAGGGTTTTGTGGATTTGGAGACAGTTGCAAGTTTTTACATGACAGAAGTGATTACAAGCATGGTTGGCAACTGGAAAGAGAATGGGAAGAAGGCCGGTATGATGTGGTTTATAATGTAGATAAAGTTCAAGCAGAATTTTGTTTGTTATTCTTTGCAGATATGGAGCTGACAGTGATGATGATAAAAAATATGAAATTGATTCTGATGATGAAGATTTACCTTTTAAATGTGTGATATGCAGAGAAAGTTTTGTGGATCCAGTTGTTACAAAGTAGGATATTTTTCTATATTATTAACTGAGTGTGTGTAAGACTGATTCTGTTGTAGGTGTAAGCATTACTTTTGTGAAAAGTGTGCCTTGAGCCGATACAAGAAGACAATGAGGTGTTTTGTATGCAATGCTCAAGTGACCACTCTTAATCCTGCCTGGAATCTTATTACTAAATTAAAGCAGGCTCAGGCAAAAGACACTAAGGAAGACAGCAGCAGTGAGTCAGATTGATATTGACTATTTGTTAAATCTTTTGTAAGAAATAAAGTGAAAGTTTTCTGTCTTTGAGAGTTTTTCTTCACTCTATCATGTCTTGATGGAGCCATCTATATGTCACATTGACAGTTACAAGAAGTGAAATGTTTTCTTCAATAATTTAATTTATATGGTCAGTAAAAATGTTATATTTAAATAATTATTTTTAAGACTTTACAAAAGGCTCTGTAAGCATAAGATTTTTTAAAATGGATCAATTTATCTGTTAAACAACTGCATAAAAAGCTATATTTTTGTATTGATGCAATAAAAATATTATGTTTGTTAGTTAGATTATGGTGAGGGTCACATTGGTGACAGGTACCATTTACCGACTACATTTTGAACGACTATGGCACATTTTCACTGACATTTGAGATTCTGGGTTTGATGAATGAGAACGAGTGTTGAACAGGAGGACGCATTTTAGGCTAGAGGAGGGGTGTACGCTTAATGGATGATGAATGGAGAAGATGGATGATGAGAGATGTGAAAGAGGGAGAGCGAGAGCAGTGAGGAGCAGCAGAGGAGGAGCATGTCCAGGAAGCAGGGTCAAAATATTGTTGGAAGGTCGCTAGGGAGGGAGAGTCTGGTCCTGATGTGTAACAAAATTGTGATAATAATTGTAGAGAAGCAGTTGAAGAAGAACTGCGTTCAGGAAGACCTTCAACATCAACTAACGTAGAAAAACATTACTAAAATCTATTACATACTTGGTTCGCTGTTTGTTTTCAATCTATTGATTTTCCTCTTTAAGATTTTGATTAGTTTCTATGTTTCCAGAGCAACAAAAAATATTTTAAAAGCATCTCTTAAACACATTCGATTATTTAAGAGAAATAATTTTATTTGCATTTCAACATATTTCATAAAAAATCTGTCATGCCCTTCTCCTTTTTCCTCTCATGGCCTTTTTTTGCTTTAGGATCAAAATATCATAGGACTGGTCAAATGTTATGTTTATTTTCGTTATTGGTGCTAAACTGTGTATATAATAAAAAAAACGATTATAAATACTGAAAAAAAAACTATAAACGTATGTCCTAGATTAAGAATATTAGTGACTTGTTAATAACTTCCAAATTGTCGTGTTGGTTGTCCACATTTCTAGGTCACCTGGGTCTCAGGATTAAACGAAGGCTTTGTATATTCTCCAAAATCAAACATTTTGTATCGAGTAATAGCCTCGCCATTTGCTTTAGTCCGTTTTTGCGGATAAAATACATTTGGATTAATGCATAAATGTAAAAATCATTAGCATTATCAAGTACACATACATTCGAAGATTTCTATCTTCTAGTTAATTTTTAATTAGTTTTTTTTTGTAATTTTATAAATTACTAAATAAATAATAAAGTTAGTAATTTTAGTTAGTTTTTATTCATACATTCCTTGGTTGTCCTTGTAGCATGAGACTTTTAAAGAACGTCCTCGTAACAAACGCTACCTTACCCGTTAGAATATTTCAACGTTCATTCTAGAGATGCACTTGGCTCCTAATGACCACCACATTGAACGTTTTCTCATCGTCGCTTCACTTTCACCGTGTCGTCGAGGACACGCGAGAACCCCCACCCCATCCTTGCAGTTACGCCACTGGGCAAAGTTCAACGAACGGCCGAACGAGGTCGTTGGCACCTCGACAACTCGGTCGTGCGTTCTTCATTTGTTGGTTCCGCGGCCTTCTGCGGTTTTAGGGGGAGGTTCAGTCACCCCAGGGTGTCCATCATTCCACCAAGCAAAAAACGCAATAATCGGCTTAATAAACGGTTTTATTAATAGGTAGTTCAAATAAAACAAATCTTTCTTTCGTGATAATGTAGCGATACGTATATATTTTTATGGTATTCGAGCTCACACCTTCGGGAACTTTCACAATTCGGATTTTTTTGACGACTAAAGTCCGGAGAAATTGGCGGATATAGTATCAATGATATACAAGGTGTGAAAATAGACCAATAAGAGTGGCTTTTTATAATTTTTGTATTCCTTTGAAATGCTACATTGTCTCCTTCAAAGTGGTTGGCTTGGAAGGCTACACAGAGCTGGAGAGAGTTTGTTCACTCTTCATAGCAGTGCTGGAACTTAGATATGGGAATTGCCTTCACCTGGTTGATTACGGCCTTATCAATATCTTCCAATCTCCCAAAATGGGGTGAATTTTCAATCTTGGGAAAAGACAAATATCACAGGGACTCAAGTCTGGTAAATACGGGGACTGCGAAGCCACGTGCATTGCCGTACTGCAGTATCCAAGTGTTTTAGGTATTCGGTCCCGCACGAATAACCCTTTTCGAAGTGTTTTTTTGATTATTGATGATTATTGATTGATGATTATTGATGATATTTGATTTTTATGATTATGATGATTATTTGATTGTTATTCATTAGGGTTCTTTTTTTGGCCGTGGTGAGGTTGGTGAGGGTCATTCCTGGATTTGGCGCTTTGTTTCCGAGTCGTATTCGAATATCCAAGACGCAACCAGTAATGATACGTTCCAGAAAATTCAAGACGTGTTTCTCTTCTGTTGTCTTTTTGAACCTGCGAAAGATTTTTCCAAACCATTTCGTGTAGAACGGTTGCGTGAGTAACATTCAACTCATTCTGATCGTCAACCGACGATCAGCACGCACGAGATCTCGTATTCTGTGGACATTGTCATCGCTTCTTGGCGTTGAAAACCTTTCGCTGCGACGTTCATCTTCAATCGGGTTTCACCCTTCTGAAAATGCCTTAAAGCCTCTGAAAACGGAGGCTCTTGACGAAATACTGTTTCTGTAGGCCTGTTCAAGCTTTGTAAAGGTTTTCGTCGCATTGTGTGATGACACAGAGTGAAGAAGTGAGTTTTGCATCAAGTGATTTTAAAGTGATGAAACTCGTACTGAAGACGCATCATCTGTTGGTTCGCCTCTCCTTGAATATCAGGCCACTTGTATCATTGCTTTACCATACTTCGTATAGTCAGTGAAATTTTTCTAGTACTTTAATTATTTTTAGAGTAGTGTGTTGAATTGAAAAGAAATATAGTTACAAAAAAACGAGGAGTTTTGTAGATGTGTTAAGAGTAAATTAATTAAAAGCATTATCAGATGTAGTAAAGAATTATTTAATTAAATTTTAAAAACAAACAAAAAAAATAAGAAATAAAAAAATAATTTGATGGTTGAGGTTGGTGAAGTTTTAACAATATGTTAATATCGGGCTCCAATTTCGTTAACATCAGTCGCAAAACGTCACTTTCAGTGATGTGCAGTCTGTTGCTGTATTCACCTCTATTTAGATTTCAATTGAATAGAAGAAGTTTTCCCACAAAAGCAGCTATGACGTTTTCTTCTTTAATTAAATTCAACTCATCACCTTGCAATTGTAAATTGTCTTCATTAAATCTTTTAAACAGGTCTGTCAAATCAGCGATGTCATTTTTGGATATAATCAGATTTTCGAACAGTTTCTCTACTGAGTCAAATAGTTTAGAAAAACGATTCAGACAAATACAGTTTGGGAGCCAACGAACTTCTATGTACAGTAGCAAGCCATTGTAATCCTCATCATTTTCATTACAAAGTTGGGCAAATAATCTGTCGTTCAATAAATGATTTCTAATCTTATTGACTGGTTTAATTATATAATGGAGTGACGTACGCAGGCGTTCGTTTAGATTCTTTGAAACCAAATGTTGACGATGAATAGCACAATGTACAGCGAGTACGTTTGGTACTGTTTGTTTCAAATGCGCTCTGAAATCCTTATGAGACGCCCCGTTATTGCTGGAGCACCATCAGAAACAACTGACAAAATATTATGAGGAGGAATTTCTTCAGGCCCACCAGTGTCATCAATCCGGCCCGCGACTAGCTAATTTAACAAGCGTATGCTCATTTAGGGCGCGTACTCGGTGACTAGTTTTGAATTTATAGATAATAGCTGGAAAATTAAAATTGTTTTAACCCTTGTAAATTACTGTAGTTATCAGTGCGGCCTTAAGGCTGGAAAGTTTAGAGACCCCTGGTTTAGACAAATACGTAAACACACATGTGGCAACATTATTACAGGATAATATCCAAGGAGACATTCCTCTAAGATGGATCAAATATTGTCGCGATTTGTTGGGAGGGGAAATTTAAAGGTCGAACATTAACAAAAGGTAAGAAAAAAGAGGTAGACCAGAGCTACTATAGATTAAAAACTACCACGGGGCTGTTGGAGATCAACCCGGTTGGAGGCTATGTTTGAAAGATGTCAAGGTCCCACTGACCGGCTATAGCACCACAGGAAAAAGAAGAAAAAAAAAAGATTAATAAATTAATTGTATAATAATAAGACTTTTATAGTTTATATTCCCGTCTGATGAATCAGATACATGGACGCTGACCAAGGTTGATTTTGAAACAAGTATAAACAATCATAAAGCGTTGGGGGCAGCGTGCAAGATCTCAAAATACAGACATAGCTACAACTACTTTGTTGATATTGTTTGAATTTTCTATATAACATTTTAAAAAAAATGTATGGCTTTTATGATTTACAAAACTTGGCTGTCTCTACGTTGTTAAGACTAATAAAATTCTAAGAGCTCAAAGGGACTTAGAAATAAGAGCCTGGTCACAAACACAAGAGTGTTTAGAAATAGCACACACAAAAAAGAAAAAAAAACAAATGATCCATTTGAACCATTCATTGATCGAAAACCAACCAGAATGGGACTTTGTATTCGGAAAAGTAATTTTGCAGAACGACAACGCACCAGCACACACAGCAAAAGCGATCGGAGACAGCATTTCTGCACTTGGCTGGAAACTCTTGCCTCATCCGCCGTGCTCATCAGACTTGGCCTCTTCCGACTGCCACTTACTTTCATCTATGTTTCACGCATATTCTCACGCACAAATTTATCATAAATAATATTGATAATCGATGCGAAAAACTTAAAAAAAATGTTCGCAATTAATTTTAAATTAATTAATATTCATTAAATTTAAAATAAAATCACGTGACTACGAAAGCGCCTCGATTGATTGCCATGTTTGTGACGTCATTATGTTAAAGTGTTTTCACGTAAGTAGGGTAGAGCGGGGCAAGTTGAGCAGCTTTTCGCTTGATCTCCCATAACTTTAAGAATGGGCATCGGATTTAATTGATTCTTACTCCGTTAGGTTCGTCATTTTCTCTTCTCCAAAATGTCTAGCGGTTTGAGATATAAGTTGATTGAATTGATATATTGAGTTGATATAATTTAAAAACGATTTGAGTATAAGTTTAAAAGTTAGTGTCAGAAATGCGAGAAGGCTCCAAGTTTCTCAACGTGCCCCGCTAGTGGGGCTAGTTGATCATCGGTATGGGGCTAGTTGAGCAGTGGATAAATATGTATAGAATGATCTGAACACAAAATACTTGGATTCACACAATACATACTCATATTGTCATTATATCTCTGGAAAAATAAAATAAAAATCAAACAAAATTAAATCTTTCCAATCTTTGGATTATTATTATACTTTTTATATTAATAATTACATATTTAAGAATAATTATAACGCAAATAAATATTAAATAAAAGTAGTAACTAATTATGAGATCAAGAATATTGCTAGATGATAAATAATCCCAAATTTAATTTATTATTCATCTGTGTCAGTATCACAATTAATACAAACATATCTCTTTAAAGTCATCCTGTTAATATTAGATTGTTTGACTGTGGCATTTACAATAATTTTTTCCTTCTCTACAGCTTTTGCTGCAACACTCAATTGTTGACTAGTAGCTAAACTTTTTGAGGTCTTTCTTTTATATGTACGCATCCTAAAATGTAATAATAATTATTAATACAATTATCAATATAAGTAATTTAAATTAGTAAACTTTGTGAAGAATCATCAGATGCAGAAATTAATTGATGGTTATTAATTTATTAAAGAAAAATTTGATTTTCTACAATGAACATCTAGTGGACCTAGTTAAGCAAGCAGTGAACGAGCGTTACTCAACTAGCCCCAGTTGAGGCAACAAAATAAAAATTAGGTTATAGACAAATCATAAGAGCTAAAAATAAATAACCATCTATAATCGAAAGAACAATAATTAAGTAATCTTTAAATACTTACGTGGTCCTTATTAAGTGTTTTTATACGAGTATAGTAGAAAAATTCTGATGACCTGTAATATTTTTTTTTACGCTGAAAAAAAATATAGCGTTCTCATATTTCATCGGAGCACCGGACATCATTTGACAGTCGCGCTAAGTATTCCCCTCCTATAACCCCCTCTTTTTGCCATTTACACTTTTGTTGTAGGTCGCTTAGTTTTCGAGATATTTCGATTGCACAACTTGTCCCTATGATCAACTAGCCCCGCCCTAACCTACTGTCGGCTTTTACCTGTGTATATACTGTCAAAATTATTGATGTTTAGCTCAAAAAAAATTGTTGGTTACTAATATAATTCAGTAATGTGTATGATGATTCTGAAAATATATCTGGTCTGAATATTTTTATGGTCACAGGTTATCTCAAAAATGACATTCGGTTCAATTCAGTTGAAATTCGTGCTCAAGCATCAAATTTTCAAAAAAATAACAATGTAAATGCAAATAAGAAATAAACTATTTCTATATATTAAATATAATCACATTATTTGTAAGGTGTACGAAAGTTACGGTGACAAGGCTATAGGTTATGTTTAATTTTACCGCAAAAATTGTATTTGCACGATGAAAGGACGTGTATGTCCAGAATATAAAGTTCTGAGTATAGCTTATATAGTTACCTTAATTATTAATGAAAAACTAAGAAAAATTCAAGACACTCACTGCCACGATTGTGTAGCTTCAGCAGGTAATAAATACTCAAACATAAAAAAATGTTTAAAATAATTATTATTTTTTTATTTATTGGGATTTTCGGTCAGTGTAAATAAGTTTTAATTTTTAATTGTTTTATTAACGTTTCGATTCTACAACGAACCATCATCAGAATACTTCAATATCAATTAAACAATTAATTTTTTGAATTTTTTAGGTAAGTAAATGTTAAGTAATATGTGTCAATTTTTTATAAAATTTTTAATAGACCAAAATGTATAAATAAAATCAAACAAACACTAGAAGATAATAACTATCCAAAAAAATTGTACGAACCGGTAATTAAAAATAGAATACATAGAATATATAACAATAACATAACAAATAAAACTAAAAATGAAAATTACATACCTACATACCTACCTACCATACATACCAGAAATAAATAATAAAATAAAAAAAGTTCTTAAACCATATAATATAAATATACCAGAAATACCCAATAATAACACTAAACAAATATTTACAAAATTAAAATCACAAACACCCAAAATGGAACAAACAAATTTAATTTACAAAATTGATTGCTTAAACTGCCCAAGCTCATATATTGGCCAAACGAAACAATATTTAAAAAACAGAATTTATGAACACAAAAAAAGCATTAGAAACTTAGAACCAAACATCACTGCACTTTCAAAGCATGCTATAGACAATGAACATAACTTTAATTTTAACAACATAAAAATCTTAAATTTTGAAAAACAATATAAAAAAAGAAATATAAAAGAAATTATTTATATAAAAAAAACAAACAATACCATTAATTTCAGAAATGATACAGATAATTTAAGTTGTATATATAATAACATTATTAAATAATAAATTTTCATAATTTTTTTAATTTTTGCATCTATTATCATTCCACATAAAAAATTCAAAACAATTAGGTTATATTAAAAAACAAAAAAAGATTTTAAAAATTTTATAAAAAATTGACACATTCAATTCATTATCAATTGTTTAATTGATATTGAAGTATTCTGATGATGGTTCGTTGTAGAATCGAAAAGTAACTAAAACAATAAAAAATTAAAACTTATTTACACTGACCGAAAATCCCAATAAATAAAAAAATAATAATAATACTACACAGTTAAAAATACTGATTTTTCGTACAGGATGAAACAGAAGAACGGGAATTTTTGAAATGCGTAGTGGCTGGCATGATCAGGTGGCAGCACTGCAGGACAGTGACCTTATTATATTACTGACATCCTTTCCTAAGTGGTCTGGTCAGATGTGGCATAAATATTCGCAACACAAAACACGGACGAGAAGAGGAGGCGACTATCTCTTATTTTTTACTACTACGAACGAGAATGTGAAATGGACGAGAAGAGGAGGAGGAGGATACGCTCCCATGTTTTTACTACTAATAGTAGTGAAAATATGGGAGCGCAGACAGGAGAAGGACTCCGCCGCCTCCTCTTTTCGTCCGTTTCACATTCGTGCTTGTCCCCATTATATTACTGACATCCCTTCCTAAGTCGTCTGGTCAGATGTACCATAAATATTCGCAACACAAAACACGGACGAGAAGAGGAGGCGACTATCTCTTATTTTTCACTACTACGAACGAGAATGTAAAATGGACGAGAAGAGTAGGGGGAGAAGGAGGATGCGCTCCCATATTTTCACTACTGGTTGTAGTGAAAATCTGGGAGCGCAGTCTCCTCCTCTGCCGCCTCCTCTTTTCGTCCGTTTCACATTCTCATTCGTGCTTGTCCCCATTACATTACTGACATCCCTTCCTAAGTTGTCTGGTCAGATGTGCCATAAATATTCGCAACACAAAACACGGACGAGAAAAGGAGGCGACTATCTCTTATTTTTCACTACTGCGAACGAGAATGTGAAACGGACGGGAA
This sequence comes from Cosmopolites sordidus, assembly GCA_031761425.1. Taxonomy (NCBI): domain Eukaryota; kingdom Metazoa; phylum Arthropoda; class Insecta; order Coleoptera; family Curculionidae; genus Cosmopolites; species Cosmopolites sordidus. The sequence goes on along the minus strand of JARFXV010000048.1, from coordinate 31,649 downwards.
GAGGAGGATGAGGAGGAAGAGGATGGGCTCCCATATTTTCACTACTAGTAGTAGTAAAAATATGGGAGCGCAGCCTCCTCCTCCGCCGCCTCCTCTTTTCGTCCGTTTCACATTCTCATTCGTGCTTGTCCCCATTATATTACTGACATCCCTTCCTAAGTCGTCTGGTCAGATCTCGCATCAATATTCGCAACACAAAACACGGACGAGAAGAGGAGGCGACTATCTCTTATTTTTCACTACTACGAACGAGAATGTGAAACGGACGAGAAGAGGAGGAGGAGAAGGAGGATGCGCTCCCATATTTTCACTACTAGTAGTGGTGAAAATATGGGAGCGCAGCCTCCTCCTCTGCCGCCTCCTCTTTTCGTCCGTTTCACATTCTCATTCTCGCTTGTCCCCACTATATTTCTGATATCCCTTCATAAGTCGTATGGTCAGCTGTAACATAAATATACTGTGGACAAGCACCAATGAGAATGTGAAACGGATGAAAAAAGGAGGAGGAGAAGGAGGATGCGCTCCCATATTTTCACTACTAGTAGTAGTGAAAATATGGGAGCGCAGCCTCCTTTTCCGCCGCCTCCTCTTTTCGTCTGTTTCACATTCTCATTCGTGCTTGTCCCCATTACATTACTGACATCCCTTCCTAAGTCGTCTGGTCAGATGTGGCATAAATATTCGCAACACAAAACACGGACGAGAAGAGGAGGCGACTATCTCTTATTTTTCACTACTACGAACGAGAATGTGATACGGACGAGAAGAGGAGGAGGAGAAGGAGGATGCGCTCCCATATTTTCACTACTAGTAGTGGTGAAAATATGGGAGCGCAGCCTCCTCCTCTGCCGCCTCCTCTTTTCGTCCGTTTCACATTCTCATTCTCGCTTGTCCCCACTATATTTCTGATATCCCTTCATAAGTCGTATGGTCAGCTGTAACATAAATATACTGTGGACAAGCACCAATGAGAATGTGAAACGGATGAAAAAAGGAGGAGGAGAAGGAGGATGCGCTCCCATATTTTCACTACTAGTAGTAGTGAAAATATGGGAGCACAGCCTCCTTTTCCGCCGCCTCCTCTTTTCGTCTGTTTCATATTCTCATTCGTGCTTGTCCCCATTACATTACTGACATCCCTTCCTAAGTCGTCTGGTCAGATGTGGCATAAATATTCGCAACACAAAACACGGACGAGAAGAGGAGGCGACTATCTCTTATTTTTCACTACTACGAACGAGAATGTGATACGGACGAGAAGAGGAGGAGGAGAAGGAGGATGCGCTCCCATATTTTCACTACTAGTAGTGGTGAAAATATGGGAGCGCAGCCTCTTCCTCTGCCGCCTCCTCTTTTCGTCCGTTTCACATTCTCATTCGTGCTTGTCCCCATTATATTACTGACATCCCTTCCAAAGTCATCTGGTCAGATGTGGCAACACAAAACACGGACGAGAAGAGGAGGCGACTATCTCTTATTTTTCACTACTATGAACGAGAATGTGAAACGGACGAGAAGAGGAGGAGGAAAAGGAGGCAGCCTCCTTCACCGCCGCCTCCTCTTTTCGTCCGTTTCACATTCTCATTCGTGCTTGTCCCCACTATATTTCTGACATACCTTCCTAAGTCGTCTGGTCAGATGTAGCATAAATATACTGTGGACAAGCACCAATGAGAATGTGAAACGGATGAAAAAGGAGGATCCGCTCCCATATTAGTAGTAGTGAAAATATGGGAGCGCAGCCTCCTCCTCTGCCACCTCCTCTTTTCGTCCGTTTTACATTCTCATTCGTGCTTGTCCCCATTATATTACTGACATCCCTTCCTAAGTGGTCTGGTCAGATGTGGCATAAATATTCGCAACACAAAACACGGACGAGAAGAGGAGGCGACTATCTCTTATTTTTCACTACTACTACTATGGATGCGCTCCCATATTTTCACTACTAGTAGTAGTGAAAATATGGGAGCGCAGACTCCTTCTCCGCCGCCTCCTCCTTTCGTCCGTTTCCCATTCTCATTCGTGCTTGTCCCGACTATATTTCTGACATCCCTTCCTAAGGCGCCTGGTCAGATGTAGCATAAATATAGTGTGGGCAAGCACGAATGAGAATGTGAAACGGATGAAAAGAACAGGAGGCTGCGCTTCCATATTTTCGCTACTAACAATGACAATGAATTTCTAAGCAAGTTATGGATGTCAGATGAGGCCCATTTTCACCTCGCAGGTTACGTGAATAAGCAGAACTACCGTTACTGGACAGAAACAAATTCTAATAAAGTTCATGAGCGTCTTTTACATGTTAGTAAGGTGACAATATGGTGTGCTGTTTCATTACATGGAATCATCGGACCTAATTTTTTTTTGAAAATGAACGGGGGACCACAGTAACTGTTAATGCGGATCGTTACGTGGAGATGTTACAATCTATCGTTACACCCGAATCGAAAAATTTTCTACACGTTCGAGAAACCTGGTTTCAACAGGATGGAGCAACATCACACACAAGATTCGGTAACGTTCCCTGGCCCACTGCATCGCCAGATTTGTCCGTTTGTGATTTTCTCGTGAGACTGTCTCAAGACACGTGTACGCGACTCTTCTAAAAACTCTGGATGAGTTAAAACAGAGAATTCAGGATGAAATTTTGCAGTATCCCAGCTGAGATGTTGCAGCGGTCAATGAGGGATCTCAAAAGCAGATTTCAAGAATGCATTCGTACAGGAGGACGGCATCTAAAGGACGTGATTTTTTAAAAATGATACATTCTATTAATGTTTCTTAAGTGGCATATTTTAAGGTTTCAATTATAGTCCGGTTCAAAATATTTTCTTGCTTTTCGGTAAAATGTTAATTGCCCCAATACATTTCAATAAAAATATTCTTAGTTTCTTTAATGGTGCCAGAGTCTGTGTGGTTGAGCTCTTTTGGAATTTTGGAAAAAACCTAATATTGTTAAATTATTATTATTATGTATGACTAAAACATTGTTTATTAGTTTGTGCATTTTTATTTTATTAGTACAATAAAAATAAATAATTTTATCTATTAGTACAATTAAAATTATAACTATAACCAAAACGCTTTTTTGAACTGCTCGACGCACGTTTCGCTAACCATGTTAGCATCATCAGGAGATGATTTAATCTAATTCTAAAACTAAGCTATGTTCTATTTATATGAAAACCATACCTAATGAAGCGTGTAAAAATCATAAACCGTGAAGTGTACTAAGTCTTACATTAATAATTGAAAAAGTTGACTGAAAGGAATCGGTCCTTTATCTCGGTTCATGATTTTCTTACATTTTTCTATTTGAATGCTTTCATATGCATCCAAAGCCCTACTATTATTAACACTTTTAATTAGTCTTAAATTACTAATATCTATAGTGCGGTCATGTTCGATTGCATGTTGGGTAACACAAGATTTTTCAATTCTCCCATATCTAATGTGGGCAATATGTTCTTTATAACTTGTCAATATGGATCTTTTTGTTTGCCCAAAATACCTTCGATCACAGTCTTAACAGTTAATTTCGTAAATCCCCGACTTTTCATGTTGCTCTACTTTATCCTTTGGATTGCCCAGAACTTCTCTTAATTTATTATATGGTTTGTACACAACCTTAATGTCCACTTTTTTCAAAATTTTGTCTAGTCTTCTTGTTAATTGGGCATCAAATGGTATTACCATAAATTTCTTTGTGTTCTGATCCTTTTGAAAAGTCGAAGATTCTTTCAATAATTTTCTGAACTTATGTTTTCTAATTAGTTTATCTACAATGTTCTTATTATAACAATTCACTTCAGATACCTCCCTAATTAATTTTAATTCTTTGTTATAATTATCTTTATTTAAAGGAAAATTAATTAATCTATTTACCATAAAATTTAAACTAGCCATCTTATTTTGGAAGCTATGATTTGAATCATTAGGAATGTATCTCGAAGGGTATCTCATGGTTAATCGAATTTATCCAACTTTCTTTGGGAATACTATCTACAACCTTCCTAATTTATGTTGCAGCACTTACACTTAATTAGCTCCGTCCCAATATCTTTAACTGTAGACAACTGTGTTTTCGTTAATGAAGACGTTTCTGATGCGGCGGCATTTACATTAAGCTCCCTATTCAATAAAGAAACAAACATTTTTAACAATTTGCTTAACATCACAACGATTTGGAATAATAAAAATACGATTGAAACTATAGAACTGCACTGTTTAAAAAAACAATGCGAACTCAACTAAAATATTTCGAAACTACTAAACCAGATAATTTTTTTTTTGGCCTGTTACTTTATTAGGCCCGGCCCTGTTTACGTTTATTGCAACTTTGTCGGGTTTCGTTACGATAGGGGTTGTTAACAGTTTATTGCAGCCATTCGGTCAACGATATATGTTGAACCGCACTATACCCGGTATATAAAAATTTATGTTTAATTTGATATAACTTTCTATTTACAAGGAAAAAAATTAAAATAAAAATAGTTTTGGTTTAAAACTTATATTCTTTCCAGTTATGACATTTTTTTTTCAAAACCCAATTGGTATTCCCACTTCCTCCCATTCCAATTTCCTCTATGAACCTATGGAATAAGGGAGTATCAAATTCGGTTGTTTTCTCCATTATTTAACCGAATATGAACAGCTGATCCATTGTTGAGCGTCCCCTTCTAAACCATGCCTGATATTCGCCTATTCTTTCTTCGTTACATATATTACTCTCTGCCTTACTAAGTTTATTATTAAAACTAGTTCTGGCTCATTGTGTAGATGTTATTCTACATTTCTATGCACATACTTTTCAAAATGGATAATGACCTGGGACCCTGATTTCACCTTGAACCTGATTTCGAATTTAGACATTGTAAACCACTGTTTTTTTCCATTTTCGCTTTTAATTTGACTTTAAAATGTTCCCTAATTTGACTTGCATAAGATTTTAAAGTTCTACACACTTTTTTTTCGTCGAGTTCGGTAAAATATATTGCCGCTGATAATTATATTATTAAATATTCTAACGTAAATTTTGCAATCACCAAAAAAAAAACAATAATTAAAAATAATTATCGTAAGAAACCAATCGAGTATTGTTGATCATTGTTTTTTTAAGATAAAAAGTCCGAAAAATACGATGTTGAGAATAATGCATGATAAAAACAGTAGGAATGTTTAAATTCTTATCGTATTTTTTTCGATATAATAGGTGTTTCGGTTAATAATGTCGATTTGCTAAGAGATGGCGTTACTAATAAATTTGTTGGTATTGATTGATGACGTCTATGGCCTTTTGGAAGGTAAACAAACGTCATCAAAGGCCAGTTCGTTATTAATTGCCATTGTGCGAAAAACATAGTTTTTCATAGCTTTGAATATGATGAATTATGTACCAGAAAATGATGTTTTACGGGGAAGTTTAATAACCTTCTTTGAATTGAAGAAAATGGCTGCTGGAAGTTATCGATTGTTGATGAACATGCTCTTATCCAAAAAACTTGTGAACGATGGTTTAAACACTTTCAAAGCGGTGATTTTAAAGTATAATACAAGGAGCGTCCAGGACAACAGAAGCATTGAATGTTGCTATTACCGAAAAAATAAATCACACAGATTTATCAATCTTTCTAATACCAATTTTGCCCAACGGGAACAAACACTCTTAAAAAGGGCATTTAAATGTAACATACCAGAAAATGTGTATATGTTTCTAAATCATTCCGGGCGTCGATCCGTTGATTGAAGGCTGAACGAGGAGTCCAGGACTATTTGTTTTTTTAAGTTGGTATGATTGTCTTTGATATCTCGTGAACGTTTCATATCATTTCGCCTGTTAAATTAGCAATCAGAGCGTCTTGTGAACTGAGTGTCATAAGAGAGTCGGACTCTTCAGTCGAAGCGGACAACACTTGAAAATGTCAAATGCGATTTTGGCGAAACGTCGTGACTCTTCACAGAATCAACGGATCGACACCCGAAGTGTTTTAAAAACATTATCAGATTACCATCTGTGAAAATATTAGATGTAACATATATATATATATATATATATATATATATATATATATATATATATATATATATATATATATATATATATATATATATATATATATATATATGGGGGGACTGAAAAGTAATTAAAATTTCTTCAATGAGCTCATTCACACTCAGTTTGAGTCAAGACAAGGCCCCGCAAACACGGAAGTTTTGTTGTTACGTTTAAGATTGGTTGTAAATTTTATTATTAGGAAAGATGTCAAGGCCAACAATAAAAGAAGCACACTTACCTTATTGTGTGGTACTTTTGTTCGATCAAGGAATGAAGACAAACGAAGCAGTGACAAAATTATCTATACTTACGGGGATGTTCTGAAACTAAACATATGTTATAGATAGTTTAAAAATGGAAATAGGAATCTCAAAGATGCCGCACGAAAAAGACGACCACAAAAATTAGATGATGATATCCTGAAGGCGATGGTGGATTCAGATCATCGTCAAACAATTGAGGAATTATCACTGAGGATTCCATGGTCTACAGTTCAGGATCATCTTCGTCGTATAGGAAAATTGTGTGTGTGTGTTTATTTATATTGTGTGTTTTATATATATATATATATATATATATATATATATATATATATATATATATATATATATATATATATATATATATATATATATATATATATATATATATATATATATATATATATATATATATATATATATATATATATATATATTATATATAGAAAAAACATTAGAATTTTTAAAAACAGGAAACTATCAAATATTGTCTAGAGAGCCCACAGTGGCATATCAGACAAACGTTAAATTGAAGCATCACCCAGTATAATACCCGAGAAAATCAAATATACATTGACTTTCATGAATCCGCAATCCCTACAACTTTATTCCCTAATTAAACTTCATAAATTAAATTACCCAATAAGGCCAGTTGTCTCTTATATACGTGCACCTGCTTACAAAGTATCAAGTTACCTAATAGATATCATTAAATCGTGTTGTAAATTTCGACCTAATTATAGTGTTAAAAATTCATACGAATTAGTTGACAAAATAAAAAACATTACAATCTCCAACAAGACCACTCATTCAAATTAATGACATACTTTGGTAAATCGTTCGAAAAATTGAAAAATTCTTAAATAAAAACAATGCAAAAGCAGCCTTGGAAGGCACAACAAAAATTGCAACGCAAAAAACAAACCAATAAGATAAATCAGGGATATATCAACTGTATTGTGGGTAGTGTCCAAAACTTACATAGGACAAACAGGCAGATCTTTCCAGAAAATAATTAAAGAACACGAAAGAAACTTTCTCAGTCATAAACATAATTCGAACTATGCCTCACATTTGTTAAATGAGAACCATGTTTTTAATAGTGAATTTAAAATATTACATGTATATAACAAAGGCAAAAAATTAAACCATCTGGAGAGTTTAGAAATAAACCGTCTCAAAGATGCGTAAACCCTGCTGAATTACCAAATAGACCTGAACCAATCCCCTTTACTGAAATTGTACAGACAATAAATAGCATCTGTGTGGATTTCTTAAAAATGTTTATTTTGATTGTAGAAATTTTTTGTATTTATATCTATCTTAACATCGAAAATAGCCAGTTCTGATGAAGCTACAGTGTTCGCGAAACGCGTCAAATATTAATAATAAAGTGGAAATATAGATAAAACAGTCCCAGGATCATCTTCGTCGCAACAGGAAAATTTGTATATATATATATATATATATATATATATATATATATATATATATATATATATATATATATATATATATATATATATATATATATATATATATATCATCATCATCATCATCATCATCAGCCCGTATCGATCCACTGCAGGATGAAGGCCTCTTCAGCATGCTTCCAACCTTCACGGTCCTGGGCTTTCCTCTGCCACTCGGGTCCTATATACTTAACGATGTCATCAGTCCATCGTGCTTTCGGTCTTCTTCGCGGACGTTTGCGATCAAGCGGTATCCACTCCAGGATTGCCTTGGTCCATCTGTCGTCCCATCGCCTCGCTATATGGCCTGCCCATCTCCATTTCAACTGTTTTACTCTTCCAATGATGTCACAGACTTTTGTTTGTTCCCTGATCCATGCGCAGGACTTTCTGTCTCGTCTTGTAATGCCAAGCATACATCTTTTCATTCCCCTCTGTGCCACCCGAAGTTTTTGAATTGATTGCGATGTGAGTGTCCAGGTTTCCCCTTTGTGGATCAGACCTTGACGTGGTAAAGGGGTTTGAGTAGGGCAATGAAGCTTTGAGCTATGCCGTCTGGAGTCTATGCTCCTGGGAGGGTCACCCCTGGCGGACAGGTCAAAGCGGAGGCCTCAGACTAACATGATCCAAAATCTGCCAACCCGCATTGGACCAGCGTGGCAGATTACGGTCCATACCTTCAACATGGTATTTCAGTATGTTGAAATAAATATATATACATATATATATATATATATATATATATATATATATATATATATATATATATATATATATATATATATATATATATATATATATATAGATATATATGTGTGTGTTTCTAAATCATTCCAGGAGTCGATCCGTTGATTCTGTGAAGAATCACGACGTTTCGCCAAATTCTCATTTGGCATTTTCAAGTATTATCCACTTCGACTAAAGAGTCCAACTGACATGCACTGGTCGTTGTGCTCGCTTTTATAGCCGGCCGGCGACTGCGCAGATTATATCGGGCTAGTTCGGGACTATTTGCGGCGCTTGGCAACGCTGTCGGGCGTCCGTTTATTGATTTTTCTATCTCGCCGCCACGTTGCCGCGTTTCTTCTTTTTTCAGAAGGAATTTCCATACTTTTGGAATGAAGCTCGGCTTCTCCGATTGTTCGGACCTTGTAGTTTTCAATATTCGCTATTTCTTTGGCTCTTTCAAAATTTATTTTATGTCCTGTTTGTAGATGGTGCTGATGGTGCTAAAACGTCTTGACTCTTCACAGAATCAACGGATCGACTCCCGGAATGATTTAGAAACATTATCTACCATCCGTGAAAATATTAGATGTAATATATATATATATATATATATATATATATATATATATATATATATATATATATATATATATATATATATATATATATATATATATATATATAGAAAAACCATTAGAATATTTTAAAACAGGAAACTACCAAATATTGTCTAGAGATCCCACAGAGGCATATCAGACAAACGTCAAATTGAAGCATCACCCAGTGTAATACCCGAGAAAATCAAATATACATTTACTTCCATGAATTCGCAATCCCCACAACTTTATTCCCTAATTAAACTTCATAAAAAAAATAAAAACTTCATAAATTAAATTACCCAATAAGGTCGGTTGTCTCTTATATACCTGCACCTGCTTACAAAGTATCAAGTTACCTAATAGATATCATTAAATCGTGTTGTAAATTTCGACCTAATTGTAGTGTTAAAAATTCATACGAATTAGTTGACAAAATAAAAAACATTACAATCTCAACCAAGACCACTCATTCAAATTAATGACATACTTTGGTAAATCGTTCGAAAAAACTGAAAAATTCTTAAATAAAAACAATGCAAAAGCAGCCTTGGAAGGCATAACAAAAATTTTAACGCAAAAAACAAACCAATAAGATAAATCAGGGATATATCAACTGTATTGTGGGTAGTGTCCAAAACTTACATAGGACAAACAGGCAGATCTTTCCAGAAAATAATTAAAGAACACGAAAGAAACTTTCTCAGTCATAAACATAATTCGAACTATGCCTCACATTTGTTAAATGAGAACCATCTTTTTAATAGTGAATTTAAAATATTACATGTATATAACAAAGGCAAAAAATTAAACCATCTGGAGAGTTTAGAAATAAACCGTCTCAAAGATGCGTATACCCTGCTGAATTACTAAATAGACCTGAACCAATCCCCTTTACTGAAATTGTACAGACAATAAATAGCATCTGTGTGGATTTCTTAAAAATGTTTATTTTGATTGTAGAAATGTTTTGTATTTATATCTATCTTAACATCGAAAATAGCCAGTTCTGATGAAGCTACAGTGTTCGCGAAACGCGTCAAATATTAATAATAAAGTGGAAATATAGATAAAACAGTCTCGTTAAACAAAAAAATATAATTGAAAATAATTGTCATAAGAAACCCCAGGTATTGTTAATCATTGTTTTTTAAGATAAAAAGTCCGAAAAATAAGATGTTGGGTACAATACATGATAGAAAACTGTAAGAATATTTAAATCATTATCGCGATCTTGTATTAAACATTCGCACACTTGAGGTATTGGTACAACTATTTGTTTTTTTTAAGTTGGTATGATTGTCCTTGATATCGCGAAAGATTCATATTATTTCGTCTGTTAGATTAGAAATCATAGCGTCATCAAAACTCATGTTAAATGTTTTCTTTCATTATCGTAGTATTGCCCACCAAATTGGAAACCAAATCTTGAACAAGTTTGGTGACAGGCAACAGTCTTGTCTAAGTCCCTTTCTGATTTTTTTCTTAAAAAAGAAAACACGTTTAATTTGAGAGAAAGCTAAGAAATGGCTTATTCAAATTATGCGCCATCGTTTGCCCCATATTTTTCCAATATCTCTGGCAATTTGTTGATACTCTCTCATAAAATCGTAACTGTTGAAGTCTTTCATAGAAAGCGCGTGATATATCGATGAAAACAAGCGGTAGACAGCGACCAAGTCTGTGAGTACAGCGGATGTGCATGAGTTTCCAATCGAGTGCAGAAGTGGTGTCTCTGTCGGGCTACAAAATCACTCTTTCGTGTCTTGTAATCCATTCTAGTCACTTTTCGATCGATGATTGGTTCAAATTGATCATTTGTTGGAAGAAGAAGAAGTTAGAAGCTCATGGTTCTGATCCCCACCAAATTCACATCATTGTCCAAAGCGATTCGGTCTTGTGGTCGATGTTGATGGTTGTCCTGGATCAACTCGTGATTTTCAGCGTTTTAGGTTATCGAAAAGCAAAACTTCGCACACCGTTTTCCGCTTTTCCATCTGGCTGTCGTTTAACCGATATCGTTCACAGTTTCCTGCCTTCTGGACATTTCCCATGGTATGCAGACGATCACAAATGGTTCGGCGACCAACATTTAACCTCTCTGCCATTTGTTGATTGTGTTTACATATCGTCTTCTTCCAACAATGCTTGCAATTCGGCATCTTCGACTTTTTTTGGTTGACCTGGACTTTCTTTGTGTTTCAAGTCGATGTTCACACTATTTATATAGCTAGTTAGACCGTTTTTCGTAAAATTTAGGAGATACCAGTGAGGAACAAGGTGAAATAATTCACCTTCATTCATTCTAAGATTTTAAAACTATAGAGGACTACTACCAAGGAATATGGAGTACGTACATGATGGCAGATTACTGCTGGAGTTTAAAAAGGGACCGTTCCAAAATGCATTCAAGAATGTCACGGAAAAGAAGCTTCTGAAGTTTCTGACTAGTTGGTTTCATAGATGATTTTTTGCTTTATTTTTGTATATATCAATATTTGTATGATATAATAATAAAAATTCGGTGTTTACTTTATTTATTTAATAAATGGATTTAATTTAAAATAGTGTAACGTATATTTCACTAAAATGTTATACGAGGTGTGGCTATTACATAACGAGACTAAAGTTGCTACAAGAGAATAAGAATATGCATCGGATTTAATTGATTCTTACTCTATTAGGTTCATAATTTACTCTTCTCTAAAACGTCTAGCGGTGTAAAAACGATCCGAGTACAAGTTTAAAAGTTATTGTCGAAAATGCGAGAGTGCTTTAAGTTGTTCAACGTGCCCCACTAGTGGAGCTAGTTCAGCAATGACTAAAATTGACTTATATTATCATTATTGCATTATTGTTATTATATGTTTGTTATTATATCTTTGAAAAAATAAAATTAATATTAACAAAATTAAATATTTCCATTCTTTGGATTATTATTACACTTTTTATATTTAAAATTGTATATTTAGGAATAATTATAATGCAAATAAATATTAAATTAAAGTAGTAACTAATTATGGTATCAAGAATATTGCTAGATGATAAATAATCCCAAATTACACTGGGGAACAATTTGAAAAATTATTTCTGTTGAGTTCGATATTTAAGCTGTTTTATACGTAAATTGACATGCTAATTCCAAAACTTTATTTGATTCTATCACGTCAAGTTGTTTCTCTACAGTTGTTGCGCATTGGACTAAGCTTGGCGAATCACAGAAGTCACTACTGCTCTCCTACCGGCGAACCTTCTTCGACCTAGGAGTGGGGGCGTGAATGACGTTGCGTCATCCAACTAGTTCGGTCAGTTACGCATGAGATGCTAAAGTACGCGGGTCTGTGTCGCTCTGATATAGTGAAGTCAAAGTGTACATACACAACTACAGATTTTCGTTATGTCTGCCTGATTCATTTTGTTATATATGTGGCAGTTTCACCATCCCCATTCAACGGACTAATATTAGTACATTTGTCAGGCAAGCCTATTTTGCTTATTTTAAAGTGAAAATAGGTGACCAAGATAAATCATGGGCCCCTCATAAAGTGTGCAAGCAGCGTGTAGAGAGTTTACGAATGTGGACGAAGAGAACACGTAATAAACTTTCCTTTGGTATACCAATGGTTTGGCGAAAGCCCAAAGATCACTTAAGTGATTGCTACTTTTGCATAGTGAAAACATCAGGATTCAACAAGAAAAACAAACAAAAAATTGAGTACCCTAGTACCGTACCGTCAGCTATACGCCTTGTGCCTCATTCAGCTGAAATTCCAGTGCCAGTTTTTCAAGAATTACCTTCTTTAGAAATACAAGAATGTGAATCAAGTGAAGATCGAACTGACTCCACCGACGAAGAATTTAAAGTTTACAATGATTCTGTTCGCAAAGGATTCAATCAACATGAATTAAACGATTTAGCACGAGATTTGGGACAATCCAAAAAAGCATCGGAATTATTAGCATCAAGACTGCACGAAATAAATTTGCTTGACAAAGGAGCTAAAGTTACTTACTATCGATCTAGAGAAAGTGAAGTTAGGCAGTACTAGAAGGTTTAATGAAAGAATTGGCCATTTCTAACTATAACGCAACTGAATGGCGATTGTTTGTAGATAGCTCAAAGCGTAGATTGAAGTGTGTTCTCCTACATAATGGAAATTTATATGGTTCAGTCCCAATAGGTCATTCAGTTTCTTTGCGTGAAGAATATGGCGACATAAAGAAAGTCATTGACTTGTTGCAATATAACATGCACCAATGGATCATCTGTGTTGACCTTAAAATGGTCTGTTTCCTTCTTGGCCAGTAACGCGGGTATACCGAGTATCCCTATTTTTTGTGCATGTGGGACAGGAGAGCTCGTGAGAAGCTTTGGGTACAATCGAACTGGCCGCCAAGATCTGATTTAAGACCTCGTTATCCTAACATTTTAAATCAGCCACTTGTCGACAGAAAAAAAAACATTGTATTTCCGCCTTTGCATATAAAACTAGGTCTCATGAAGCAATTTGTTAAGGCTTTGTCAATTGAAGGAGACTGCTTTAAGTATATCATTTCGGCATTCCCTAGCCTGTCATATGAAAAGATAAAGGCTGGTGTCCACAGATTCGGCAACTCGTTAAAGATGAAAATTTCACTGAAACAATGACCGAACTTGAAAGGAATGCTTGGTTGGCTTTTAAAAATATTGTTAAAGACTTTCTTGGAAATACGCCAGCCCCAAATTACATTGTAATTGTTCAACAACTCTTGGAGAGCTTTAAAAAGCTTGGTTGCAACATGAGCATCAAACTGCATTTCTTACATAGTCATCTTGCTAGCTTCCCAGAAAATCTTGGTGCTGTTAGTAATGAACATGGCGAGCGATTCCACCAAGATCTAAAGGTTATGGAAGCGCGGTATCAAGGTAGATGGAATGTCAGTATGATGGCTGACTACTGTTGGAGCATCAAACGAGAATGTCCACAAACTGAACACTCCAAGAAAAGCTATAAGAAGAAACTTTTACCATAATATCTTTTATTTATTTTTTGTATAAACACAATTTAACTTTTAATAATGTGTTAACCTCTGTATGAATAAAATATTCTAATCTATTTGGTCAGATCTCACCTTATTTCTTTTCGTATGTACACTTTTAAAGTAAAATGAGGGGTATGCTGTAGCTTAAGAACTTGACGTGATAGAGAAAAACTGTGAATATTTTTTAATTCAGAGATGAAAAATTAGTCAAAAACAAGTCACAGATCCAAGTCAACAAAATTGCTGTTCCCCAGTCTTATTAATCATCTTTGTCTCTATCATAATTAATACAAACATATCTCTTTAAAGTCACCCTATTTTTTCATCTTCTACAGCTTTTGCTCCATCATCCCATTGTTAACTACTAGCTAAACCTTTTGAGATATTTCTTTTATATGCACGCATCCTAAAATGTAATAATAATCATTAATACAATTCCCAATATAAGTAATTTCAATGAGTAAACTTTGTGTAGAATCATCACATGCACAAATTAATTGATGGTTATTAATTTATTAAAGAAAAATTTGATTTTCTACAATAAACATCTAGTGGGGTTAGTTGAACAAGCATTGAACGCGCTTTGCTCAACTAGCCCCAGTTGAAGCAACAAAATAAAAATTAGGTTATAAAAAAATCATAAGAGTTAAACATAAATAACCATCAATATCAGAACGATAATTAAGTAATATTTAAATACTAACGTGGTTCTTATTAATGTTCTTAAAAAACAAACCGTTCTCTTATTTTATCGGAGCACCGTACAGCAATTGACAGTTACGCTATCTATTACGCTCCCATAACCCCCTCTTTTTGCAATTTACACTTTTGTTGTAGGTCGCTTAGTTTTCGAGATATTTCGATTACACAACTTGATCTGCTACCCCTATGATCTGCTACTATGCGCATGCGCCAAAACGCCAGCGATCAACAGCTGTTTGTTGTGAAATTTTACTTGAAACTTGGAAAAACCGCCACTGAAACTTAATTTATATTAATAATTTATTGAAAGAAGTGTATGCCAATGAATGTTTATTGTGTGCACGCGTTTTTTTAGTGGTTTAAGAGTTTTCAAGATGGCCGAGAAGACGTTGAAGCTGAAATCGTCGTGCGATTGCTGCAACTTTAGGAATTGACAAAGAATGCGTAGAAGCAAGAAGTGTGTGCCAAAATGGTGCCTAAAATTCTCAGGTTTGAACAACAAGAAGCTCGCAAAAATGCTTGTACTGACACTTTGGATGCCATTGAAAATGATCCAAACTTATCGGAAAGGATTATGTGTGACGAATTGTGTTCTTTTACTTATGATCCTGAAACATTAAAAGAAACAAGATTTGAGTCCGTTGAAGCTGTGAAAGAGAAAGCGGCATGCGTTCTGAAGGAGACAGAAAAAGATTTTCAGCACTGTTTCGAACAATGGACGATTTGCATGGAGCGTTGTAGGGTTAGTGGAGGGGTGGGGAGAGGAGGGATGTTGAAGGTGATAATGAGTAAATATGTATGAAATCAAAATAAAATGTTTTACAGCGTCAGGCTCGTTATTTAATAGTCACACCTCGTACTTTAGACATTTGAGCTCCTAGGCAAAAATTAATGCCTGAATTGAATTATGCCTGAAAAATTAATTTTTGATTTCAAGTCATCAAATTCATATGAAATCAGCTCCTATACCCCGGACCAAAACAATTATTGGCTTGTGTGATTCTTTACTGGATTGTTGTACTTTGTGATTTTTAATAGATAGACAAATAAAATTGGTATAGATAATGTGCAACTATTTATTACTATTCACGTATGGGCCCTGGTGAACCACGCGAAGTACAGTTAGAGGCCTTTGTTTTTGTTAGCCTTCCTTTTCGCCCATATTGATTTCATTCTTTCACTATGAGCTTTCTTCCTTTCGTCAGACCAAGTTGTTCCAGTCTTCCTACATTTTTCTCTCTAGCTCTATTTTTCTTGGTATTTGTTTCACAATATATTCAAGATATTCTCTAACATGTTTCGGCCTCGCGACCATTCTCAAAGAGAGTTATGTATAAACTTGTTATTATGTTATGTATATGTTATATGTTATGTATTATGTTATGTATATGTTATATGTTATGTATTATGTTATGTATATGTTATGTATTATATTATGTATATGTTATATGTTATGTATAAACTTATTATTATGTATAAACTTGTGTTAGAGAATATCTTGAATATATTGTGAAACAAATACCAAGTGTTTTAATTATTATCATTGTTACTATGTTTCACCAAGAGCCAACCGCGCAATCAATCAAAACTATCTATTTTTCTTTTTGCCCAACCTCCTAAACGTCAACCTTGTGTCTGAAACAGTTTCTATCCTGAATTTCACTTTGTGTAATATTTGCTGATCTTAGGTCCTCTTTAATTTCAGTAATCCATTTAATTGTTTTTATTTTAGCTCTAGTCCTATTTTCTAACTATTTGTCTAGTTAGCTTACTCGGATTCATCCGTTTTATGTGCCCGTAAAACTTAAGTCTTCTTTGTCTCATATCGCTATGTATATCTGTGTATTGTTTGATTTCTTGGTTTTCTCGAAGTTGGTATGTTGTGCTATTTATTTGTTTGGGGCCTAAGATTTTTCTTATGATTTTTCTTTTCTTTTTTTCAATGTCCTCGATGTCTCTCTTTCTATTCAAAATGAGCGTTTCTGCCCCATATATACATTCTGGCTTAATAACTGTGTTGTAATGTCTCAATTTTGTGTTTTTAGATATGCATTTTTTGTTGTAAATATTTTGTATAAGTCTCAATGCAGTTGTCATTTTTTGACATCTACCCTTATTGGCCGCTTTTTCAACCCATTTTCCATGATTATTTCACCCAAATATTTGAATCGAGATACTCGTCTGATGTTACCATATTTTGTTTTTTAGAAATGGTGTTCTTAGTCTGTTGCAGGTCATGTATTATGTCTTTTCAAAGGAAATTTGGAGTCCTACCTTTTCTACTGTTTCTTTTAGGATTTCAAACTGTTTTTGTGCCGTTAATATATCTTGAGCTAAAATTGCTAGATGATCAGCAAACGCCTGATGATGATGTTGGTTCTCCCCAGATTATTGGGCTGGTCAATATGCAGGACCGATTTATTTTAAACGACACTCCTGCATTACTTAGTGCAATTTAATGTTCATCAATATTTTAATATTTGGTATAATTAACTATTATGGCGGTGGTCGAGAAAAGGTTGGAAACCTCTGGAGTATAAGAATTGCACGGTATAATAAATACTAAGGTAAGACATTGCGCATGGTGGGCGGAGCTTTGTTGACGGGAATACGTCATCCATTGAGTAAAATTCGAATATCATGGTTTTGACATATAACAAGTTTACTAGAAGTTTATGTACGGCGTTTGTGTGGTGTTAATCTAAAATATTCAATAATAACAATGCGTTGTGCTGTATTTGGGTGTAACTCCAACAATCAGTGGAAAAAGAACCCTTGTGATGTAAAGTTTTTTCATTTTCCCAAGAATGAAGTTGCGTGTAAGAAGTGGATCCATGCCACAAAAAGACAGGATAAATTTAACCTGAAAAGGGCTCGTATTAATTTGAAACACTTTTTAAATAGCGATTTTAAAGGAAAATCTTCAATGTAAATATAAAATATTGTACCGACTCAAAATCTGGCAGTTAGTTTTTAAAAAACCAGTATCGAATGAACAAGTTATTGACCAGGTAATTATCACAAGAGAAAAAATAATTGAAATCGAAATTAAACCTTGCTTTAAAAAAGTAGGGTGTTTTATTTATTTATGTTTGATTAGATGTTGGGATGGTGGTAGAAATAGTAATGATGGTGATGGTAGTAATAATTCTAATATTCCATATTTATACCCCAGATTTGCCAATAAGTGGTTCAATGATAAAGAAATTCGACTCCAAAAATGATCCACTTATGTTGAACAGTGCTCATGAAGGAGATATTGACGAGGATTTTCATGAACTTGAATATGATGGACTCGAACATTTAACTGAATATATATATTTCAAGTTAAACGATTCCAGTTTAGAAAGACCCAGCACGTCCAAATATACCTGGACTTATCATATAAGTGAAGGAGGTTTACACAAACCTTCTGAAGACTTTCTTTCACAAATGAAACAAGCTGGAACAAATTTTTAAGTCTGTTAATTGAGTATCCTTGACCAAAAATTATTTGAATAATTTGATGCTTAGAAGTAGCCACATTGAATGTCCAGAAAAAGTAAAAAAACTATTTTTTCGATCGCGAATGTAAGTGTAAAATTAGGTAAAAGAAAGATGATTAAAACTATTCCATAATTACACTTATAGTTAATTCACAATGGACATAAGCTTAAGAAATATGTACAATTTTAAAGTTAGGAAACAAAATGTTGTCATTTTTTAATACCATTATAAAATATGGCTGGACATGTGTTGAATAATTAATATTTTATTTGTGACAAAAAATATCGAATTTAGCTGGATATTTCATTTAAAAACCAATATTTACAAAACTTTCAATTTGCATATTGCAATTTTATATAACCAATGTATATTATTTTTTACATACATTTTTAAACTGAGAAACAAAATGATTTGTTTATATACATTTCAAATACTCGTAATAAATAATATTAATCTATAAAACGAAATGTTTTTGTCGATAAATAAAAACTATTCGAACTATCGAAGTTGTTTTGTTTTATAAATAGTGTCTTAAATTCAAATAAAATTGTGTACGTGTCTGTTATATACAATTTTGTAGTCTGTTGCCCACACTGATAAAGTATTTGTCCTCAATATAAAGCCTTAATTCCAATTACAATGCATTTAAAATGTATTTCAAACTCTAGCAACGAAGATATTTGAATTTTACTCAACGAGTGACGTCATGCGCAAACAGGACGCATTTTGGTATACGGGAATATCAGGCCCTGGAAGAATTGAGTGAAAAACGCAAATTATTTTGTTACACCCTGGTTTAAATTGAATCATTTCCTGATGATGGTGGCATGGTTAGCGAAACGCGCGTCAGGAAATTAAAAACAAGTGTTTTGGTGTGTTTACTGGAAAATCTCTTTCAATTTATTGTATCCTAGAGTGTATATAAAGATCGATTGTTCTTCACACAGCTTGTATAAATGCCCTAAATTCACCACTAGTTTGTTATGAAAAGTTTTATATTCACGATGTACGTATATTCTATTGTATGTAATGGGGGATCGCAATTTGGATTTTGACCCGACCCATCTTCGACCTTCGGGGTCAAACTCGCGATGACGTTCGATTTTTTTTTCTTGTTTGGTTTCACAGCAACGTTTTATATTTGTGAATGGTAATTAATGGATGTCTCCTTGCCACACGACACCATTATCGTCATTTTTTATTCGGTAATTAACTTGTTTAGGTCGCTTTTTTTAAAATTTATCGAAATACGAAACGAAGCTATAAAACTATCATCAAGGTTGGCCGGTTGACAGTTTACAAAAGTATACATTAATCGAGGATTTAAAGGATTAGTGGATGCGCGCAAGAGAAAAAAATTGAGTATTTTTGTTATTGTTCTTGGTTTTTATAAATATTAAAAAAAACACGTATGTATCCAAAAATAAAATAAAAACCAAATCATCTGACGGTAATCATCGCTGATTAAACCAATTCCTGTTTTATCGGTAAAAACGACGTTTCTCTATTGAGGCAATAAACAGGCTTGATGCTCTGTGGCCCATTGAAAACACCTTTACTTTTGCTGGTAACTTAACAGGGAAACTATAATTGGGCGTTTGCGACGCAGTCTAACGTTGCAAAGCCTTCTGGAAACCATACGACTTGATATAGAACGATTGTACTTCTATTGGAACTGAAATTGTATCGCTCTAATCGGTACTGAGCGGTTTCTTCGTGTATATTGAGCAAGATAATCGATCTTGTCGTTCATTTGTAACCGTTTTTGGCCACCATCACTAGTTTCTTCCAATCTTCGAATTGTTCTGTTAACATTACATCGAACAATATTTAAACGAGTAGCAATTTGATGTCGCGAGAAACTTTCTTTTAGACTTTTGCCGATTGGTTTATTTAAGAGTTTAATGATTGTGGGAGAATCTCTTGGATACAACTCTACTCTACTCTACTCGCATACTATTGTATAATCTATTTTTCTTGTCGTTTTTGAGTCTCATATGATTCGTTTAAAACTTGAGTAACCACACAGGGTGACCGTTTGATTGCATTCGTAATAAATGCATAAGATTTACTCTAGCTTCTCAATTGTAAAATAAAACGCCTTTCTTCAGCATTACAGTGTGTAGCGCGGCTCTAGTTTTCTTTAATATAGAGATAATATTTTTATCAGAATACGCGTATACCAGATATGTAAATATGAAACCGGAATGTTTGTATAGAAAATACACGTTTATTGTATGAAAATGATAAAAAAAATATTGAATTCGAAGTATTGCCCATAGCTAGCTATACAATTTCTCCACCTGTCTGACAATTTGTGGATGCCACGCCAAAAAAACTGTTGCTCTTTTGTGGCAAACCAGTAATCGAACTATTTTCGTAAGAAGTAATGCACTGTTCAGCAAATGCGTGTCCCTTCGATGCAAATAGGTATTAATCGGACGGAGCCAAGTCTGGTGAGTAAACCGCATGCGAAAGTATTTCTCAACTTAATGCCTCAATCGTTTCCTTGACCAGTTTTACAGTGTGTGCCGGATGGTGCATTATCTATGGTGCGTTGTCTTGATATTCTGGTCGTTTTTTACGTAAAGCTTGATTCGAATTGATCATTTGTTGTCGGTAGTGTTCAGTACTAATGATTTCACCAGATTTAAACAGTTTATAATTGATCACACCCTTCTAGTACCACCAAACAAATAGCATTGTCTTCTGTCCATAGCGATTTAGCCTTGCTGTCAATGTCGATGGTTCACCTGAGGTTAGCCATGATCTTTTACGCTTAAGATTCTCAAAATAAATTCACTTTTGATGGCTAGTCACAATTCGATGGAGAAATTACGTTCTTTTATACCCACCGAGCAGCATTTCGCAAGTAGTTTTTCGGTTTTCCTGCTGTCTTTTATTCAGTTCATGTGGAACCAATTTTCCCATCTTCTGGATCTTTCCCATGATTTTCAAACGTATAGAGACCGCTTCTATTGTCACATTTAATTGATCCGCGAGTTGTTGTTGCGTTTGAGCGTCATCCTCATCCAGCAATGCTTGCAAGTCGCTGTCTGCAAACTTTTTCGGTGGCCTTCCGCGTTCTTTGTTTCTCACATCAAATAGCCACTTTTGAATTTTTTAAACCACCCAAAGCACTGTGCTTTACCAAGAGCATGCTTCGACAAGCATTCGATGCAATCCTGCAGCAGTTTTCTTCAAATGGTAACAGAAAAACAATGATGTCTGCAAATCATAGTTTCTAGGCTCAAAAATCGACGAAATGTTCAACGCTATTACAAACTATGTGTCACATGGCAACAAGGAAATGATGCGGTTTGACGGTAACTACATTATCAGCTATGGCTTGAATGAAATTCCGGTTTCATATTTAGAGACCTGCTGGTATTACTGATATAAAATTAGTAGTCTCAAATTTTTATCACCGCTGGTGTTGGAACCATTATGGAGAAATACATTTTTTAACAAGATAAACAGAAATAAAATGCGCTGGTTAACTATATAACCAGCTTTAACCTTTAATAACATGTTTAAAGGTCGGTTAATATTATCATATTATATTATTTATTGTGGTAAATAAATTAGAAAAGAGCCGGCCGCCGTTGTCAGGCCTCGTCAGGTCAGTTATTCGCTTGGAAAACGAATAGCCCCGGTTCGAACCTTGGTTCGGGTATGGGTTTTTCTATAGTCTACCCGACTTTAATGGGGTACATTGGAAACTTACGGATTTGGGTATTAAGTAAAGAACGCTGGATCGTTGACCTCAAAATGGCCTGTTGACTACCAGTTTGATTTACTTCCTAAATACTCCATTAAGTTAACATGATAAAACTTTAAAAATAATATGGTTAAATATTTCTTTGTTTTTTTTTGACATACCAGATTTAGTTAGTATTACAAACCATTAGTGTTATTTCCATTAGGAACTTTATTTTTTTGGTAGATAACTAGCATTGTCCATTACAATTACGCTTTAGGCACATTGGCATCATGGTAGTCCAAAGACGAATGTTTAATATTTTTGGAGGACAACCGTAAACAATTTAGAACCCATCCATGCTCAGAACCAGCATGTAAAATTGTAATTATTTTTCCCTTGTTCGCTGGGGCTTTGGTTTGGCATTTTCTTGTGTATCTGTTCATCGTTTTGCTGGCGTCTCATGTGTATCGAACCATGTTTCATCAAGGTAGATAATGATACGATTTGCTTATCTGTATTTTTTTATAGAATTTAAGTAGTCAAACCGCCATCGTTGCAATCGTTGTGATTCTATTAATCTTTGTCTTTTATTAATGGTCCGATATGTAAAACCCATTTGAGATAGTATTCTTCGGATACTAGTTCTGCTCTGTACTTTTAATCCAATTGAGCATATGTGGCATCAGGTAAAATCCAATGTTGGAGCAGAAAATATTTCTCCTACTCTAAATGCGAGTGCGACATTAATTAGGAAGGTTGTAGATAGTACTCCCAAAGAAAGTTGGATAAATTTGATTAACCATGTTATTAATATAGAAGATTCCTATGTATCATTTACTAATAATATAGAACCACTTATTATTAATGTAGATCAAAGTGACAGTGAGAGCGAAACCGAATTAAATGTATAATTAAATTTAAGTTGCAATTTTTATTGTATCAATAGATAAATTTATTTATTTAATTATTTTTATTATATTAATAAATTCAAAATACACAAACCAATAAATAATGTTTTAATTATTAATAATTAAAATTATTAATTATTAATAATGTTAAAATTTATATTGAGATTTATTGGAGCAATTAACATTTTGCTGAAGGGTAACGAAATATCTTCAAACGGGCTATACCAGTACAAGAAAAAACTGCACGAATATAGTTACCCATCTATGCAATTATTCTGCTGAAACCTTTGATGCTAAATATTAAACTCAAAGAGTTTTACCACTAAACACCTGATGAAGTTAACATAGTTAACGAAACGAGTCGAGAAATTTAAATATAAGTGATTTGGTGTCTACCGGTAAATCTCTCCGAGTTTACCCATCTATTAATTAATATTTTTTTTATTTACTTACGATAATTTAAAGATTATGTGCCAGGATAAAGTTAAAGACAGATCGTGTAATTTAGAATAAATTTACCACTAATGTTTACGTTTAAGTAACAATGATTTATAGATGGATAATAAACCTGTTCAAAAGTTAAATATTTTATAATCCGAAGAAAATGGGTTTGTCTGGAACAGGTAGATAGTTCACTAATTTTTGTTTCTATCGTATAAATTAGTCAGGTCATACAAATAGTAAATATTGTAAAAAACCTGGGTGAAGATTTTATTTTCATAATTTTCATCGAACAGTGTTATATAAAGGGCTTTTTCAATTGAATTTCTTGTGTTGTTTAATTAATTGTTTTTTATTTTATTAAGTCTTGAATAAAACACAGTTTTAGTATAAACTAAAATAATGAAAAAATTTAAAATGCGAATTTTATCATGAAACTCGGTATGTGGGGTTAAAATAATATTCCGAACAACTTTTTCTAATAACCTTATATATATATATATATATATATATATATATATATATATATATATATATATATATATATATATATATATATATATATATAAACTATACTGAAATACAAAGCTATCAGGAATATCCCAATCATCAAGAAGACTTCAAGAAAGCATACGACCGAAAATCTT
This sequence comes from Cosmopolites sordidus, assembly GCA_031761425.1. Classification (NCBI taxonomy): domain Eukaryota; kingdom Metazoa; phylum Arthropoda; class Insecta; order Coleoptera; family Curculionidae; genus Cosmopolites; species Cosmopolites sordidus. Next base: position 7,628 of record JARFXV010000048.1, on the reverse strand, counting down.
TGTTCAACATCCTAGAAGAACAAGGACTCGATACCAAAACACTACGATTATTCAAGCAGACACTGACTGACACAACCTCTAAAGTAAAATTTATGGGAGACATTTCCGAACCCTTCCTGATTAAAACCGGAGTACGCCAAGGAGATGGGTTATCCCCACTCCTCTTCAACCTGGTACTGGACAAAGTCATAAGGGAATGGAAAAAAGAACTGAAAAATCAAGGACACTGGAAACCAATACGACTCGGACGATCCAAAAACAACATAGAAATATCATGCCTGGCCTTCGCAGCAGACCTAGCCATACTCACAGACAATGAAAAAAGGGCAACCAAACAGATCAAAGTCCTCAAGGAATGTGCAGAGAAAGTTGGCCTACAAATCTAATTCCAAACCGAATTCTTCTACTCAAAATTAGAAGTCCAAAATTTGAACACCAAATACGGTAAAATAAATAGGTCCACTCACTTCAAATACCTGGGCGAGATACTTGAACCCACAGGAGGAGAGAATATAGCATAGAAGACTCGATTACAGAAGATAAAGAAGGCATACGGCAAGACACAGAATATCTACAATGAGGAATGCCTATCCACACACGCACAAATAAGACACTACAATACAGTAATCAAACCAGAACTACTTTATGCAAGCGAAACACTTACACTTCATACAAAAAACGGTGTGAAACACTAAACTTGAAGAGATTTACCAATAAACACCAAAACACTTTTTTGAACTGCTCGACGCACGTTTCGCTAACCATGTTAGCATCATCAGGACATCTCATTTCATCAGGAGATTCACTCATCTCCTGATGATGCTAACATGGTTAGCGAAACGTGCGTCGAGCAGTTCAAAAAAGTGTTTTTGTGTTTAGTGGTAAATCTCAGTTTACTCATTTTCCGAATCGAATTTGATTTGCCATACGATTTGCCAAGAATGTAAGCATTTATACGAAAAATTGGCTATCGTCAATGATGTAGCATTGATTGAAGATTACAATTACAAACGTGTCTCACCAAAGACGAAGAACAACTCCAGTACATATTATTGGTCGTTAGTGAATATCGAAAAAAATTCCCTAATTGTAATAAAGTTAAGTTGATTGAGTGTTTATCGAAAATGGTAGTTCCCTATTATTTGTTAGTAATTAAAGATTTATGATCTTTTTTTTTGTAAAATATGAATTATAAATAAACACACAATGATTTCAGTCTATTCCATTAATTTTTAATTGACTTTCATTGACATTCAATTGAGATTCATTTCAATTGACATTCATTTCTAATTGATAATTCGATTTTTATATACATATAAAAGTATATAATATCAAAGATATTTTATAAATAAAAAGCCGCATATTTTTTACTCTTAGAGTTTGGGAGGAGTGAACTTTGAGAGGAGTCAATTTAACGAAAAATGTTAAGATACCTTTTTTGTAGCGCATTCAATTCCTTTAAGAATATGTATTGTATTTTTTCAAATATTGATCGTTCATTAGTTAAAAAATTTCAAATTTGAAAAGTAAAATTGTAAAAACAGATCATTGTTCAAGGCACGATTACATGGAAACGGCTTGTTTGACGTAAATTTATAATCAGACCTTTTTTTGTAGAAAATTCAGTTCCCTTCAAAAATGTGTATTGCTTAAGTTTTTAAATTGATGGTTTAGGAGTTTTGGATGAAAGATTCGACTGCTATTAAAAAACCGCGATAAAAAGTCGGGTTGATACATTTCTTAATATAAGTATTAAGGGCTCTAACTTTGACAATATTTTTTTTTGTCATCACAAATAATATTTTTGGTAAAAAGGAATAAAACAATTTTTTACTTTGTTATCTATCACTTTGTGCGACTATAGTTTCGTAAAACGACTTTACATTCTCAAATACTACTTTAAAATTAAGGTTACAGCCAGTAAAAGTAGCTTAGTAGTAAAACCAGCTGTAAAACCTTAGTTTTAAAGTAGTGTTTGAGAATGTAGTCGTTTTACGAAACTATAGTCACACAAATTTTGTTTAAAAATAAAAGTGATAGATAACAAAGTAAACAATTGTTTTATTCCTTTTCAAAAAAATGAACTATCACAAAGTAACGGACAAATCAATCAATATTTTAGGTATGCATTTAAAAAAAAATAGTCGATTTTGTTGAGCTAGTCTACTATATACATATATATATATATATATATATATATATATATATATATATATATATATATATATATATATATATATATATATATAATCTCCAATCAATGTTACACCACGTTCCGCTACATCATTGACGACAGCCAATTTTTCGAAAAAATGCTTACATTCTTGAAAACTGTCAATATTGGACTAATTGTGTATATCTTCATCGTAAAATCGTATGGCAATTCAAATTCGATTCGAAAAATGAGGTCTACCGCAAAAAAACCATAAATTACTTTTAAACTCAACTTTAACCTAGAATAACTTTGGAAAGAGTGAATTTAACGAAAAATGTTAAGATACCTTTTTTGTATGGCATTCAATTTCCTTTATGAATATGTATTGTATTTTTTAAAATTATTGATTATTAATTAGTTCATTAGTTACAACTGATTTATTCTGTATTAACACTGATATACACTGTATTAACTGATTTTTTTCAGAAAAATCGAAATATCTCTAAAATCGGTTAAGGCAAACGGACATTAGACGACTTTTTATCTCAATAGGTAAAACTCCCTCTCACCCCTCTATTCGTGAAATTACGACAAAATGTCATGAAACAAAGTTGTAGCAGACAGTTTGCTAATTATAACTGAGAATTTTTCTTACTCGGTTAACACTTGAAAATACACAAAAAAAAAAGATTTTTAAAAATGTTTAGCTCGTCATGCCCTCTTGCGGTCGTTTTAGAAGCTTAAAAATATTTTTGGTGAATTTCTCATGATCATTTTCAGTACAGTTTTTTTTCCCAAAGCTGTGGGATAAATAGTTTTCAAGATACGGCCGCGATCCATCCTTAATGGGACACCTGGTATATAAATATATATATATATATATATATATATATATATATATATATATATATATATATATATATATATATAAATATATATAAATATATATATATATATATATATATATATATATATATATATATATATATATATATATATATATATATATATATATATAAATATATATAAATATATATATATATATATATATATATATATATATATATATATATATATATATATATATATATATATATATATATATATATATATATATATATATAAATATTTATATATATATATATATATATATATATATATATATATATATATATATATATATATATATATATATATATATATATATATATATATATATATATATATATATATATATATATATATATATATATATATATATATATATATATATATATATATCAAAGCTTCTGGTGAAGATGAAATAACTGCTAAATAATTAAAAACTGTACAATAAAAATCTTGTCTGTACATTTGTGGATCTAAAAAAAGCGTATGATTCTATTGATCGCGAATCTTTATTCCAAATCTTGTAAGAACAAGGACTAGATCTGAAAACGCTGGCAATTATTAAAGCAACACTAACTAACACAAGGTCAAAAGTTAAATTCACGGGTGACATCTCAGAGCCCTTCAAAATTAAAACTGGAGTGAGACAAGGGGATGGACTCTTGCAACTTTTATTTAACTGTGTTCTAGAAAAAGTAATACAGGAGTGGCGTGTAAAAAAATCTACCCTGAATATTGACCAGCCTATTAAACTTGGGAGAACCAACATCAAAATAGTCTGACATTTATATATATATATATATATATATATATATATATATATATATATATATATATATATATATATATATATATATATATATATATATATATATATATATTAACGACACAAAAACAGATTGAACTCCTAAAAGAAACAGCAGAAAAGGTAGGACTCCAAATTTCCTTTGAAAAGACAATACATACATAACATAACCAATACATACAATACATACAATACATACAATACACACACATACAGACAATACATACAATACCTAACCTGCAACAGAGTAAGAACAGCATTTCTAAAAACAAAATATGGTAACATCAGATGGATATTTAAAAACACAAAACTGAGACATTACAACACAGTTATTAAGCCAGAATGTCTATATGGCGCAGATACGCTCATTTTGAATAGAAATAAAGACATCGAAGGAATTGAAAATAATGAAAGAAAAATCATAAGAAAAATCTTAGGCCCCAAACAAATAAACAGCATAGCATACTGACTTTGAGAAAACCAAGAAATCAAACAATACACAAATATACATAGCTATATGAGAAAAAGAAGACTTAAGTTTTACGGACACATAAAACGGATGAATCCTAGTAGGCTAACTAGACATATAGTCGAATTTTCTGAAAATAGATGTAAAGCTAAAGTAGAAACAATTACATGGATTGCTGCAATTAAAGAGGATCTAAGATCAGCAAGTATTATACAAAGTGAAATTCAGGATAGAGGTTGTTTTAGACAAAAGGGAAATTGGCCAGAGAGAAAAATGTAGGAAGAACGGAACAAATTGGTCTAACGAAAGGAAATAAACTCATAGTGCGAGAATGAAATCAGTATCGGCGTAAAGAAAGGCTAACAACAAACGCCTCTAATTGTACTTCCCGTGGTCCACCAGGCCTGAATAATAATAAGTATAATAAACATTTTGTGTTTTATTGATCTATTCCCGGTACTTTTTTGACAAAACGTATTTTACAATTTTTTTCTTTGGCAAATACTATGATTATTTCAAGTTACGTCCAGCGAAGTGGGCTAGTAATGGGTGCTGTCTAATATAACTAATTCGATCTCTAATAATACGGGTGAAAACTTGTTGACTAGGAGCGGTATGTTACGCGCTCCTAGTACTCTGCGATATGGCCCGGTAGTACGCTCGCTACCTTTACATAGTCGCCTAATTATATAACGATAGAATATGCCGTACGAATAGATACAGTTACCTTGCGTTCCGCCGAGCCGGCTTGCCATTCGTCTCCACCACCAGGTAACAGCTCCAGTCGCCGTCGATCCGTCGTGGAAATCGCGTCGAACCTTCGCGGAACCCACAATCAGTACCCCTTATCACCCAAAAACTACCACCACGTTCAACCCGATCTCCCACACCTGTTGATAATCGTGTACCATTCAACGCGAGTGACATTTTCCCTCGGTACCTTCCTCGAGGGGTGGTGAAGGGCATCGCTTGGCCCCATTCCGCGTGCGCGCTCAGTCCGGTGACCGGTAACGGAGCTCCGGGTCTCACCTGGAGCGACAGGTTGTTGTTGTGGACGGTGTGTCTCACGTGGCAAGATGGCCGCCGTCGTCGTCGTCGAATGCGTTTGTTGTTTATGTTGACGGTTCGTCGATTACTGGATGACCGATGAGTATTAAGGGGCTGAATATGGCGGGGCCCCAACACGTGTGCGTGATGTACCTGGCCACGGCCGGTTTGCAGGGGCCCCTGATGGGCTCGGACGAACAGGAAATTGTCCTGTTGATCTATGTGATCGTGGACGTGCTCCAAAATAAGGTACGACCAACTGTTTACACCCTTAGATATTTTATTTAATTAAAAACACTATCAAGCTTACAAACCCTAATTTACACGCATTTTTTATATCAATATAAATCTAAACAACTCCTCTCACCTGTAGTAACCGACACTTAGAGGTTATGTTACCTGAAATTGCTTCTTTTTTCAAATATATTAACGGAATTCAACATTCTTCACGAAAAATACTTGAAATTATTTTCTTTTAAATAAAACATTCGTTTGTAAGTTTCTACCAAGCGAAAAATAATATTTTTCCATCTTTGAACACAATAGAACATTTACGATTTATTGCTATTTAAAATCTTGCAAAAAGCACATGAAAAAAGTTTTATTTTTGTATTGTGATTTTTCAGCAATAAAAAGTTACCAGTGCAATTTTTTAATGTATTAATACGAAATTTTTCGTTTCTATTTGCATATAATTATTTTTTTTTGCACACATAGCGATATAAAATTACTGAATTGATCTACGTCATATTCGACGCGAATCTCATAAGAAGAAATAACTTTTATGGCCTCAGACCGCATATTTTTCATTTAGAGAAGCTTGAAGAGGGCCTGTCACCTGTTTGATTCGAAATTTAGAGGTTATGTTACCTGAAATTGCTTCTTTTTTCATAGTCATTAACGCATTTAAATATTTTCCACTACTTTACCACCAAATTATATTTATTTTAAATAAATAAATATATATATATATATATATATATATATATATATATATATATATATATATATATATATATATATATATATATATATTAAGTAAGCAATAGTTTTAAAGTTTCTATTATTCGAAAACTTGTATTTTTCGATCTTTGAACTGGGAAAAAAAGCTCCGTACTTATAAATATATTAGTTTTTCTTTAATTTTCATTGGTCAAAAGTTAATTGTACTTTTTTTTATATATTTCAATGAAATATTAGAAGCTTTACTGTTCGAAATTGTTTCTTTTTTGATAACGAGTAATATGAAACCATCGTGTTCATCTTTGTCATAGTGGACGTGTTTCAAAATAAGGTAACTTTCGAACCCCATAAGAAAAAACAACTTTTAATCGTATCAGAACTTATTTTTCATCAGGAGGAGCTTGAACAAGATCTCTCACCTGTTTGATTCCAAATTTAGGGGTTATGTTACATGAAATTGCATCTTTTTTCACGAGCATTAATAGATATTAATATTTTTCTCAAGTTTTCGACCTAATTATAATAATTTTCACCGAAAACCCTTTACACACTAAAATAATTCATATATTTTAAATGAGAAATAGTTTTAAAATTTCTATTGTTCGAAAGCTTGTGTTTTTGATATTTGAATTTGACAAACTTGCTTTATAACAACGTATATCCTAATCAAAGCTCGGGATATGCAAAAATATTAACTTTTTTACTTTTATTAGCACAATTCAAAAGTCCATAGCATTTTTTTCATATTTCAGTTAAATCCTTGCAGTTTTCTTGTCTCAAAATAGTTCTATGGAATATAATAAGAAAAAAGTGTCTTATTTTTCTATGTCATGATGAGCGTATCCTTTAATAAGGTAAACATCGAACCCCATAAGAAAATACAACTTTTTATCGCCTTAGAATATTTCTTTTTCGTCAAGACAACTTTAATAAAAAATTTCTCAAAATTTTCTCTCTCTATGATTCAAAATTTGGAGGTTATGTTATCTGAAATTGCTTCATTTTTCACAGGCATTAACAGATTTCGATATTTTTCCTTTTTTACCACCAAATTATAATTATTTTCACCCGAAAATCCTTTACAGATGAAGATAATTTATACATATCAAATGAGCAAAAGTTTCCATCATTCGAAAATTTATATTTTCCGATCTTTGAACTGAACAAAGTTGCATTATCGGAAAGTATATGGTAATCGCCACCAGACATATGTAAAAATATTTATTTTTTTACGTTAATTTCCATTATTCAGAAGATAATATCACTTTTTTCATACTTCAGTCAAGTTCGAGCTGTTTCTT